>SJYO01014747.1:11749818-12013213 GCA_006410555.1 Capra ibex | reverse complement strand
ACAGACCACAAACACACACCCCACACACACCACACACATACAGACCACACACACACACCACACCACACACACACCCCCACACACCACATACCACACTCACACCACACACACACCACACACACCACACACACCACACACCCCACACACACCACACACATACAGACCACACACACACACCACACCACACACATACAGACCACACACACCACACAGACCACACACACCACACACACACACACACACACACACCACACACACAGACCACACACCACACACCACACACACATACACCACACACGCACACCTGTGACTCCTCCGGGTCGCTTTGGGCCTCGGGTAAGTCCCTCGACCTGAACCACTCCCCGATCTCAGTGGAGCGCCAGTCCCCGGACACACGGGCACTCCGGGCACCCGCACTCCCAGCACGGTACCGCGCGACTCTCAAAACTCCCCCAGCGAGATGCTCACCCCGCTGCACCTCCTTTAACGGGGAAGGGCGAATGGAAGGAGCCCTTACAGAGAGGCGAGGGACTGTCCGCCGGGAAGTTTAGACGGAGGTGGACCGGGGACAGCCGCTCAACCCACGGGCGATCCGTCGGAGAGGGGACGGGACCGTCGGAGAGGGGACGGGACCGTCGGAGAGGGGACGGGACCGTCGGAGAGGGGACGGGACCGTCGGACCCAACGGCGCACCAGAGAGACCCTGACTCGGAGCGAGCCGGCGACAGTCGGCGGCGCCGCGACGGGACTCGGGCGGAAAGACTCGGCAGAGACGCCTCTTCGGAGTCGGGGCAGAAGCGGGAGACGGGACCGGACACCGAGGGTCAGCGGACAGACAGGCGGGGTGGAAGGGAGGAAAAGACTGTAATTAAAAAGGAAACGAGACGGAAAGGTACGGAGAAGGAGGAGGGTAGAAGAAGGAAAATGAGAAAATATAAAAGGAAAATGAGATTATAAAAGGTAAATGTAAGAAAAAAAAGCTCGGCCCCCTCCAAGACGTCTAACGTAACAGAAACTGGATTGGTCTGTGGACAAAATCCAAGAGACTCGGTAACAGACCATTGAGAAACAACCACAACAAATCAGTGATTGAGTATAGGTCGAGAAAAGGCTGGCATCAGCCATCGGGTGGCTGAGAAGACAGGTAATCTAAAAGGTCCGTTCGTGTGACCTCACCCTACGGTAAAAGAAGAGGTCCCCTAGAAAGGTTGGGTCCCTAACTTGGACCCAGAGGACATAACCGTCCGCCTAAGAAGTGGGGAATCGGTGGTCTCCTTGTTCGGGGACACCATTATTGAGAATCCCCCAGATATTAAAACTCTAACCATTTCGTCTTCCTTTACACTATCCTAGTTAAGTAAAATTCAGACTGACGAAGTATCAAACCGACTATGTGTCACTCTCAACTTGGGACCGAGTCAAAGGGTACTTTTCATTACACTCACCCTTGTATAAGACCACAGGAGGTTGACTGTAACGATTACGGTTGTAAAGGATCCGGACCGTGCTCGTGGTGCACTGCACCCGTCCGGAGAACAGAAACCTTTTTACGAAGGGAGGTACAAATATAGGACCTCGTCATTAAGGACTTTTCATTGTCGGGAACGTCACTTTAGGAAAATGAAAGGTAACTACACTTTCGTCAATCAATATGTCATAGGAACGACACTTGATCGTCGTCGTCGTCGTCGTCGTATAATCCAACAACTACGGGAGACCACCGATAAAACGTCATAACGTTTTCCCTTCCTTTCCCGGTAACACCGAGTCCCGAGCATCGTAGTGACCCTGTATGTGTCGACATCCCGACTTCCGAGTACCAGTAGAAGAACGACACTCAAAGTCCGGTACTTTTAAGTACTGAGTAAGTAGGTAGGACGTTTACCAATATACGTCCAATCCATCTGCTCCTGTCAAGACAAAACAAACCAAAAAAATCTTGTCCTAGTTCATGAAAACATCTAATATCCTTCTCTCGTAACCTTCTAGAGGGTGATCACACTTTTCATCCGGAACGTTTTCTCCAAATTATTTAATGATTTGACGATGATTTTACAAGTCTACAGTGGAGACTAAACCACCGTTTAGTAAACCAGGGAGACTAAACTTAAGAGAGAGAGAGAACGTCAAATAGTCAACACCAGTAAGTCCACGATTCAACATACGTCGGTGCACCTGACATCGTGCGGTCCGAAGGGACAGGAAGTAATAGAGGGTCTCAAACGAGTTTGAGTCCAAGTAAGTCAACCACTACGGTAGGTTGGTAGAGTAGGAGACAACAGGGGAAAAGGAGGATAGAAGTTAGAAAGGGTCGTAGGTCCAGAACAGGTTACTCAGTCGAAAAGGATAGACCACCGGTTTCATAACTTCGAAGTCGAAGTCATAGTCAGAAAGGCTACTTAGACATCCGACTGAAATTTCTGATGATAAAAATACAAAGACGCGAAGAAGAAATCTTTCCTTTCCTACGAGAACATAAACTGGATCTCTCTTTGTACGAGGAATAGCGTCTACACTAATCCCCTATCTACCCGATGAAGATCTTGAGACACAGTACATGGCTCCTCGTTGGTACATCGTAGGTTCGTCCACACGACACTTACCCCATGGGACTCCCAAGTAGGGAGACGGAGGTCCGTCGAGACATCCGAACCTGGTCGGGGAGTCGTCAGAGAAGAGAGATGGGACACCACAGGTTGTTTTCACTGGAAAAACACGATCCTACCTTTCACAACCCCCGTGCCCTGTCGTCAAGTCTCAGTGCCTGAGACCCGTGGCTGGGTCGAGTCTGTGGTAGGTCGACTCTGACACCCCGACTCGAACCACCCACCCGAACACCCCCACACACTACCCCGACTGTGTCGGCACGTGTCACCGGCGCCCCCCGGCTGTACTGGGTACACGCCCGACACTCGACACTGTCAACGACACAGACCAAGATCAATAAAGAGAAACCCAAATTAAAGACAAAGGGAGACTCTTTCCGTCACTGAACACCGTAAAGACGGTGACAATAATACCGCAAAGAAGGGGCAAAGAGCCATTAAACTGGGAGAAAAACGTATGGAAAACGAAAAGAGAAATCTAAAACATGGGGAATTACGGGACGGGCGACGGTCGTCCCGTCTACCTACCAAGTCCCACAAAAGATTCTGGTCAAAGACGAAAGAACGGCTACACTGTCGTCCGTACTTTCTCTGCGATCAAAAATCACCACGTCATAAACTTACTCTTGAGGTAACACCTAACTACCAAAATAAAAGAAGTAGAATTTAAACTGAGTCTTTTATAGGAAGTCCAAAGTATCGTTGGTTGTACCTTTTGGAACCATAACCTTACAAAGTGACTTAGAAGAGGTGACTGGACTAAAAAAAAAAAAAAATTATAACTCAAGATTTCATTTTATCCTAGACCGAAGTTTCTTGAATTAATAAACGACAACAATAGACGGTATATAAAAAGACATAATATATTAAAAAAATAAAACTTTTCTTTACTCTGTGAATTATCATGTGGGAAGAAACAAATCAATTATAAGGGCTAATCCGACAGTAAGGTCTAAAATTCATTCATCATTATTACGATGTCATGTGCAACGACACACAGTCTGGTATAGAAACGTCCAGTAAATAACGTCACTTCAGCTACAAAAACCAGTGCACTAGACTTATAAAGCTCCAAGAGACATGTCTTAACGGTCAAGTGTGAACTCTTTGAGTGGACAAACCGAGTGGGTGGTCCCCGTACGCTAAATAGGTGAAGGGTAAAGAGTGGATGTGACACATCTAATGAAGACAATTAAAACTCTCTCTTATTCATAACAGAACCAAAACAAAGTCAAACACACTTCTTTAAACCAGGGACTCTACATAAACAAAGTCTCTCTAAACGAAGGGAAAACATGTACTGGTCAAGGTAGGTAGAGACACAGATTGTCAAAAACCTATACAAGTGGTTATAAAAAACGAAAAATTAAAACAAATGTTTCCAAAACAACGTTTGTAGAAAAGGTCAGAATTTTAAAATAAGACATCTCAAAGCAGGACCCAAAAGCATGGAACTTTCCGAAAAAGAGAGAACCCTCTTTATGCGTTAATGGATATAAATAAGAGAAAAGACGGACCAAAAAGGTAAAAAGGTGAATAGAGAAACATAGTGCAAATAAAACTAAAGACCGGGTCTCAGTCTTGAATCAAAATGAAGAACGGTTTACCGACAAATCAATTGATCTTGATTTAAAAGGAAAGGGATTACCAAACGACCGGTGGAAAACTAGCCCAGAATTCTACGTCCGGTGCGCCCCCAGGCGAAGAACCTGAGGAGAAACCAAGGACACCCACACACCAGGACAAGGCCACGGTCTTGGTGCAACGTCCACCTGACATAGACTTCCAGTGTCACTCAAGAAAAATAAAACGTTTTCAATCACGAAACGAAACGCAACCTCAGGGAGGAGACTTGTGGCCACCACTCGGGAGTAACCATACAAACTCACCCTCCTTGGTCCTGTGTAGACCGGTAGAATAAGTCTTTCTCCGTGTGAGTCGTCGTTTGAACTTTGGACTTACTACGTTCGCGGGTAGGACTTTCTCGTCAAGGTAAAGGAGGTGAACCACCCAAAACCATCGGACGGTCCTAGAGTCGTCCCTGCCTGAAGAGAAAGGGGTGAAAGGTGATTCTATGTCCGGTCGTAGCCAGCCGGCAGAAACAGGGGTGACGGCGATCACACACAATCAGTGAGTCAGCGCAGGTCGAGAAACGCTGCGGTACCTGACATCGGACGGTCCGAAGAGACAGGCACCGTAAGAGGTCCGTTCTTCTGACCTCACCCAACGGCACGGGAGGAGGTCCCCCAGAAGGACTGGGTCCCTAACTTGGGTGCAGAGAGTACAGAGGACGTAACCGTCCACTCTATAATGGTGGACCTTCGGGAGGGGTGGTATCGGGAAGTCCCTAAGAGTGTTGATTCGAGAAAGGAGACCTCCAAAAAGAATGACTGCGACATAGGAGTGCCCGAAGGGTCCACCGAGTCACCACTTCTTAGGCGAATTGGTTAAGTCTTCTACACCCAAACTAGGGACCCAGCCCTTCCAAGGGACGGCTTCCTTTGCCGTTGGGTGAAGTGAGAAGAATGGACCCTTTATTCCTGTCTCGTCGGACCGCCCGATGGCGGGTACCCCAGCGTTTCTCAGCCTGTACTGAATCGCTGAATTGTTGTTGACATAAGAGTGACCAACTAGTCTTTCGTGGGTAGGAGGGGACGAAACCTCTCAATCAATGGACAGGGAAGTCACCCTGAGGTAAAGGTAAAGACACTTCCCGGGACCTCGTTCTGTCCGGACGGAGGGGCACAGGTGACGAACATTGTTTGTCGGAAAGGTGGAGGGGTAGATTTTGGTAACTGAACTTATAGGGTACGGAAGACAAACCAACTTACCCTAAAGAGACATTCCTGACAAACCTAGAAAAAGTAAAGGTACGACTACATTATACCCGGACGATACAAAACTCATCAAGAAAGAGGAAGGAAGCAACCCAAGACTACAACGATACCACTCAAGACGACCTCCCACACACGTACCAAACGTACCTCCGACTTCAGGTGTCTCCCAGGGAGAGGTGCACAAACACTAAAGGGAACACCAGAGTAAACCTACAGCCGATGTCCCGACCCGTCGATTAAGGTAGTACGGTAGTGTGGAACCCAAAAAGATCGTACGACGGACACTCCACCCCTCGTACTACCGACTACCACTCCCCGTAGTAAGGTCTCTGACAGTTGCAGATTGTCTAATGGACGTTAGAGTCATCGGGTCCTGACCACTCACCTAAACGTACTTCGTGGTGTCCCCACCGAACCGAAACGACGTGTACGAGACCCCAGAGTGGACCCTTTGAACTCTAAATCCCGCACTGAACTGACGCCCCTGAATTAGCAGGTTCCTGAGTTTCTGGACAAGTGTACGTACAACCCCCGGACTCCACATACGAACCTTCTCCTCCCGACAGTATGTACTCCGGACCGAAGGAGTGTCGGGTTACGAGAGTCTTAGAAGTGGGAAGAATCCAGTGTCGCGTCCCGAGATCCACACTTCCAGGGTACATACCTCACCGGTGGTCCAGTGGACAATGTCGCTTTCGGAACGTTCCTTGTACCACAATGAAAGTGAAGGGACGTAACCAATTTCACCAACGGGTCCACTACCCCTCCCCGTCCATGGGACCAAGAACTACCTTCCTCACAGTCTTAAAGTCTCCAATACGAACCCCTAATTCATACCGACGTGAATTCATCCCCGAAAAGACCACTGAGCCTACTGTTTCTTAGACGGACGTTACGTCCTATAGACCCAAGCTAGGGACCAAACCCTTCCCTTACCCATGGACCTCTTCCCTTACCACTGGGTGAGGTCATAAGAACGGACCTCTTCAGGTACCTGTCTCCTCGGACCGACCCAAATAGGTACCCGAGTGTTTCTCAGCCTGTGTGGGTTCACTGATTTTGTTTTTCAATCTCACTCTACCCAGACCCTGATTCCGAACCCAACTCGTTGAATGAGTGGTAGGAGTAGGAATTTTGCCGTTGTATTTACCACAAATAAAGTGTCGAAAACCTCCTAAGTCACTCTAGTGGGGATGCAATAATATGATTTGAAGTCGTCACAACAGGGGAAAGACATTTCCGACCACAGGTAAAGTAATCTGAATTTTAATACGAATTTGTCATAACACTCGACCCCTGTAAAATTCATAAAAATAATTATTTTTCTTCTTACAATTCCGTAGTTCTCGACGTTATACGAAACAATCGTACCCAAAGACTTTGTGACTCTCGACTACATGTGTCTCTAGACCCTCCGAACCGGTCTCTGTCTCTCGATATGACTAACGGAAAGGCCGAATGAGAATGAAGGAAAACAGGAACGTACGAAAGACAAGACAAGTGTAACTATATAAGACCGAAAAGAGAGGACAAAAGAGACACCAGTACGGAAGAAGATAGAAAATGGACCCAAGGGGGAGAAAACCACAATGTCCCTGTCGACACGTGCAACAGAAATTCGTCTTCAAATATGGGGACGCACGAAGACTAGTGACCTAGTTCTTCGCCCCACGTCCGTGGATAAGGTCACTAGTGAAGTGTTCCCGGTTGGACAAGTCATTAGGCAAATGGTTTACCGTGTAAATGACTGAAACAGTCGTATAGCTGTCACAAAGAACAAGTAGACAAATATTCTAAATCATATATTTCAATAACTAACTTTTGGAAATTTTCGCTGCAAACTTCCAGAGACCCAGTATAATCAATTAACCGATACTTCTGTTTTGGTTTTGTTGTAGAATTTATTATAACTTAAACAGAGTCCAGTTTTTTTTACTATTTTTCCTTGTCTTCACTGGGTCGAATGTGACGTCTAGGGTCTTTTCCCTACTGATTTCTGTCTTTCTCTCTCTAACAATCTCCATTGTCGACCCTTCCCCGTCTCTCATCCCTTTCGTCTCCTCAGGACCCCACCCCACTCAGTCGACTTCCTTCAACCCCCGGGGACCATCTCCCCCTCCTAACCTTCCGGGGTTCTCCTCGAGTGAAAGGTGTCGAGAGAATTAAGGGTAATAAATAAGGTATGTTTGAAATATTTATCACTTTTTGTCGTCAAAACCATTTTGAAATATTTGTCAATTTGATTCGGTCAAAACCATTGTCACCACTTAACGCTAGGAACTAGAGTGACGTTCAACCGGCGACCTACCAGAAAGTTTTGTGCCTTAAACCACTGAGACCATTTACTATAGGGTCCCAGGTCGTCACCTGTTCGGAACTGGTTTTACAGTAGTCCGATAATCTGCACGGCCCGAGGGGTTCTCCTCCCTGCAGTCAGTGGGACCCTCTTTTCGGGTCCTTATCAAGTTGGTCCTCTTTTGCACCGGTCGTTCCGGGAATCTACCAGGTTCTCCTCGGACAAGAAGACTCCACCCATGGCTTTCTTCTCTTCGTACACCGGTGGTGCACGTCTTCCTCCCCGATTTCGTTAGGACCCTTATGTACAAGGGAAGTAGGCTAAAATCACCTACGTCGCACCAAACTTTAAGAGGACCTGGACTTAGATGACGAACTTGGACCGACGATCTGAACTTAGATGAAGAGAAAATTCTTTTCAGCTGACACGAGATGATTCCCTTTGGTAAGTTATAGTGTCATTAGGTTCGGATCCGGGGTGGGTCATTGCGACTTCTTCGACTTCCACTTGCCGAGATACTTCTGGATGTTCTGGAAAATCTTGCTTGTGGGGGTTTTCTACAGGAAAAGTAATATCCCCTGACCTTACGTTTTCATCCTTCAGTTCTTTGTGGACCTCATTGTCCGTTTAAACCGGAACCTTACGCCTTACTTCGTCCCGTTTCTGATTATCTCAAGACGGTTCTTTTACGTGACCAGTATCGTTTGTGAGAGAAGGTTGTTATGTTCTCTTCTGAGATGTGTACTTGTAGTGGTCTACCAGTTGTGGTTTTAGTCTAACTAATATAAGAAACGTCGGTTTCTACCTCTTCGAGATATGTCAGTTGTTTTTATTCTGGTCCTCGACTGACACTGAGTCTAGTACTTNATCTCAAGACGGTTCTTTTACGTGACCAGTATCGTTTGTGAGAGATGGTTGTTATGTTCTCTTCTGAGATGTGTACCTGTAGTGGTCTACCAGTTGTGGTTTTAGTCTAACTAATATAAGAAACGTCGGTTTCTACCTCTTCGAGATATGTCAGTTGTTTTTATTCTGGTCCTCGACTGATACTGAGTCTAGTACTTGAGGAATAATGGTTTAAGTCTGAATTTAACTTCTTTTATCCCTTTTGGAGATCTGGTAAGTCCATACTGGATTTAGTTTAGGGAATACTAATATGTCATCTTCACTCTTTATCTAAATTCCCGGATCTAGACTATCTATCTCACGGACTACTTGATACCTTACTCCAAGTACTGTAACATGTCCTCTGTCCCTAGTTCTGGTAGGGGTACCTTTTCTTTACGTTTTTTCGTTTTACTGACAGACCCTTCCGGAACGTTTATCGACACTTTTCTTCTCTTCACTTTTCGTTTCCTCTTTTCCTTTCTATATTCGTAGACTTATGTCTCAAGGTTTCTTATCGTTCTTCTCGGTTCTTTCGGAAGAAGTCGCTAGTTACGTTTCTTTATCTCCTTTTGTTGTCTTACCCTTTCTGATCTCTAGAAAAGTTCTTTTAATCTCTATAGGTCCCTTGTAAAGTACGTTTCTACCCGAACTATTTCCTGTCTTTACCAGACCTGGATTGTCTTCGTCTTCTATAATTCTTCTCCACCGTTCTTATGTGCCTTCTTGACATGTTTTTTCTAGAAGTGCTGGTTCTATTAGTGTCACCACACTAGTGAGGAGATCTCGGTTTGTAAGACCTTACACTTCAGTTCACACGGAATCTTTCGTAGTGATGCTTGTTTCGATCACCTCCACTACCTTAAGGTCAACTTGATAAAGTCTAGGACTTTCTACTACGACACTTTCACGACGTGAGTTGTACGGTCGTTTAAACCTTTAGAGTCGTCACCGGTGTCCTGACCTTTTCCAGTCAAAAGTAAGGTTAGGGTTTCTTTCCGTTACGGTTTCTTACGAGTTTGATGACGTGTTAAAGTGAGTAGAGTGTACCAGTTGTGGCTTTAGTCTAACTAATATAAGAAACGTCGGTTTCTACCTCTTCGAGATATGTCAGTTGTTTTTATTCTGGTCCTCGACTGACACCGAGTCTAGTACTTGAGGAATAATGGTTTAAGTCTGAATTTAACTTCTTTTATCCCTTTTGGAGATCTGGTAAGTCCATACTGGATTTAGTTTAGGGAATACTAATAGGGAATACTAATACGAGTTTTAAGAGGTTCGGTCCGAAATCGTTATACACTTGACACTTGAAGGACTACAAGTTCGACCAAAATCTTTTCCGTCCCCTTGGTCTCTAACGGTTGTAGACGACCTAGTACCTTTTTCGTTCTCTCAAGGTCTTTTTTGTAGATAAAGACGAAATAACTGATATGGTTTCGGAAACTGACACACCTAGTGTTATTTGACACCTTTTAAGACTTTCTCTACCCTCTTTAGACATACGTCCAGTCCTTCGTTGTCAATCTTGACCTGTACCTTGTTGTCTGACCAAGGTTTATCCTTTTCCTCATGTAGTTCCGACATATAACAGTGGGACGAATAAATTGAATATACGTCTCATGTAGTACTCTTTGCGACCTAACCTTCTTTGTGTTCGACCTTAGTTCTGACGTCCCTTTTTATAGTTATTGGACTCTATACGTCTACTGTGGTGGGAATACCGTCTTTCACTTCTCCTTGATTTTTCGGAGAACTACTTTCACTTTCTCCTCTCACTTTTACAACCGAATTTCGAGTTGTAAGTCTTTTGCTTCAGTAGTACCGTAGGCCAGGGTAGATAAAGTACCCTTTATCTACCCCTTTGTCACCTTTGTCACAGTCTGAAATAAAAAACCCCGAGGTTTTAGTGACGTCTACCACTGACGTCGGTACTTTAATTTTCTGCGAATGAGGAACCTTCTTTTCAATACTGGTTAGATCTATCGTATAAGTTTTCGTCTCCGTAATGAAACGACTGATTCCAGGCAGATCAGTTCCGAAACCAAAAAGGTCATCAGTACATACCTACACTCTCAACCTGACACTTCTTCCGACTCACGACTTCTTAACTACGCAAACTTGACACCACAACCTCTTCTGAGAACTCTCAGGGAACTTGACGTTCCTCTAGGTTGGTCAGGTAAAACTTCCTTTAGTCGGGACCCTAAAGAAACCTCCCTTACTACGATTTCGACTTCGAGGTCATGAAACAGGTGGAGTGCACTTCTCAACTGAGCAACCTTTTCTGAGACTACGACCCTCCCTAACCCCCGTCCTCCTCTTCCCCTGCTGGGTCCTACTCTACCGACCCACCGTAGTGACTGAACTACCTACACTCAGACTCACTTGAGGCCCTCAACCACTACCTGTCCCTCCGGACCACACGACGCTAACTACCCCAGCGTTTCTCAACCTGTACTGACTCGTTGACTTGACTTGACTTGACTTGATTCCCTTTCAAAAAAGAAGACAGGGTACCCTGAGTCCTTCTCACCGGAAACTTAAAGGTATTTCGGACATTACCAGAGACCTCCACGGGCAATTCCTTAAATGTCAACTTTACAGTATGTCTCACTTCAGTCAGTCTCTTTTCGTTTACATATAATTACGTATATTCACTTTAGATCTTTTTATCATATATACCAGAATAAACGTTTCGTCTTTGTCTCTACGTCTGTATCTCTTGTTTGTATCTATGGTTCCCCTCCCCCCAGTCATCCTACTTAACCCTCTACTCCTAACTGTGCATCTGTGACGACTAGAGTACCTATTTTATCAATCCATCATTCTTGGATGACGTATCATGTCCCTTGAGATAGTTACGAGACTTTAGGTTTTTCTTTCCCGTGTGTGTGTGTGTGTGTGTGTGTGTGTGTGTGTGTGTGTGTGTGTGGGTGTGGGTTAGTTACGAGACTTTAGGTTTTTCTTTCCCGTGTGTGTGTGTGTGTGTGTGTGTGTGTGTGGGTGTGTGGGTGGGTGGGTGGGGGTTCCTACCCGCTAAGTGAAACGACATGTCGTCTCTGAATTGTGCTGTAACATTTCGTTGATACGAGGCTAACTTTTGAGGTCGACGTCAACCTGTGTCAAATTGGACCTTTAGAGTCACATTGACGATCTCCCGTCGTCGGCGACAAGTCTTTAGTAGTGAGCCAACAAGAGAGGTTTAGTCCAGACAAAAAATAAACCGGTCGGAGTCTCTTTCAATCTTGAATACCTAGGGAATATTTTTGTCGAGTCTAAATGAAAAAAAAAAAAAAAAAACGGAAGACCGTTCTTCTCTTAAGATTTATTCACATACTTAACTTTTCTCTGATTCGTATACATACACGTATTTATTTTATTATCAGTGAATAATGAGACTTCGGTCTCCTGTCTTTTTTACAACTTACGTACGAAAACTATACACAGGTTTATGACAAATACGTCACACTTAAGTAGATATACATAGATTTCAAGGGATTGCTGAATCATTTATTAACAACTGAACCTTGACTTGAGAATCCTGGGGGACTGTCTTCATAAGTCTGTCGAGGAAGGAAGATGTCCACTTCTATCATTCCGGATTCCTTTAGTGTTACGGATTCCAATATACCAATAATTTTCCTTCCAGACCCTTACATTGGGTGGTACGGGTAGAAAGAAATAAGTAAGTAAATAAGTGTAGAAGTAGTTTAAGTTGATGATACGTATAATCTATTGAGACCCGTATGTAGGATGGAAGGTCTTGAAACTAAACCTCCTCAAATTATAATACACAAGTCCACTTATTCATTTTACGAAAGACATAAATTTATTAAAATACTTTATGTTTCAGCTTTTCAACTTGGGACAAAAAAAAGAATATGTAAAATTAAATAAATACACTGAAGTTGAACCGACACGACACACAACCGACACCGTACTCCTCAGAAAGTGATGGGAAACACCCGAGAACCGACGATGCCTACCCAAAGAGGACTCACCACGTGTCTGAGTCATAAATTGCCGTGTGCCCGAATCAACGGGACGTCGTACACCCCAGAATCAAGGACCTGATCCTTAGTTTGGGTACAGGAGATGTAACCTTACACCTAAGAATTGGTGACCTGGTGGTCGCTGCAGGGTCTGACAAAAATAACAAACGAAAACAAACAGTAATTACGTGAAGAACCCGAAAGCGTCACATTACAAAATGAGATGTATCCTTCAAGGGTCATTCCCTTCTCATTTGTCGAAAAGGGTCACCAAGTCTACTGTTCTGGGAAAGTCAGACACCTCGTAGCACTTTATACTCACGAGGTACTTAGTACGAAACACTTTGGAGCGTAGCCACGAAGAATCCCAGACCCATATCGAAAGATAGGTTGAGGGGCCACGATATCATAGAGCCGATGGTCCAAGGAAACTAAAACGGACAAAGAAGAAGGAAGATTTAATATTCGACGACGGTCTAAATATAAAGATTTCGAACCGAGACTAGTAAGACGAGGGGACGAATATTCATTTGGACTTAAAGGAAGGGAGAGCGTGATTTTATTAAGGTCTACCTCGTTTCTGAATTCACATTTTTTACTTTTTGATGTTTTTAGTCACCCTTCTTTGTACTGACTTGATTAAATTTTAGGAAATCACTCCTTTGAAGAGGATTTGTCTTATAATTTACTGTTACAGTATTTATTTTGACCATTTAAACGGATTTATTTTTTACTTTTATTGAATAATATTCTTTATTACATTCAAATTTGTTTCATACTGTTCTAAATGTCGGTCACCGACGAAAGGCGTTAATTCCCGAGTAAGTTTAGGTATTCGTCTTCTGTTTTAGTGCTCGAGTATCTTTTTACCCGTTTACTATAGTCACTCTTAAAGGGACTGTTTCTTTCTGTTTACATCTAGTACTTTTATACTTTCTAGGATTTGAAGTGACTTTTACAATTACTATCTCGTTTTATTTCTATGACAAAAAAAAAAAAATGGACGGTAATCAAGTTTCATTTCCAAATACTGTAGTTTATAACCACTCGTACATGTCTTTTTTAATGTTTTGTATGAAAATCACCTCCACATTTAAAACTGTCCAAAACCTTCTTATTAAACTGCCACCAACAGTCTCGGTCTTTTCTGTGTATAAGTAAACAGGACGTAGAAAATTTTTTATATTAGTATACACTTGAGGTTCTATCTGTATGTACCTACGAACATCATAACAAACACGATCATCTTTTTTTAACGGTTACTTTATTTACAAGTAATAAACTATTGATTAACGTATTTAATTCTATGTTGTTGTGCCACTTTTACATACGTCAACCATTCTCAATTTTTGGACTCTTTAGACGTAACAACTATACTTGTCTCGAAGTTCCATGAAATTAACACTTTAATCACGTAGATTATACTAATGTAAGTTCAATTTTTGTTGAGAACATACAAAAGGACATTTAGTAAGATCTTTGCCCACGTAATCTCTTTACCCTTACTCCTTTCTAATTCCCCCACCTCTCAAAAACAAAGTATGGAAAGTCTTAGTATACACACATGATGTGAAAAATTTGTAAAAATATATTTTTTCTTGTTGTTTTTTTTTGTTTTGGTGGGAAATAAAGAATGTCTCGTTTTGGTATTGAAAAAATAAAACACTAAAATTCCATAAAATCAGAGACTAAGTTTTGGTCTAAAAATTTTAAAAGAGTAATTTGTAAAAAAGGGAATTGAAAACCGTACTTTATTTTACGAACGACCTGTGGTGTGTTGAAGTCCGTAAAGAATTAACTGCCAGAGAAAGGGGAACGTCACGGTTAGGGAGGTCGGTTTTACCGGAACCAGGAAGAGACGCACCGGTCTAGGTGGGTACAAAGTTAAGGGTGGAGGAAATAAAGTCGGAGGCGACTATGACGTAAATCGCGACACTCGCTCGTAACTTGGGGGTTCGAGATAAGAGAAAACTGTGAATGGAGAACCCGGACCACAATATATACGGCACGCAGACGACAGGCGGTCCACGTCTTCTTCTTTTCCGAAACCTACCTAAAAGGGAACGTCAGGGGGAACCATGGGTCGTCACCCGACACCAGGCTCCACTGGACGCAAGCGCCGGGCACTCACTACCATCGCCGGCCCGTCCATGACCCGGGTGTCTCGACACGGGTAGCCCCGCAGCACTCGTCTTTATCCCTGACGGGACGCGACAACAGCCTCGCACTTAGCCACGTCGCAAAGACCTCCGAGTGGGAGAGACTCGTGTGTGTGTTGTAGTGTCGTACAAACCGTCCCCTCGCCCTTTGGGGCCGGTGCCTACGAATTTGCGAGCGCACCAGATTTCGGCTCCGACACACTAAGGCACCGCAGGCGCACCGCCTCACCCACATTGGGTCTCACCTGCGGAGCAGAGTCCGGAGGACCAAAGTAAGAGGAAGATTTCGAGGCGTCGTGGAGAAATAAGGGCTCTCGGTGTAACAAATACTTCGTGGGGCAACCTCCCCCTCCCAATTTCAGGTGGGTAAGTCCACAGTAGAGTGGTAAACATAGTAGACCCGGAACGTAAGGACTCGCCGCTGGGGAAAAGTCTTGGCCGGATCAATTCTACAGTGAACGGACTGTCACTCCGTGAATCCGCGACTCTCTTTTTGGTGCGGCACGGGGGGTTCGGGGGTGGGGGAGCAAAGAGTTTAAAAGGGATTGTTAATTGAGACGTGAGTGAACTGTGGGACCAAGGAACAAACCGACACATTTGGGGCCAGGGAAAAAAAGATAATTAAGGTCTGTAATTATAAAAGAAAGTGCGCGACGGCGGTAAGTGGGCACTTTGTCAAACTTGTAATACATCGACAGTTCTACGGACCCCTAATGGGTCGCACGAAACGGAGACTCTTTCACTGTGGTGGCTCCGGCCGAACACTCTACAAATAAAACTCTCGTGCGACTGTCCGTACTTCCGGACTAGGGTCTCACCGTTAAAGTAAATTAATTTCCGGAGAAAAATAATCTCAGGGGGGGGAAAAAATAGATATATATATAGTCTTACTAACAATTTTAGACTGAACGGTCTCCACAAGAGAACATGACATTTTCCCTCCCTCCACCCTGCCTAATGAGTGAGTGGTCACCGAGACGGGGACTTACCGCCCCTTACGGAAGCAAAGACGAGAGGACGAGTCTGGACGCACGTACTCACAGGTCCAAACTTTCTTTATGACGACCCAAGAACCCTTTCAGCGTAACTGTATACCTGTGATAGTACACATTTTCTATCGATCCCCTCCGACAACATATCGGGTCCCTCGGGTCGAGACACGAGACACTCCTGGACCCCTCCACCCCTCCGAGCAGATATATCACTGCTGACTAAGCTTAACACACCGTCTTTGGTTGTACAGTGACATTTCGGCGGAAGGAGGACAAGTGTTTTATTTAACTTTTTAATTTTTTCGTTTTATTTCTGACGACCCAAAGACGCGGAAACAACGGTCTGAATTTGACATCCTCAACTTATACGTAGGCACAGACAAACAACAACCTAAAGAAACAAAATTTCAATCATCGGAACGGTAGGACCTTACCGACTCAATTGTGAGTCCCTGGAACCAAGGAGATAATCCCGAAAATTAGTCGCACACAATAGAATGGGAGCTCACTGCACTGACGGTCAATTTTAGAAGTCCTATTCCTAACGTAAACACTAGTCCTCAAAAGGTAGGGCGTCTTTGGAGTCTTTCTCGACCTTTTTTTTTTTTTGTTTTGTCCTAACTTTACTAAGTACCACCTATAATTCCTCAACCTTTATAAACACTGTCTCATCGGATTAATTAAAAACTACATTTTTTAGTTTTGAGATAGTCGAACTGAAATTATAGTTCTTGTGTGCAGTTATTTAGACACCTCCGGAGACAACCCGTAACAGGTTCTGTGGACCTTACACAGTCACTTGTTTTGTCTGGTAACCCGAGACTCGAGTCTGCATAAGTCTCAGACCAAGTGTTACTTAATATGGTCGTATGGAGGGTTTTAATCTTAAAAAAAAGAAAGAAACAGCGTACTAGTCGACCGGAAGTAAAAACGGGACACCCAATAAGTAAGTAAGTAAGAACGGAGAAAAGAAGGAGTAAGTGACTGGTCATCACGTGTCCTACAGGGTCCCACGTGTTCCTACGAGAGACGGGACGCACACGACCATGTTAACGTGCACACATTGTGTGTACGTATCGTGTATTAGGACCATAAGACAAATACCCGCAACAAAAAAAGAGCCAACTAGAGTCCTCACACCTCCTCCCAGGCAGCAGCCAGGGAGAGAGACGAAACCTGTGACACCGAGACCGCCGTGTAATAAGTAAGGAGAACCGCAGACAAAGTTTCGAGGGGCCCTCCTCCGGCGTCCAGTCCCACAGTCGGGGCCGGACGACTCGCGGACGACTCCCCCGCAGGTCGACCGGACCCCCTTGGTCACAAGAGACGCAACGACGTCCACACCCCCACCGTTTCTTACCCGTGAAACAGCCAAATTAGAGACACCGGGGACAAGGTCACACGCAGGGAACCGGGGTAGAAAACTCGGCTACCCAGGTCTCTAACTAAATAAATAATACTAGTACAAGATTTCATGTCCCAAGAGAGCTCAGTCGGTAGACCGGTTTACAAACTTTTGCCAAAGAAAGGGAAGAGGGACTGAGTGCCGGTGGGAATCCTCCCCACCCGAAGAGAGGTCCCAGGGACTGCAACCCTGCAACCCACCGACCACGGCCACCTAAAATGCGGAACTTGAAAAACACCCATCCTCTCACTACTGTAAGGGTGTTACTTCGGTGTGTCTCTTTCAAGTTCCTGGGGTAAACATAAGTTAGTGTTTTCCGTTTCTTCTTAGTCGTAAAAGGGGTTTAACAAAGCAAAGAGAGGTGAGAGTCGGGAGTCAGAGACACGTCCCTCTGCAAACAAACCCCACACGAGCCACTCTGCGAAACTCAGACCTCACACCCTTCTTAGGAGTGAATTTCCTCTAGGATCCGAAAGACATAAAAAATTTGGCCAGGACGAGAGAAAAAGACAATTTCCGTGCTCACTAGGGATACACTTCAAATTCGACTTACCCTTCTGGGACATGTTTTCATTTCAGTATATATTCTTGAACTTGGGTCAAACCCTGCTCTATCAGCACAACGGTTATGTTTCGGAACTAGTTTTCGACGCACACTTCCATTAGGGTCTACTGCAAGTCCGGAGGAGAAAATAATTTTTTATAAGTAAAGAGTCTGTAGAAACGGAAGAATTTTCAGTGGAAGGGGTTTAAGTAAGAACATATTAAGGATTCGGGACCCAATTTTTTATACACATCTTCCTTAAGAAATATGGGAACCAAGTTTTGACATACAATGAGAGTCTAGTCAGTCTCACTTTTATTATAGGGGTAACTAACATAAATTTGAATGACTTACACCTTCTTAATAATGACGGTTACGTCACCACTGTTCATGATTTCGGAAAGAGCAATCCTTATTGAAATATGAATTATCTCGAAATTCGATGGCCAATATTCGTAGTTAACGAGATTGTAGACCCAATTTTGACGTACTCAACTCGTGTCCTACCCTGACGACATCTTATAAAGCGTTTAAAGATAAATTAACCGTCTCCACGGGTGTCACCTTTTATGATTTAAAATTACTCTCTGGTAAATTTGATGTCTCTCACCAGGTAACACGTATTACAGAATTACGTATACTTATGACGGAATTTTCATAAAAGACAATAAAACCGGTATCATTCGGTTTACCTGTCCAAACTTATTAAAACAAGAGAAGTGGTCGAACCGATTTAAGAAGAAATTGATATAACACGTTTAATAAAAATCTAGATCTTCTGACTTGAGTTTTAAGGGTCAGATGACGTAAATACGTATGACACTATATGAGTTAAACAAATGGTATAATTACGTAATGACCGGGGGGAAGAGAAACATCCATATACTAGCTCTAAATTGATATAGACTAAAGTACCCAAGACGTAAACAGTAAAACTCGCTAGAACTCGAATTGTCCATAACATTAAAATGATAGATTAACACTAATCACTTAAAATCTCCATTGAGTTCTATTATTTTACTTTTTAGACTTATTTACCTTCTCACGACATTTTACACTCGAAAAGATAATAAAAACGAAAAATCGAGGGTTTATATATAGCCAGACTGTAATGTAGAAGGTATTGTATTAAATTTTCCACACTTGTATTAAATTTTCCCACTTAAAACATGAATACAAACAATTATAAGTCCAAGTAATTGGATGAATGGAATTTTAATTTCGTTCATAAATGTAATAGAAACCCGTCATCCCCTCTTCTTAGTCAACTCGTAGACAACTTAATCCGTCACGCAAAGAACTGGGACTTTTTAACCAAATAAAAGTGACTTAAACCACACAAGAAATTGTATACAGAACCTGGATAAATCTTCATCTAAAAATAGTATTCCTGGACTATATAAGAGTCCGCTTTTTATGATGGGGTTATTTACGATTACAGTAAGCAACGGAAAACGAAGATCTTGCTGACTCGTATAGAATTTTAACCTTCTAGGTTTGTCAAATCTCCTACTGTACCCTCACTAGCATAATTTAAACTTGGATCATCATTTTGTCACACTAAAGTTCTCTGTGCACTCAGACTGGGAAAAAAAGAAAAATTTTAAGAGGTATCGTTAAAAAGAAGCTATTAACCCAATGGTCCACTGACTGTAAAAACAGTAATAAACTCATCCCCCTTTTTAACGTATCTCTAAATTTCAAGAGATTGACACTATTACATGTCGAAAAGAAAACCTTTAGACGTTTCTTTTTGGGAAATTCCTTACTAGAGACAAAGCCGATCCCTACACTTACATAACGACAATAATTGATATATGTGAGAATACCAAATGAACATTGTGTAGTAGGTTTTATGTGAAAATGAATCACAATGACAAAGGTAAATGGTAAAAGAATTCATGATCTACTGAATCCGTAATAAGTCAATACTTTTCGTTAAAGATCCTAAATTAGTAGTACGACATACATGTAATAATTCTACTAGTTACGTAGTAAAGGCAGAGTTGAAAAAGAAAATCGATGGCGTAAAAGATAACTCTCATGAAGACTCCTCTATGTGTAAAATTATAAGAGACCATTTAATGTACCTTTAAAGATCAATAACATGATGGATAATTTCTACAGATATCGTAGTCTTTTTTTTCGTAACCTAAAACACTGTTATGCTAACCGTGAGACAAAAATCCTCGTGCATACACTTATACTTGGTATTAGAATAAAATATAAAACCATAATATACAATGTTAAGGTTCTTACTTTTACTTTTACTTTCGTAGGCACTGGACATTAAATCAACTTTCCATAAACTTTTCGGTTAATTTTTGTCGATGAACTCTTTCCTGATTCTATACAATTTTAAATTTGAACTATCTTAGACCATACTTTTAGAATTCGGACAAAAATTTAATTCGGAGGTTATTATAAAGAACCTAACTCAGTGACCCCAGTCACACCTCTTATAAGAAGTAAAACTGTAGTGGAAACGACAACCAACATTAAATAAAAGTACTACTTTTAGTCCTCACTAAATGATCACTTGAATGACTTCTATCGAGTTTCCTCAATTTTTTGTTTGTTTGACGTGTCACTGAAAAGTCAACGGTCTCCCAGTTGACGTGTCAACAATAAAAATTAAACTTAAGAAATGAATACTCGTAAATGAACTGCTATTGAAACCCTTGCACAAGAGGCAAACAATTGCTTCTTCACCGTACCAATTTTGGACTCCGGAGTTATCGTGACTATAAAACTACACTTTTACAGAATGTAACTACAATTTTTATTTAGGAAAAGGTAGGTTGGATTACTACCTCCCTAAAGGAAAGCGAAGAGTATCAAAACTACCGTAACGGTAACTTAAACCACAGGCACGTGGGTCATCCACTGGCTAAGGTACTCGACCTACGGTCCAATTTTACTGTACGGCACATCTACTCGTAACACAAAGGGTGTACCAACGGGTCAACGGTAGACCATATAAGACTTTTAAAGAATGTATAAATTTACGCCAAACATTTAAACCTATTACTGGAGTACTTCGCTCGACGTATTATCGTCGGACGAATAAGGTGAACACCTCAAAAGACATCACATAACCTAGGATAAATCGTTATGATGACCGTAAATTGTATATAACTTTATAACGGCTTTAAACCTCAAAAATTTCTCTCGGTAAAGTCAACTTCAAATGAAGTTTAAAGTCTCGTTAATTATGAGTTCCGTCGAACTCAAACAAAAACCTTTTGTAGAGTTTCGGACAGATAAGTCTCGTAGATCACTTTTCTCTCTATGAAGAGTAAGTCAAACCAGAAAGAAAGGAAACTGGGGGGTAGGGGACAAAAACTCTCGAACAGTCCAACATACATAATGGATGAACTATACTAAAAAGTAAAAGAAACAAGAAACGAACAAACCGTCCCCCAGATCCCGTGTGATATAAATGATATACACACACATAAACATACATATACATGTATGTACATATATGTATACATGTATAGTAATGTGTACATATATAATGATATACCTACACACACATATATACATATACATCGGTTACCCCAACGTTTCCCAACCTGTACTGAATTGCTGACTTGTTGTTATCGTTTATATATTGGTTTTACCTCATATTATTATTATTATTATTGATACGAACAAGATAAACAAGACTAACCATCACATTAAAAGGATAACTATATGAACAAGTCTCATGTCGACTCGTCCCTTATTAAATAGGACCCAGCACACACCGATAAGTTAAATCGTACTTATAGTCCCTGAGAACCCTATCTCAGCTATAGTGTTTTGTGAACAAGAAAAAGAACTCAAATTCAATCATAAATTTCTATATGAACATAACAAAAAAAAATTTACCCTTATTGATTGTCCCCTCTGACCCTAATGAACCTTTATTAAACAAATATTTAAAGGTAAAATTAAATTTTGGACTACCTCTCTAAAGTCGAACTTAAGAGTCAAGACATGGGCACCAGTAACTCCGTCAGAAATAACGAAATCTCAGTTCGACTATTTTTGGAATTGTGCACGTTTTACAGACACCTAACTGGGAGTCCCGGTCCCGGACACCCGTACCACGTCAATCTTCCACTCTGTGACCGACCTCGTGACTGCCCGGACGGAAGGCAGGGAGAAAGAACTGTTTCAACCCAATCTCAAGGTCAGTACCCGAGAGAGCAGTCTGACACACCCAAACTTAGAGTTGAGGGGACAAAAATCAAAACTCTTCAATTCACTAGTCCAGCCTAAGTGTCTTAACGGATTGGAGAGAGTCGATGTTCAAGGAGTACACATTTTTATCCCTAATTTTTTTAGATAAAATACCCAAGTATTTCTAGTACTACTGGTTTTTATCACGAATCGTACCTCGTCTGTGAACTATATTCCATCACAATCATAATATCACTCGTTTGTGACCATGAGTAAAAGGTAATGAAAAGAATAGATAAAAAATCAGAAACCCCTATATTTTTAGTTTACTTAATATAAAGTTTTCCGACAAATCTTTATCGGTACACATAAATGTTCTATCACCAATTAAAATCACGAACAAGACCCACTTTTATAAACAGGTATACAACAACCCTTTTATCTTTTTCTTGACTAAAATTGTGGGTCCAACCTCACAGATATTGAGACCCAGTGTACGGCTCACCGACTCGAGTGTCACAGTGGTCTCCGTCACAAAAATCACTCCTTATAAAAGTTCTGTAAAGACATGGTCGTAGAGATCCACAACCAGGGGCCTTATATTCACTTGAAGGGGGTTTCTACTAAAGAGAAGACCATTAAATAACCCCTCTACATAACTGTTTCGCCTATCCAATAAACGGATTTCCATAAAAAAAAAGGGAATTAGTATTATCAATGATACTCGACGAGTTAATCTAAGTATTAACTCATTATTAGACGGTTTAAATAGGTCAATCGACCAATTGGTCGGTCTTATCTCGAAGTGTCATGACCTGTCACTGTCCCCATTACTCCCTAAAACAATCCTCTCTTGAAATTAATACCTGTTTTAAGTCGTCGGAATCGAGCTGTTTACTTTCTAGTTTTTCTCTTGTCACCACTCCAATGGCCGACAAGTCTTATAATAAAAGGAAGGGAGGGAGTGACGACATAATCGAACAAAAAGAATTGACACGTCCTTACTGAGGGTAACAAAAAGGATAATAAAACTTATAACTCTAAATGAGTTGTCTCCCTTTACCTTACTAAAAAAAAAAGGACATAGATTCTGATGTCTTTGAACTTGATTGAAACAGGTACTTGAAAAATTTGTAAAAGTATTACGAGAGACTTATAAAGTCCAATCTCTTTAGACGGAAAGGTGAAACGAAAATCTCCATTTTAATATCACAAAAGTCCGTTTATTTTTGTACTTACACAGAACATTCCTGGCTCGTCACAATACACAGGAAAAGAAAAGTAAAAACTTAAGCCACTCTTTTACCTCATTGTGTTGGTACCTTTACACTAAAAGGATCCAAAGACTGATAGACGAACAAGATTCACAAAAGAGATTGGAATCTTACACCCACAGTCAACAAACTTACGTCAGACGCGGTAGATTGATCGTATTATTGTGCTAGTACAACAATTGTCGAGGTAAAGAGAGAAAACAAAACGGCAAAAGTGGTAGGTTACCTGCATTAGGAATCGCAACCAGTTTAGCCTTCGCCAATTCACGGTCGTTCCATTTATATAGACAAAAGAAAGAAAAGTAGTACACCAAGTAGAAACATCGTTTCTGTTTACATCTGTACTAACTATGATAGGTCGGAAAGGTACATCTCCGAAAATAAGAGAGACTGACGACTATACTTATTTTTCCTTTGTATGTGAGAATATTTAAAGTAAATTATTGTCGTATCGGTCTACAATCTGAATACGAATAAAATCTCCACTTGAAAATATACACGACCGGTACAATCTTACAATGTGAAGTCCTACCCCCCGTGTACATGTGGTGACTAAGTACAGTTACATACCGTTTTTGGTGTTATAACATCTCATTAATCGGAGGTTAATTTATTTATCTAATTTTTTTTTCTTACAATATGAAGTAATTCGAACTTAATAAACATCAACGTCACGTCAATCTGAATCAGGAAATCTTTCAATAAATGGTAATCCATCTTCGACTAAAACCACGAGATTCCCGTTACCTTTCTAACTCTCCTTATACACCATATAAAATATTTAGGAAAAATATGATAAAGATAAAATGGTAAATAAACAAATAAAAACACTCACAAAGAAACAAAGAAATTTTTCTAAAGAGGTACTTTTCATCAACCCACGTTAACTTCCATCCCTACACAATAGTTAAGTAGTCCAAGACTTCCATTGTGTAACAGTGACTTCACTGATTTACAGTTTTAAGTGCATTACATTTGTTTAGGGTTTTTTGAGACATACTGAATGAAGTCGAGACGATGAAGGTCTTCTCCTTATTAGTTCTACGTCGACGGACACTACCCAGACACACAATCCCCTCCCATGCACCCGTTCGAGACAGATACGTAAATACATATATGTGTGTGGACATGTGTCTACATATGGTCAAGAGTAAAGATTGGGTATCAACGAATGAAGCGACATTTTATTCCTCTAACTTTGTTTCTAAAACACGCAATATTCTCGCACACACACACACTCTTTCTCTCTCTCTCTAGACATTGGACTGATCAGTAAATCCTTCCGTTTGAAAGATTCGGAACGAAAAATTTTAGGTCTCCTTAGTTTCAAGACTGAGAAGGATTTTACATATAGGAAACGTAAAACCCTTGGGAAATTTATATTGGTCCGATTCGAAAAAAAAATTTAAATCGAAACAAAATTAGGATGGACAAGTGACCCAAAAGTCTTGAGAACAAGAAAAATCTGTATTTTAATTCTCCGTTATTTATTAGTACACTTCGGTAGAGTTTTTAGGGAGGTTGAAAACAGAATGAGGAAATATCAGTGATCTCCCATCCTCTTGTAGTACGAGAGGCGTCTTCCCTCGACCGAGAGGGAGAGCGCATAATTCGCAACGACATTGGTAGGCCTCGTCATTTCAAAGGGTCGTACGAGGCCGCTTTGGACTGTTTCGTCATAAAAGAGCAAATAACTAAGACGGTGACGTGATTTTGTGACCATGACATGTAGTTATTGGTAGAAATCAATCCCTCGAGGCCGGACACCTTCTCGCGACCGTCAAACACCTTCTTGTATTTCCGATCTTTCTTTTTAACACTCGAACCCCTTATAACCTCAGATCCCTCCTGTCCTCTCCAATCCTTCTTACCGGGTTCCTTACTCCTCCCCTCTTTTTACAACGGCCGGTCCTATTTCTATAGTTTTGATCCTATCCTTGTCTCCTAGGACCTCTCGTCATAAATACAGACACGACGCCTCACCGTAGAATGGTGACTCGATGACAGAAGAAAAAAGGGAGAGTAACATCAAAGATCTTAAAACTGAAGTCCCGTGACCAGAGTCTCTGAATTATTTACGGACGTGGATCATGTGTCACAAAGTATTTTGGAAACTACTTATCTCCAGTGACT
Source organism: Capra ibex (assembly GCA_006410555.1). Taxonomy (NCBI): domain Eukaryota; kingdom Metazoa; phylum Chordata; class Mammalia; order Artiodactyla; family Bovidae; genus Capra; species Capra ibex. The sequence goes on along the minus strand of SJYO01014747.1, from coordinate 11,987,920 downwards.
TTCGATGAATACTAGTACCCACTCTCTACGCTAAATACCTAACCACGTCTTAAAGTTAACAATCCCACTGAAAAACGATGAATCTCGGACGTCAATATCTCCCTTTTCACTCTATTCAAGATTAAATCGAGTATTTTCACTCAGTGTCCCTTTTAGATATCAGAGACACTAATTGAGAGACATTGTCATCAATTTTATGGGACTAGTCAGAGGGAACCATCAAAATTTGATATTTGACGAAAAAAATCCTAAAGGTAAATTTTTAATCTTTCGTCTGTAAATTGTATTTCTTCTAATAAATTAGACTCATATACTTTAAAACGATCAAGATTCACTACGCAATGGATATTTTACAGTAACCGAGAAAGTGGAGTCAGAATAAGAATATTATTGAAATAAAATTATTGACGAAGAATTTGAGTATTCAAATATTATAACGTAATGGGTCTCACCGTCAGAAATACCTGACAGAAGATTTCGCAAAGGAACTTATATATATATATGTATATATATATAAAACCGACGTCGTACGCCGGACACCCGAAGCAAGGGACTGGTCCCTAACTTGCGCACAGGAGCCGTGACTCTCGTGTCGCAGGATGGGTGACCCTACGGTTCCCGATGGGGCAAAGGACCCAAAACAATGATTGGAACCAAAATTATGTCACTTATGCATCTCTAACGGACACTTTCATCAAAATCGAAAGTACGTTTTCGGAAACAAATGGAAGTTCCCTCGTAAAATTTCTCTCTCGACGTTTAGACTAGATTTCCCGGACTTAGTCTATGGACGAAAAAAAGTCTGTAACGGAAACGTATTCGAAAAGACACTTATCTAGATAAAGGTATGGAAGGACGAGAGATTACATATAGTGTCAATGTCTCGATCTTTTAATTGTCGTCAATGAAGAGAATACAGTTTATCAGATTACCCTATCTTTGTACTACTATTTTTCACCTTAACCATCCAGTGACTACATAAGTCTTTTAGACGTTGACATGTGTAGGGGGAAAGTAAACCCTCTCATAATACCCACTGGTACACGGGAAACTCAATGCCCCAAAGAAATAAAATCTATTAAACGTGGCTCTATTCATAAATAACAGTATACCGAGGAGAAAACTAACAAAATACGTCAATATACTGTCGGTAAAGTCCATTTTCTGTAGGGACACATCCCGTTGTAAAAAAGCCTTACTGTAATCAACTAATCACCAAGGTGGCAAACGACACAACCCGAAGTACAAGCAAATCGCTCCAAGGACGCAATAGTGTCTCCGGCTCACGACGTCCTGCGTAAAAGAGACAGGGAAACAGTCCACCGGAGACTGACCGACTCTCCCTCCCCGTCCCACGACGCCNTCTTCAGTCTCAGAAAGAGGGAAGAGAGACTAAGGGTACCACAGACGGAAACAGGGGAGGTGATCGGTCGGGACGACACCAAAGACGAAGAGGGTCCATGGAGACTGGGCTCGCACGTAAGAAAAAGAGAGACATCGGGTCCCTAGTGACTTGACGTCGGACTCACGTTTTAGGTTGGGACATAGACGAAGACGTTTATGTCAAACTAACCTTGCAACAACACGAGTAGCCACACACGTGACGGGGACCGACCGTCCCACCTCGTCTCAGGAACCTGTCTCGGATTAAGAATTGATGGACCTTGAAATGTCTTTTAACGTGGTCCGGAGGCGGGGAGGGTGGGGTCCGGATTCTCACGACCGGTGAAGGACGACAACGATTGGAATCGAAAAGAAGTAGACAAGACAAACCGTAGGGTCGTAACATAATATAGTACATTATAATTTATATAGCACACAAGTCAGTGAGTCTACACAGACTGAGAAGACCTGACATCGAACGGTCCTAGGAGACAGGTACCCTAAGAGGTCCGTTCTTATGACCTCCCACATCGGGAAGGGAAGAGGTCCTCTAGAAGGGTTGGGTTCCTAGCTTGGGTCCAGAGGACGTAACCGTCTGTCTAAAAACCGACAGATTCGGTGGTCCCTTCAACCTCTTTGAATTTAACTCTCTCCTGTCAGTTTCTTAAACCTCTCTTCTAACAATTCAGACAGACGGACAGACAGATATGTGGGCAGACAGACAGACAGTACTACACAAACCACTCGTCTCGGTTCCACTCTTGACCTTCCTTCAAGACTACCGACAAAACAGACAGTATATCAAAACTCAACTCTTCTTCGAGGAATTTCACCTTTTTTACGGAGAAGAGGTGGAATCTTCATTTGTGGAAGACAGTGAGGTGGAGAAAGAGATGAACTTGAGTAAAGTGGTTATCACTTTACTCAAGTGGTTAAAGTGGGAATAACGTGATAACTAGGACCTTCATCATGTTCGTTTTGGGAAACGTTCTTCACACCAGATAAACCTTGGTTTTACTCTCATAGTACGGACCTGGTGAAGGGGTCAATCATCTCACGAAGAACAAGACAACAAAAGGTAAAAGTGTGTAATAAGTGACTTGAGTTTACGGATAGGTATCATAGTGGAAAATGACAAAACAAAAGAACCAAGTTAAATTTCCTAACCTCCTACCATATAGGGTTTGTCGGTATATATAAGTATATAGACAAATAAAGATAGAAGGATAGATATATATATAGATGGATTAAAAAAGTAGGTAGATATACGGACAGATAGGGAATAGATGGATGAATAATAGAGGGAGAGGTAGATCTTCATTGTGACGACTTATAGAATTGGAGCTACAAAGACGACGTAATAATATTTCAGACGACGACGACGACGACGACGATTCAGCGAAGTCAGCACAGGCTGAGACACGCTGGCGTATCTGCCGTCGGGTGGTCCGAGGGGGTAGGGACCCTAAGAGGTCCGTTCTTGTGACCTCACCCAACGGTAAAAGAAGAGGTCACGTATTTTCACTTTTCACCTTCACTTCAGCGAGTCAGCACAGGCTGAGACACACTGGGGTATCTGCCGTCGGGTGGTCCGAGGAGACAGGGACCCTAAGAGGTCTGTTCTTATGACCTCACCCAACGGTAAAGGAAGAGGATACGTACGTACGCACGATTCAACGAAGTCAGCACGGGATGAGACACACTGAGATACCTGTCGTCGGGTGGTCCGAGGAGACAGGTGTCCTAAGAGATCCGTTCTTATGGCCTCACCCAACGGTAAATCCGGTCGTAATAGGATCTGTCTTATCAAAGATCTTCAGAAGGAGTAAAGACCCCCGGAGTCAGTACGAGTCGATTCCGGCACTTAGATAATCTTAAGAGTTTGGAACACATAGAGGTCGGGTCTTCTTATCTCGGTGAAAAGTGTTTAGACAGTAGAGTCACTGTAATCTTAGTGCAAACAGGTTTTGGGAGAGTGACTCGTGTATGATATAACCGCCCTTACGGCAGGACTCTGAAGTCTCTACTCATTCTGAACCTATAGTATTGACTACGTCATAAGCCTCTCTACCCCGTCACCTTTGTCACTGTCTGAAATAAGAGAATCCGGGGGTTTAGTGACGTCTACCACTGACGTCGGTACTTTAATTTTCTGCGAACGAGGAACCTTCTTTTCGATACTGGTTGGATCTGTCGTATAATTTTTTGTTTCTATTATGAAACGGTTGTTTCTAGGTAGATCAGTTCCGATACCAAAAAGATCATCAGTAATACCTACACTCTCAACCTGATATTTCTTTCGTCTCGCGGTTTCTTAACTAGGATGCCACCACAACCTCTTCTGAGAACTCTCAGGGAACCCTGACGTTCCCCTAGGTCGGTCAGGTAGAATTTCCTCTAGTCAGGACTTATAAGTAACCTTCCTAACTACGACTTCGACTTTGAGGTCATGAAACCGGTGGACTACACTTCTTGACTGAGTGACCTTTTCTGGGACTACGACCGTTTTAATTTCCGTCCTTCTCTTCCCCTACTGTCTCCTACTCTACTAACTCACCGTAGTGACTGAACTGCCTGTATTCAAACTCGTTCGAGACCCTCAACCACTACCTGTCCCTTCGGACCGTACGACGTCAGTTATCCTAGCGGTTCTGACTCGTTGACTTGACTTAACTTGACTAGACTAATCCTCTCGACTCATCTCTCCACCCCATAAGTCTCTGATCTGGGAATAGAACTGGAACGTCCACCCACCACACCCAACATCCGACCTCTTGACTCACGTTCCTCTGTCCTCACTTACAGTGGTTCACTCCTCCTTCTTCAAGTAACTCTGTACTGTGAGTGTTTTATTACACACACCGTTCGAGAGGTCTGAGAGACACAAGTGAGGTTTCAACTCGAGAGAGTTGGTCCTCGTAGTCGTCTTTAGCAAACTTACGTCTATAAAGACCTGGAGGTAGAGTCCCGAGAGTCTAGTCTTTGAGACCTTTGCCCTGGGTCGGCGGATAATCACTCGGAAGGCCCACTGGACCTTCGTATAAATACAAACTCTTGGTGACAACACCTGATCCCCCACCGCACCCTACGACCCTTCTATCCTCCACTTCGGTCCCTACAGTCTCGCCGTCCCGCACATCTTGACGTCCCTCGCGACGACCTAGAATCTAAGGACCCCAAGCTCACTCCGTCCGTTCCACGGACCCCATTTTGCGCTCATCCATGACCCCGAGACCCCGGTCGGGACGGGAGTGTCTTCGGACTCGTACTCGTGGAGGAATTTACAAAGTAGGACTTACGGAGAGAGCGGAGTGGGATCAGGGTCAGGACGAATCCCCACGGGAACTGGATAAAATTCACTTCCTCTCGGCATCTTTATGTCTGATGTCCTCAATTCCGGACGTTTAGTTCTTTGCTGTTTCCGGATGAGGTCCCGTGTCCCTTGAGACGAGTGAGAATACACCGTCGAACCTCCCCTGCCCTCAAAACCCCTCTTACCTATGCACATATACATATTGACTCAGGGAAACGACAGGTGGACTTTGGCAGTGTTGTAACGATTGACCGATATAAGGTTATATTTTAAAAAATTTTTTCTTTATGATCAACTACTAATAATAACGTCTACTTGGTCGGTAAATTAAAACTCAAAGGACCTCCAGTCCCACTTTTCCCTTTAGAATAAATGAGTGTACCGGAAGTAAAAAAGGGAGGAGTCAGGTCTTGGGACTCCCAGTAACCCACAAATATCTGAAATAGTTAATTTTTAGAAGAGTATTAGATTAAAAATTCAAGTTTGTCGCTCACACCTATCAGGGAGAAATAATTTTTTATTTCATTAGGAAATTATAGAAACGTGTGTGTTTAATAAGTATAGGGACCTTGATACTATATCAAAAGAAGATATTTATACAGAGTAGAAGGTACAGGTACGGAGACACCCTTTAAATTTTCCAAACGAAATATAGGGTACGTTTTTAGACACACAGCAAGATCCTCTTAAATACGGCGGTCCCAAGAGAAGTCTACTATGTTCCTTGACGGTTCATCCTCGAAAGACCTTCGGACAACGTACTCATATACCTAGAAGAGTACAGTACGATATTTTCGACAACTGTTACTCGTCATCAAAATGTACAACTTTTTCGATCTTTCCTTATAAAGTACCTTTCGAAAATATCTGACGCAGAAGAGGGGAGCAAAAAGATTCGTAACTGTTATACCAACCTTAGAACGAAATGAGAAGTCAAACGAATGTTTCAATCAAGTAAAAACAAATACGTAAACAGAGGTAAGTGAGAGAGGAAGGAGTGTTACTGTGTCCTTTCTATTAATCACTCTTAGTCTTATTCTACATAATCGTTGTACCCTTGTGCATAAAAATTTAAAGGTAGAGACTCTACTAGATTTTTCATGGGAATGTCATTAACCACGGTGATTCCATCCGAATGACCCTTTTGGAACATTTTTGCAAAAAAGTCACGGGGATTAAAATGAAAAATTTTTACAAAACCATAAAAAACGGTGGGTTCCCTTACGAACCTTAACAATGGGTCACCATAACAAACCGTATCAACTAATACTTGCCACCGTAGTGATCTCTTTCTTTACCGATGGGTGAGGTCATAAGAACGGACCTTTTAGGGTACCTGTCTCCTCCGACCACCCGATGTCAGGTATCCCAACGTTTCTCAGCGTGTACTGAATTACTGATTTATTGTCGTCAGTGATTGATAGTGTAACGAAGACTACTGATATCCACAAAGGGGACGAGGACCTGAGACACGGAGGGACAGTCCTAGGAAGAAATATAGACTGAAAAGACGACAAGAAGGACCGAACCCTACCTGTCTGTGTGGTTCGACAATACAGGTAGTAGGATCCCAAGGGAGACATTGGGATCCCACATGTCTCCTTTGGGATCCTACTCATCAACAGGACCTTAGGTGAAACGGTAGAGGTGTCGTACGACGACCCGGTCTTAGGAGGTTACTACATACAAACGGTCAGACATTAGGAAAAAAAGAAAATTACAGGGACCTTCCGTCTAGAGAAGTGACGAAAAAAGAAAACCCGAGACGAACCAGCGGTAACGAAACGTACCCGAAGGAGATCGACGCTACTGGCCTCCGAGGAGAGATCGGCTCCTCGGGCCGAAAGCGTAGTGTGACCGAGGAGAAGAACTCCTACTCGAACCCCCACTCGTCAGAAGTCATCGACACCGTGCGCCCGAATCAACGGGGTGTCGCACACCGTAGAGAGGTCGGGTCCCTACCTTGGGGGTAGGGGACGTAACTGTCCACCTAAGAATTGGTGGCCTGGTGGTCCTTTCAGGGTAGGTGACAAGACTCTCAGATAAGGATCTAGTCTTTGAGGACTCTTAAGAGGCGTACGACCTTCACTCGTCTTTTCGGGGCGTCGAACATGGAAGGTAGAAAGAGGGAAAGAAGAAAGGGAAGGACACTTTAAAAGTACTGGGCCCTCATGTACTTACAAAACCTTAGACAAAGTAAAAAATGCTTTCAATCATACAAAGATTCAATTTATAGGGTTGAACAAAAGGGAATCAGCATTGATTCAACGTGCTAAGTCCTTTCTCAGTGAGAAAGACCCTCATCTAAACCGTCCCGACCCCGGGTACCTCCTCTCGGCTACTTACTTAGGTGTATCTTTATCATTTTACAAGACTAGGAGACCCTCCTTCCTTTTTTTATCGTTTTGGGACGACCCGACATAAAATAGGTAATACAGACGACTCTTTAATCCCAGTCCTGGGTCTTCGAAACGAGATAGAAGGGCCACAAACAAAGTCGAATCCACCCCACCCGAAGAGGGAAACTACCCAGTAAAGGAAGAGAGGAAAGTGTAAGGTCCGACGTAATTCTACTGTTTAAAGTGAATGTCCCGAACCCGTGTCTGTACTTTTGAACTCGATAACTCGATTGTCTCACGTCTCCTCAGATAAATACCACCCCTCTTACCCCCACAAACTTCTTACGTTTTCAAGGCCTCTTGGGTCGAGACGTAGGCTCGTGTCTGCCCTACCGGGTCCACGGTAGGGGGGTGGGGTCTGGGACGGAGAATTTGGAGTAGTGTTCAGAGTTCCCACCTTCTCTTTACGCTTTCACTAATTCTTTGTGCAAATTTCGAGCACGAGTGTAGGATCTGGCGTAGCGAACGTCTACTTAGAAGAAAAAACCTGTATTGGAACATCGCCCGAAACGTCTTTATAAATCTTTATGCATCTTATTTCCCGGACACAGGAAAAGATAGACACTTGACACGTTATTTATGAAGAGAAAAGGATGGGGCGGAAATCGTTCCCTTTTTTTTTTAGAACCTGCCGCTTCTCGTTCAGGTAGTGTAGTTTGTACTGACGCAATTTACGATTTTACAAGTTTCAGGCTGACTCTATCTATTTCCGAAACTACCTTTCACCTATAAAGGCTCCCTGTAATGTTCGTTATTAGGTCTACAATCTCACATTACGTTGCTCACAGGGACCTAACTAGTCCTCGAGGTCGGTTCGGCCCGGACCACATCCGGAAACGGAACGGGAGGGTACGACAAGGCGGTATACCTTGGATAGAGACCCGGGGCAATTATTGGTCGAAACCTAAGGTAAAAGTGTCTCGAGTATCTCGATTCACCCCGACAAAATACCTGTTCAATCTATCTTCGGAAAGGTTCTATTTGTAGGTTAAACTTTAATCCTGTATGGTTCGGTGTTTTAATAAAATCCCGTATAAAGTACCTTTGTGACGGTAAAAAGAATCCGTTAACGGTCTGACATCCTACGGGAAACTAGGGAGCACCTGTAATGAGGGAAGAAATATTTTTCCTAAAACTTTATCAACGTCACAAATCCCTCCTTATATAGACAGCCTTGAAACTTCGTACCGGGACCCTGTCCAGTACGAAGTCGAATAACCAACCGTTCAGTTTGAAATTCTTCTTCTTAGTATTTTTTTTCTTTCACGTCGTCCTACATACTTAGTTTAAGAGTAAAAGAAAAATTTCTACCTTCAAAAGTCGGACACACGAATCATTCGATCTCTTACAAAATTTTCATAGACATGCGTGTGTGTATCTCACATTTGTGTAGAAGTATGCATAAATATATACATAGACAGATATGTAAGACTACCATACGTAACGAAATTGTTTATGTTTCAATGAATTGGAATAAAGTATCTAACAGTACTAACTTACATAAGAAACACATTGGGTTGAAGACTATCTTCAATCTCTTTATGAACAAGGACAAAAGTTCTCCCCTCCCAAAAAAAGAAAAAATTTGTTTAATAAAAGGGAAGAGGGAAAGGACAAGAATAGACGGGAAGTTTGGACACACACACACACACACACACAGACACACAGACACACATACTTAAGGTCAAAGGTCTCTTTTCGTTGTGTCTATAATTTGTAAAAACAAATTCCTTTAGTAGTTTACTGGGTTTGCGAACCGTAATGACGTAGCAAATAATTCTCCCCACCTCACTGCACACAACCTACTCCATTCGACCGTACATTAATTGGGACGTGACTGTATGGCAAGCAACACTATTTAACACTCATTGGCCACAGGTTCGCTTAACTACGGATTTACTAGAGTTTCTATATCACTCGTCTACTGTCCTTACTTATATATCACAATCTTTAAGTAACGAGACGACACTACGAGCTGTGGTAGAGGTAAGAAGACGGGTAAATAAAGAGGGAGTTTAATTCGGCAGATGGGAGCACGGTAGAGTGAATGACTCACCTCTTACACTTACTTAAGACGGTTGGTTTGTGTCGGACACCTAACCCAGTCCCTAAGAGTGAGTTTGTTTGAGTGGTATTTTTCTGTGACAGCTCTGGAAGTCCCATAAATTGTTACAATTTCCTTATCTGCAATGAACACAACTCATATTAGTACCGTACCACGAATACATTTTTGTATTCATAAAAAGAAAGTCTATAAAGTCGGTCTCTTTTATAATCCCTTCGTCCCTTTGTACATTATTCTACTGTTTTACACCACTTATTCGTGTACCTCCAAACAAAACGACCAGACAAACACACACACAAACTTCTAAATATATTACCTGTAATTTTTATTTCACACGAACAGGAGAAGTATTAAATTAAGATCCCCTATAAACGGAAAAAGATATAAGATAAATTCGACACACACTACATCTTTTCCTTTTTTTTTTTATTCCATTGTCAATGACTTGTGAATGACCCAGGGTACGGGACCAGACACAAGAAATAGGTTGGAAGGGGAGGGTGGTCCAGACGTTTCGAGTAAACCGACCGTTCGGATAATATCCGACAGAGACCTGGACACTTAGAACGTCATGATAATCCGAAAAAACAACAGGGGATTCCCTATTCCGAGTCGTCATTTCTCAGACGGACGTCACGTCCTCTATGTCCTCTGAGTCCAAGCTAGGGACCCAGCCCTTCTAAGGGACCTCCTCCTTTACCGTTGGGTGAGGTCGTAAGAACGGACCCTTTAGAGTACCTGTTTCTTCGGGTACGTTTTCTCAACCTGTGCTGAATCCGTCACTCGTGTTGTTCTTTATTTCCCTCCACGTCTGCCTAAGTTCACACTTCCTATTTAAGTTTCGGCATTAAAGCTTTATGGGTCTCCATCAAACAAAGGGACGTCTCGTCACGGACCAAGAATATAGAGACAAAGGGTCTTACGGAGAGAAGGGGAGGATGATAGCCTCATCGGTTTCCGGGTAAACCTTCTAAGATGGTTTCTCGTGCACACCCACCCTCCGGCCACGGTCCACGGTTCACAACAAACTTAGGTAGGAAGTGACTTCCGAGGTTCAGGTTACGAACTCTTCCTTCAGTGAATCGACACCAACGTCCAAACGTCTTGGTCACTTCTCATAATTGTGTAAGTGATCCGTCCCTCACCATAAAGAGTACTTATGACTTTCGACCTGGTGGGGGAGACTAGTGGTTTCAGTGTGAGTTCTTAATAGTCGTTCAAATATACAGTAGAAATAAAGAAACGAAGTCAGGAGAAACTATGCGTTGGAGGCCGAGAGTCTCAGGAACTTTTTCTTGGTTGAGACCTTACCCTAATATTCATATTGAAACAACCTTCCTTCCTTACAGAGTCCGCCTTCGCACCGTCTCTACAAACAGGTCAATTTTGACCCTCTAGTCTCCATATTTTCATTCCATTCAAGACAGTTAAGGAATTCCTCTTGTTACAGAAATTCTACTTTTGTTACCCTTTTTTTACATACAAAAGGGGGAGATTTGAAACGTTCTTGTTTTAAATAAAAATTTAGAGGACACACCTAATCCTCGTGGGGTCTATTGTTTTATTTACATGTCTACGACAGACAATTATACCCGTAAACTAACGAATCACAGTAAGTAAAATTATATCAGTGACCTCGATCTCTTTCAAATAATTTGTTATCTAAACTTACGTACCGAATAAAAGTAAAACTTTTACTTGTTGACACAAAGTCTCTAACACGATTTTTCCTAATGATAAAGGTTTTTAGGATGTTTTTATTTTATGACATTATACAATATTAACTTAATTTTACGAACTCAAATTGATTTGTATAAAAGTTTTCATATGTGAGGACCTAAAGAGATTGAACAACCATACTTGTGGTTTTTATCTGTAGATTATGACGACAAAAGAACGAGACTAAAAAAAAATTTCGATAGATTTTCATAATTTTCACTAAACAAAACTTGTTTTCATTATCGAAAAAAAAAAAAAAATCGACAGAAATTTTTAGTCAGTAGAATAAGGTGACTAGGTTTAAGGTAAATTAAAAATTAGAGTCATTAAGCCACACCAAAAATAAAGTTTTTGGGATCAGAGGTTTGGTACCATTAATTAATCAAAATGTATTGACAGTCTGTCCTTATAAAGGATACAAAATACCTAACTCCCTTGATCCCATGAACTTTCAATTCAGTGAACGGTTTTCGGTGTATCCTTCTTTTTGTAGTCTCACCTTCTGAAACTTTTATCCGGGCTCCCATAAACGTCGACCCCGAAAGGTCCCATCGCCTGAATGGACTTCGTCTGATCACTGTCTTACTGAATCGCCCCGTCCTCCAACAGAGAGGACGTGTTAAAAGTCACGTCTTAGTTTATACTTTCCAGTAAATGAGGTCGCGTTCGTCATCTCTTGGTTTCGAGTGCAACGTCTTAACAACTAATACTCTTTACGTTTTTTAACGTCGTTTCAATACCGGTTTTACACGTCTGCTATTAAAAATCCGACACGGAGTGTTACTCACAGAGGTCCTATTCGTGTCGAGAGGTAATTCTAAGGAAATTGGCAGGTCGGAGTCTCATTCCTAAATATCTCTTTAATAAGTAGTGATTCGCGTGAATGGGAAAATTTGATTCGACTTCACATCTTTCTCAGGTCATAGACGACGTAAGGGGGAACCCCTTATAACGCGAATTCAACACTAGTTTACCCGAAAAAAAGACGTATCAAAGATTTAAGACACTAGACTATATAAATTTGAGTTGCTACTACTTTTTGTCGTATCTACTACAATATACTACAACCGACGTCAGCTCCAGATTCGTCAAGTAAAAAAGGGTACGCTCGTTTGAACCAGGGTCCTAAAGTAGTAACCGGGACTCAAGGGCCGTAAATCACCGGACGTAAAAACGAGTGAAAAAGAAGTGTTTAACTTAGAGACACATTTACTTTGTCTTTACTTTCAGAACGGTTACTTAGTTTGTGTATTCGTCAAACTTTATTGAGAACCTCTTGTACCTTTGTGAACACCTCAAAAGGTTGGTGCGTACAAGTAAAAATCCAAACCGACGTCACCTTAAAGGATCAGAAGGAGACTAAGGTCACTGACCTAAGTCCTTTGAACTGAAATCTTTATCCGTCAGTGTATGTTCAATACCCAAAGAGCACATTACGTAGACTGTCTACAATTAATTCTAGGGTTTAACAATTAAATATATCAAGAATTCGGTCGTGACTTTACCTACACGGTTATTTTTACAATAAAGGTAAACTAATTGGTTAATCCTCATAGAAAACATTCTCTCTTCTCGGTATTTTACAGATAACTCTATAATATATCTCTCACATCGAGTTATCAGTAATAATATATACACATTATTTATAATAGGTACATAGTTTTTATATATAAAACATATAGATATTGTAAATAACAAAGGAACCCCTATTGTCACGACAAAGATTAAACCATCTATTTACTTACTTAGACCCCAGTCGATACTCATACTACAAAACGGTTAAGAATTTTGGAGTTGTACGGAAAGTAAAGGTTTTTCCTTTTAAAATTGACACATTCTCACTAGTATTGGTAGTAATACTAACGAAAGGACGACAAATCTTTACTTTACTTACACATCGACGATATCACTACTTATGGTAAAATTCTTTTATTTATAATATTGACGTACAAAAGATCTGTGACACATTCTCACGTTTAGGCGTCACCGCCCTTGTCAAACTGAAAGTGATGAAGAGACTGTCCTACCCGTAAAACCTGTAACTTCACACCCCTTTCCTGTCGTTTTTCGTGCTCCTTGCAAACCCGTGCACTCAGAGAAGACGAAAGATTTGCCACCCTCTGTACAGAAATAGTCCGACCACATGTCGTAACAGAAATAGACCAACTCGAATCTCATTTTGGAGCATAAGGGTGGGGTTCCTCGGTATTCAATCGACCTGGAATTGGGCCCTTTCTGAAAAAGCAAATAATTAACCATATACGGCAAATCATAACTAGTGTTGTCTTCTTTTAGCAATACACAGTCCTTAAGAGATTTCTTTCTATTACAGGGTAGAGTCTGAGAAATCCTTTACAACCATAGTCAAAGGTTACGTGGGATACTCAAACCAAAACCAGAAATCACTTTTATGGTTTATTAAGTCAGTGTGGCACTTCGATCCCCAGGGTTTAACTACCTTTGAAAGGTAACACGAGATACCTGAAACACCGTTTAGTATTACTGTAGACGACTCCGGTCTAGTCAAAGTAAACATATGAAACCTGGAAGAGTCGAATTAACTCCACGAGGGAACATATATTCCTCTTTATAACTTTCATAATTACCAAAGGTATATCCTAATATCATTCTGATATCAATTCACGTTAAGACGGACGTACACCGACGGGGTCAAATTCGTACTTCCCCTACGACCACCTTCGTATGTAGAGACTAGAAAGACCCTTCGGACGTGCAAGTGTCATAATAGGAATAAAATATCTACTCCCTTGCCTCACGACTCTTCGAATCGTCTCATCACTTACACTCTGAGTCCCAATAGACAAAAGTTTCTGGGTACAAAAAAGAATGTTTGATGACTCAAAACAAGTCGGTTATACGTAGGTCAAACAGGTGGGTAGGATTTAAATCTTATTTCGTAAATTTCCCGAGAGTTGTAGACAAGTACCAGAAAAAGTTTGGTTCAAAAGACCTCGGGACCTAAGTCCCTCTACGCGACCCCGGTCGGAAGTCCTATTAGTTCAAAGAAGACTTTGGTATCGTAAAGGTGAAGATGGACACGAGACACCACCCCAAGACAAGGTCCGTTCTCAAAATGACGACTTTTGCTTTCTAACTTTCGGGAAGTAGGTCATCTTGGGGAAGAAAAATGTCTATTCAGGTCTTCAGGTTTCTACAATACAAAAAGATAGTCGTTCCTTAAATCCTCGGTTTTATCCGACGCGGGGTCGATTGGGTTTTGAGTTACGTCACGAAAAAAAGACACATCTTACGAATCGTCTCCGTCAACGTACTTTGTAGTCAAGAAAAACGACGACAATAGGGTAGGATCACAAGAACCCGAAGAGAACACTGAGTCGACCATTTTTTTAGGTGGAAGTTACGCACTCTGGAACCAAGCTAGGGACCCAACCCTTCCAGGGGACCTCTTCCCTTTCCGCTGGGTGACGTCATAAGACCGGACCTCTTAAGGTACCTGACATAACTGGTACCCCAGCGTTTCTCAGCCTGTGCTGACTCACTGAACATGAAAGTAGGGTGGGGCAGAGTCATTGAATAGGACTCTGTCTGTTCTCCTTCAAACCTCTGGTACCGTATAAGGAGGGTACGAACGGACGTCTCCGTAAGACAGTTGTCTTGCCAGACCAAACAGGGTCCCATGAATTATTAGACTCGAGAGGGGGTGGACTACCGTCGTGACAACGGGTCAATAGCACACCTTGTGTGTGTGTGGGGATGTGTGAAGTAGGTAGGCACATTTGTGACCGATCCTCCCGGCCCGACGGAGGTCGACTCTGCCCCGCGAGAAGGACGGTACACGCACAGCACCAGGGTCAAGGCAACGAAACACGTCGGACGAGTTGGGGTCAAGAGACGACGAGACCATCCATCATCGGTACGAAGGGACCTCTAGGCGTCCCGGTCTAAACACCCAAACCCGTGGTTTGATCCAGGGCAGTGAGATGACGAGTCCTCTTTCCAGAAGGACACCAGGTCTTACGTGTCTAAAAAGAGACAGTCTACGAAAGGGTCGGAGGGGCGAGGAGGCAAAGGTGTCCTATTGAATCTGTAGATGTACAAGAGTCACGGAGGGTGGGACCAGTGACAACGCTGTGGGGGCACGCGACGGTTGTGGGTGCCGTCTTCCTAGTCTGTGCAACACAATCGGTCGTCTCATGCCTATTCAATGCAGTCACGTGTTCACGTCTCTTGAGACACAGGGTGTCGCGATAGACTCACTACCGGAAACTCGGGGCCACTACCTACCGGGCACACAATAAAATCATCCACGCTTCTTATTACCGGAAAGTAAAGCACACAGTAACACGGCAGTACAAAGGAAGTTTACTCGCAATTCAAAGAAATGTCTGCGTCTTTTATTAACCTCTACAGGGAGAATACGGTACAAAACAGTAAACCCAGAAGTAAATAATAAACTCGATAAAGGACAAACATTGAATCTGCAGATGGACGGGGTCACCGGTGAGACGGGAAGGAGAAGTACCTGAAATTTCCTTAAAAAAACCCATAGGAAAAGGAAAAAGGAGAGGACTCCATGTCTTCTATTGTTTTCACAGAGAACCCGAAACTGATGTGTCGCAATGGGTCTCACTTGAAGGTCCACCCCACTTTGAAGGGGATTTTATGTGGTCACGAATAGTGTCACTTTCCTCTCTAACACAACCGTATACCTATGGTGTCTGGACAATGAATGACAAGGAAGAATGTATTTTCACAAGTGAGAAACAAAAGGACAAGAAACAACCTTAAGAATTCCTAGTCAATAAAATAGGGGAGTGGACAACCCTTTATGGAGAAACACAGTCCTCCCAGAAACCGCTACCACTTACAAGAGTCCGGACAGAGCATTAAACAGAAACCTACTATGGCACAACGATCGTCAAGTTTCAAGACGTACCGGAGAGACTCTTTGACAAGGGGGTGACTTCGAAGGGGACCGTCCGTAGTACTCTCCTCCCTGCCTTGTGAAACTCAACACAAAGGACCCGACAGACCATTGGTGTTGTGAACGTTCGATGCTCTGGAACCCGTCACCGGAAAGAACACCAAAAGGACACATTGTCCCAGAAGTCGGTTGAACGTCCAGTAGTACCGTTGACCGTTGGTACCGATAACGACCAACGATCATAATGAGGATAATTAAAACTCTAAAAAAAAAGAAGACCTATTATTGATGTCTAGGGGTGTTGATTTAACACGATAAATTCATAAACTCTATACCGACCAATTTTAAGTCGAGTCAAAACAAATAAGTTTTGTCTTATCTAAACACACACACACACAAAACCACCTTCACTCGTCACTGATAGAAGGTCCTACACTACCCTTCCTATAAATAACTGAGTTCTTGACTTGTCACAACTAATCGGACTGACTGTAACCAAAACATCGACACCTGACACCATCTGACCCCGTCACCAGTCAATACTAGTATTGACCACAAACACAATCGTAACCACCCAACGATCGAACCACTATCAAGTCCGAACAGGGCGGAGGGGTTGGAGGTACCGTCGGTCGGAGGAGGTCCGAGAGGACTCAGTACCCCTTGAAAGATTTTAAGGAACACAGGAATACCAGGTGAACACCCGAAGGCGACTCGGTATCCATCGAGGACTCCTCCAGTCCCGACCACTCTATCTCCACGAACCCGTTTGGTTGTGGGGTGAAGGGTTAGGTCCTACAGATGATAAGTACCCGGTCCCCTTTTTTTTTTTGTTGTTGTCAGAAAACTCAGGTAGTTACCAGGCCTTTGTCACCTAAAAATCCTCCTCATTCTTTATTTCTATTTACATTGGACGAGGTTGAAAATTTGTTTTACCGTTCTCATCTTTATATCTAATTAGAAGAACAGTTGGATATTGTAAAGTTGTATTAGTATGGTAAAAGAATTTCATATAAAATATAAAGGGACACTAAGACCACTAATTAAACAATATCTTATAGGATCGAAGGTTCCACCGCGGTCACCATTCCTTAGACGGACGTTTACATCCCTCCGCGTTCTCAACGTTCAAGTTAGGGACTTAGTCCTTCTAAGGGACCTCCTCCTTTACCGTTGGGTGAGACCATAAGAACGGACCTTTTAATACACTTGTCTCCTCGGACCACCCGATGTCAGGTACCCCAACGTTTCTCAGCCTGTCTTGACTCGTACGTACATGCCTACGTGCGTCTGAATCAAACCTTTTCAATTCTTACTCTAACGTGTTCGAATAAAATTGACCCGACGGTGTCTCGGTTAGGACTCAGGGTGCACCACGGAATCTTTCACCAAGACTGCACGACGGGTAAATGGCCACTGACGCTGTGCGTCCTCTTAGTCCCCAGAAAGAAACCTGTCTAGCGTGAGGTACAGCGGCTAGACGAAAGTGTCTCTCCGAACTGTGTCAGTGGTAAACGAAGGACAAGTGGGGGCAAGAATCGGAGACTCTAAATGTCGAAAATTTTGAGATCCTGAGAAAAGACGGGGGAACGTAAATTCAATTTTCGACTGGTCAGATATTATATTTTGTATCTTAATACCATTACTTATTCTCCAATTTTCGATAGTACCGTTCACCTTGAATCGTCCAAACCGACTGACTATACCATTTTTAATACACAACTTAATTTTGTAATTTTACGCCACCCTAATTACCTCTTTCTGTCCTTGTCCTCCAGTCTTTGTTACGATTTAGTCGTGTAATTGACGGACACCCGATCTCTACGACCGAAATTATATACGTCTCCTTTTTTTTTCGAATGCCCCCGCCCCCCCCACCCCCCCTTCATTAATTGAATCAGGAACAAAAGAGGTCCACTTATCTTTACGTCTGTAAACTTAGACCCTCCGTAGGTCATGTATATAAAGAAAGGGAAAGAAAAAGTATATCTCCTCCTTCATCTGGGATGTTCCATAAGTCAACCAATTGTTTTTTCTTTGTGACTGAAATATTAAACCTCACAAACTTAAAATAAAACGGTGATCCTAAGTAAAACAAACAAGGAAGTAAAATGAGTTGTTTGTGACTCGTACAACACATAGTCTGTAGAATGGTTTTCGACCCCCAAGTGCACACCTAACACAGGAGTCCGTGATCCAACACCCGTCGAAAGACCTTCTTCTCACAGAGTCGACTCTGGACATTGTACCCACCACCAATCGGTCTGGTCTGACCTCCTTCTTGCAAAGTCCTTCTACCCTGGTGTACCCGTCTCTGAATCGCTCCTCCCTCTTTTGCAGACTCTTAGAACTTTTTTTTTTTTACGCCTCACTACTGCAGTGTGCTAGTCTGATCTCGCCTTTCGCCTTCACTCCAGTGTTTCGGCAGCCTAAGGTAGAGGACGGGCACTTGGTGCCGACCTGGACCGATCTGTGTCTGTGTGGTCACGGGACGAGGAAAGAAAAGTGGTGAACAACGGTGTCACCTGGAGACTACCTTACTTACTAGATGCTGGACTGAAGTCTTACTACCCAAGGACCAGGGGATTCCCGGCCACACATCGTGGACAACTTAATACCAGGTATGCACCAGAGAGGGGGACGGCCACCTCGGCGCGCACTCTGTGGGACTCTCGTCTGGACTAACCGATTACGAGCAATGAATTCACAAAACGTGCCTACGGGACGTGTGCACAAAAGGTGTAACAGAGTCATGTCAAAGTATTCAAAATACCGAAGTAGCCAAAAACAATTGTTTGTGTAGAAACCTATACAACCGGACTCAGAAAACCCGGTACCACTCAATTGTCCATAAAAAAGAAAATGTAATAAGCATCCAACATAGAGACCATGGAAATAGTTACACAGACATGACAGTAGATGATTGCACCCCTTTAAAAATTTATAAAGGGGACGACATTGAGTAGTGCCAACTTACTAATCGTAAAGAAATCTAGTCCCCAGTGGATTGCTCCCACCCAGTTCAGGTCTTCCGACGAACCAAAACTCATTTCAAAATAACCTTTTCTCGTGACAAGTGAACACAAGTAACAGATAACGACGAAAGAAGATGCTCCCCTCTCAACTCGTCGTCGTCGTCGTCGTCGTCTCTGGTACATCGGGGTTTGATTTTGACAAAGGAGAAACCGGGAAGTATCTTTTTTACTAGAAGGACGGGGTAGTAAATAATTACACCCACACCAAAAATTACTATTAACCTTGTGATTAATACTCTCGGAAAATTTGGCGTATAGGTTTTTGAAACAAAAAAGTTTCTTTTAAACGTAGATCGCATCATTCGAATCACAAAGTAGTTCGGAGTATGTTCCAACGGTAAACCCTTCTCAAACCCTTCCTTAAATCTCCTATGTTTTCTCGTTTCTCTTATATACTGTTATGCACGCTTTAAGATCTTAACTACTCACTCTCTCATCACAAACATTCTTACTCGTCCGTCCTCCCTTCCTCCTCCCCCACAAAACGCAACGACTCCTTAGACCCGACCTAGACGAGAAGATCGTAAGAGTCCCCGGTCGAGACGCGAAGTGGACGTTGGCCAATGATTTGTCCTTTGCCTTTCAGAACCCTTTCTTGTCGTCTAACCGATCACGAAGTCCTCGCCGCTCCTTCTCACTTCGCGACCGGTCCAATAAATCATAAAAGAGCCGCACCTTACACTATGGGACATCTTTTACTTACTTCGTCGGGTCTCAGAGGAAAATTCTAAAACCATAATTTGAACAGAAACCACTTACATAAAGTCTTACTAATATAGAATTTCTAAAATAAATGAACGTGGGCTTCTTCCAGTAAAACAAGTGTACTATGAGTGGAAAGAAGTCTTCTAAGTCAACTCACAATGCCATTTTCACAAGACTTTAAGACCTTCTTTTCAGGAATAAAAAAAAGAAAAGAAGGAGACGAAAACGACCAGTATGTCATTGGTCAAGGATCGAACCCCAATTACATTCATAAAGAAGCCGGAGACTGGTTGGAGGACTCGTAAGACCAAGAGGAAGGTTGCACTTCTACTCGACTTCAGTACCTCTGTCTCTAACTGTGTCTTTTTACCCTCCGGACTTCCTTTCCCAAAACATACTCTCAGTAAAGAGGAATGAGGGAAGAAAGGAGGAAAGAAGGTCTTACACCTTCACTTCCCCCGTCGGTCGACCTAGCTTCACTACCCCTCTCTCGTGAAGTCAAGATCTTTCAAGTATCTTTCAGTAGGAATCTCAACCACCCATTGTGATCCCTCTCCCAGCGAAATGTAATTAAGGATTCTGACTTCTGTAGTCACAAAATTCTTAGCTAATTAAGTATACTACCCTGTCCCTGGGATTCTCTGTCCCAGTATTAGGTACATGTTTTCCTAGTTCCAAATTAAAACTGACTGGACTACGGTTACATAGTTAAATTAAACGAGAAAGTCCAGTGATTCTTTTCTTTTCATTCGTAAACTAACTTAAGTGAGTAATTAATTGACTCTTACATCTTAGGCAATGCAAACAGGACTTTAAGGGAATATACAACAAATACACCGAGAATATAGATTTTATCCGTTCCGATAAAAAAACATATCCTTAAGAAAGAAACAATAGTTTTATTTGAAATTTATACTCTAGCCACGTTTTCAAAGTATCACCCGTCTTTACTGACTTTTCAAACACTTTTACACATTAAAGACTCTGTTTTGGTTTACAAATAAAAATACACTAAGTGTGAACAAATTTAATCATTTGACGAGACAAGTTCTTTCGACAGGGAAATTTATCCTCATATTTATTTATTTATGAGAGGATAAATTCCAATGGTGGTCTCTTTTCAGAAGTTGTTTAAACCTAGTAAGTAGGAAGGTATCTTTCTCGAAATAATTTACTTTCACACATATTGTCACATTTTATTACGAATCGTTTATAAGAATTTGTCTACATGACGACGACGACAACGACGATTCAGCGAAGTCAGCGCAGGCTGAGACACGCTGAGGTGTCTACCGTCAGATGGTCCGAGGAGCCAGGGACCCTAAGTGGTCCGTTCTTGTGACCTCACCCAACGGTAAAGGAAGAGGTTACGTACTCTCTCTTTTCACTTTCACTTCAGTGAGTCAGTACAGGTTAAGAAGAGCTGGGATACCTGACGTCGGGACGACGACGACGACGATTCAGTGAAGTCAGTACAGGCTGAGACACACTGGGGTATCTACCGTCGGGGGGTGCGAGGGGGTAGGGACCCTAAGAGGTCCGTTCTTATGGTCTCGATATGAATATATCTTAAAAGTCCAGGAATCAAAACATCTACCTCTTCCGTTACCATGAGATGAGGTCATGAGAACGGACCTTTTAGGGTACCTGTCTCCTCGGACCATCCGACGTCAGGTACACCAGTGATTGTCAGCCTGTGCTGACTCGCTGAAGTGAAAGTGAAAAGTGAAAGCACGTAACCTCTGCTTTACCGCTGGGTGAGGTCACAAGAACGGACCTCTTAGAGTCCCTGCCCCCTCGGACCACCCGACGGTAGATACCCCAGCGTCTCAGCCTGTGCTGACTTCGCTGAATCGTCGCGTCGTCAAAACATCTTTACTGCGTCAATTTCGTGAACTGTAAAGAAGGGGTCGTTTTAATTGAGAGGTTGTATGAACGAATGTTTTAAATGATTGGGGAGACAAGTGTCATCATTTGAATGAATGACGATGTCTTTTTAAAACTAAGTTTGGTATCTCTCAATAAATTTATATATACGTATATAAAAAATTATAGAGGTCATCTTTGTACTTAAATAATGTGCATTTTCGAGAATAACGGGGGAAAAGAATTTTGACCTTAGTGAAAACCATTAAACCTTTATTTATGGGTGTATTTAAATTAAAATATCCATGTATAGGGAATGACATTTTTAAAAAAATAAGATATGATTTTTATCCGTATCTGAAAATTATAGTCATCAAAAAGAGAAATTAACCCTTTCTTAACGTTCGAAAGAAAGTTTAAATAAATTGACCTTGAAAAAGGCATAGGTACACCAAGTTTTGACAGTAACGAAATATTTACTCCATCCAAACGGACAAACGATAACAGACGTTTGAATGTTTTCACGTCCTTACTACACTCCATTCTTAGATAGCAGACTGTAATACTCCACCACGCAGGCACAAACATTATTTCAGACGTTGTCAGTAGACTGAGTCATTGATCTCCACCGCTTACCCTTGCGTTTGGTGTGTCACGGGCGGGAGGGAGGTGAGTCGGGACGGTGGAGTGGGTTGGGCCTACACTTGCTTCGTTCACACCAGGTTCGTTGGGGTCCTAAAAGGTACAATTTCGTTTATTTACCGAATCGTGGAGTCGGGGGGTGGGGGGGCGGGAAAGTCACAAACGAAGACATAAATTTACACAAACTCCAAAAGTTGTAGTGGTCTTGTAACTGACAATTCTCCGCCTTTTGTACGTTAAATATCGTCTACCCACGTCGGAAAAGACCGACACGACGTCTTTACCCTAGTTAGTCGTCGTGAAGTACGAGGTAAACAGATTGTCTTTGGGTGGACCCCTTTGGGGCGCCTTGCCACGGATAATCCTTTTGTGGAATTGTGTAAAGAAATTTATTTTAGAGCGGTCAACCGTAATTAGACCTTCTTTTACCAAAGAGGTAATTGGGAGAGGGCGAACGTGTCCGAGGACAGAAAAGCGGAGAAAAACTTGGTTGTAGAGAATAAGAGAACCGACCAATTTTTTTTTTTTTTTTTTTTTCTGGGTTGGGGTTCTTCGGAAGAACTCGGGCGTAGGCATCACGACTTTGAGACTTTGACAAAAAGAAGGATCAAGAACTAGACTAGTCGAAAGACGTCTGAAATAGACCGTCTCTAAACGACGAAGAGTCAAGTAAACGGTGAAAGAGGTACGACGGAAAAGAAACTCAAAGAACTGTAGAAAGAGAGGAAATGACTCCCACACCACGCGGCCCTCCCTGACTATCGTCGGTCCCGTCGGGGACGTTGGAAGTGACGAGTTGGTCGGTCACGGGTCTGTCGCCCTCCAAAGTACCCCCCTACTTTACTTTTAGTCCACGAAACCTCCCAGGCGTCGGCGGTGCGTAATTAGCGAAAAGACAGACGAAGACCGTTGAAAAGGTCCACATTTCACCTATAGAGTCGGGAGGGTGAGTTCGTTCGGTTGACGAACCTCGACGGTAACCTTTCGACGGTCCCCTGGGAAGACTACGACCAGTGGGAGTGCGGGACAAGTCCCCAGAGTCAGAGTCTAGACACACACACGGGGAACCGTCTGGGGTCGCTCTCTTTCGTCTAGCGGGTCGCGAAACACTCAAAAGACGGAATGATGCGGGGGAGGGGTGGGGTGCGGGTGAGATGGAAATTCGACTTTTGTCAGACCCTTAACTTTTTGACGTAGGTTTCTCTAGAAACAGGTTTCGAGTCACCATAAAGAGGATTTGTTCTGTAGTCTGCACCTTCAATTACCAATCACTTTTCGACTTTCATCTAAAATCTTAACCGGAAGAATAAATTTTCGGTCTCTTTCACAAACCTATAAAATGGTAAGTCCTAGAGAAACCTCTTTCGACTTTAGGAGTTCCCCCGTTTTCAAACAAATCGCCCAAACACATATACTTATCCATAAAAATAAAATAAAGCAAACAGAAAATAAAATATAACCTCATATCAGGTAAATAACTCAACCGGTCCTTTGTAAACAAACCCAAAAAGTAATCCTACAATCCTTTTTAAACTTACTTGAAAAACCAGTTTGATTACGTGACAAGACAATCAAAACCCAAATGTCGTTTTAATAAGTTAATATGAACATGTATGTAGTTAAAAAAAAAGTTTAAGAAGAGCGTATATCGAATAACGTCTTATAACTCATTTCAGGGGACACGATATGTCATCCAGGAACAACTGATAGATAAAATATATATCATCACACACATACAATTAGGGTTTCAGGATTAAATGGGGAGGGGGATTCAAAGGACAAACCATTGGTATTTAAACAAAAGCTTTAGACACTCAGACAAAAACAAAACATTTTTTTTTTATTAAATATAATAAAAATCCTTAAAATTATATTTAAGTGTTTTTAACGAAAAATATTTGGTTTATAATTACAAACGTTACAACACGTATGAAAAGATCTGGGAGAATTCTAGTTCACTCTTTCATGAACACAGAATATTTCGTTTTGTTTCGGGATCTCTCCGTACCCTCTGAACAAGATGTGAGGGGACCTATTCTTGACAAACACTTAAAAACGGCTTGATCAACGTTACAAGAATTTTCAGGTGAGTCGTGAAAATTTAGTTTACCCAAACAGGAGCAGTAATAAAGAACACGAGAACGAAAGAGCCACAGAAATAAACGTAAGACCAAAATAAGGTAGAAGAAACACTTAGTTATGCAACAAAAATGACGGTGTGTGTACTTTCCACGTAAAATTCTTTCACCGTACCTTTACTTCGCTTCTACTTAGGGTTAAATTACCCTTATAATAAGAGTCGCATTTGAATTCACAGAGGTCTGAGGAAGTGACACGTTCCACATAACTAATTAACTTATCAGGAAATAGAAGTCCTGATGTTTCAGATCGGTGTGTAGAATAACTGTTGTGTTCTAAGACGTACGTTCCAACTGTATGAAATTTCTTCAAAACTGTTTTAGGTGAAAAATATAAGAGAAACTACTGAAATGGAATCGTTTACTTTTATTTCGTTTTCAGGGGGTTTAAAGGGTACCTGTTTAGCGTTTTAAAAGGTTTAAGTACTCCTCAAAGTACATAAATATTCCACTGTAATCCATTCTAGTTTTACTGACGAAACGTATTACGGAGTTCTAAACCCCTTATGATTAAATTTTCTCCAAACTTTTTCATCTTAGTTTTATTTTTCTAGTTCACAAAACAAAACAAAACAAAACAAAACTCGATCTGTCGACCGGTGACAAAAATTCTCCCTTTTCTTATAACGTAACATTCTATGTTCAAGGTCTAGGGACCTAAACAAAAAATCCAAAACTCTTATCTATTAGAAGTTTCCGTAAAGTGGAGTTTTAATACTTTTACAATACAAAGTTTACACAGGTAGAATTTATGATCAAAAAAAAAAATTCTAACTTTTATGATAAACTTCTTCGTCGAAGATTTTCAAGAATCCTTACCACGTATAATGTAATCCGTTTGGAATTGACAATAATTCGAAAACACTAAGACTGGACTTTACGGATTTATTATTCCCAGAATGATAGGAAGGTATTTAGAGACCCTAGTTGAATAGTGTCCAAAAATCAATAGATTTTTATACCTTACTACCTTTATAACATAGGTTTCCAAACTTTCATGTAGAGAAAGTCGTCTACACAAAGCCTCCGTCCGTTTCTCGTAAATAGACGAATAGAGAAAGAACGTGTTAAAGATTCGTTACATCACACTATCTGTAAATTTATCAAGACATTTACGAATTCTTAATAGTAATCCATATAATCTCGAAACCGTGTACGGTTGATTTTTAATTTCATTTACACTAGTGTCTCGTTATAACCTACGTGTCAGAGATTACTTATCCGACAGTACACCTGATCTTTTAAGTAAGATAAAGGTAGGGGTGAGAAAGACCACCATCATACATGGGTCCTTCACAGGTCCAAATCAAGAGACTATGGGTATTTCAAATAAGATTGACTCAGTCTTATTACAACGGAAAACCCCACTAAATTTTCAAAGAAATATCTCTTTCTTCTTCCTTGTCTCTTAGTTACAGTAAAATGTGGGTAAAAGGACCACCCTACAGACATGATAGTGGTCCCCCGATACAATTTTCATCTAACGTACACGAAACATTAAACAAATAAAATTTTGTCTTCAACTAATTAAGAGTCAAACTGAGACTAACAACGTTTACGACTTCAAGGGACAACTGACTAGATTCCTCCAAACCTTGAAGAGGATCGAAACGTACTCTTTCCACTACTATTTAGATCTTCCATGAAGGACATAGTCTTTCGACACAAGTAACCTAGAGGAAAGGAGGGGGTCACGAATGTCTTGAGGGACTTTCTATACTTCCTGCAGCCGTAAAATGTTCACTTCCAAAATTTCCGCCATCTAGAGAATCGTCGTCTAAAGAGTCCATATTTTTAGAAAAAAGTAGGAAAAAAAAATAAAAATAAATAAAGGACGGAACTTTACTAGGCTACCGTTTCGCTTTACAAAATGAATCGTCTTCGTACACGTCTCTTGAGTATGAGAAAGTTCGTCTCGGTGTCTTCTTTTTCACGTTTGTCCAAGAGAGTGAAGTGTGAAAAGTGTAATAGGAAACGTTTATTAGAACGACCCTAATCTATTACACGATCAGGGAAACCGAAAGTCTCTATAAACACCTACTAAACGCAGTACTGAAGAAATGACCAATGCACAGACTTCAAAAAGTTCTCCCGAAGCCTTCTGTCTGACTGCAGACAGGAAGAGAGAGCGGCACGACACCTGTATCACGGGACAGGAACCGTCTCGCATACCACATCACGGACCTAGGAGTCAGGTCGACCGACCGCACAAAGACATTGTCGTTGGTTTCAGACCCGGCACCTTGGTGAAACGGTAACTATAGTACAATACACTTTAAAGAGAACCACGGAGTACTTAACCTTGAATATCTGTCTCCGATCTCGTCTGGACGAGACTACTTAAGTAGGAGACACTACTTAAGACGAACTGATTCTACTCTTATTAGGTCTGTAACGTCATAGACTAATCTGTTGCCGAGAGGAGAGGAACGACTTAATATGGGAACATGACTGTCAAATTTGTGGCTATACTGTCAAATGAATGGTTCGTTTGGCTACTTATACTTCTTACAATGCGTTGTACCTCGCTAGATAATTACGTCGTCACGAAAGAGCAACAATACTAAAATCTTACACCAGACGAGAGACACACTGGAGTCGAAGACTCCGACCCCATCGAGTCTGAGACCTTTTCTCTAACAATTAATCTTCGCGAAATATAATGTTTTTATCTTATCTATTCAAATCTTTTCTCAAGAGGAGTGAGAGGAAGTTTTTTACTCACCCTTAGTAAGATGTTCTACTAGTGTCACAATTCCTTTACGGGTCACTCTTATAAAATTTTTACGACAAAACCGGTTATACTCATACTTTTAAGAGTCAAACACCTACTTGATGAAGTTGCTCCCGAAGACTATCAGTAGTCAAATGAATGTTTACGAATATATCCGAATCCAACTAAAGCTTTAAAAGGAAAGAAAACTTTGCATCAAGTACTTTTGTCTGCAAAGTACACGGAAGTAGTCTTCATTAAAATCAAAAGTAGTGATTTTGCGTACATTTTAATAAATGGTCAAAAGGTCTCGTTTACCACAGAATGAAGGTAGAGTCACAAAACTATGCCGTGAAAAACTTAGACACTAACAACTACCGAGTCATTTGCAGTAGAGTTCCGGGTTCTTGAGTACATACGGAAGTTCGCCATAAAAGTCTTTTAGAAAAACATCAAAATATAAAACACTAGTGGTCCTTGATTAACGTCGCGTAATTTTCTGAACACATATCGATGTAGGTATACACCTCTATGAGAAGATTTTGAATGGAATAAAATACGAACGATAGTCCACTGACGGTATTTGGTAGGAGTTTTGATCCTAAATACCTCCAACAAAGTCCGGTTACACTTAAGAGGTTTCTCATAAAAGTGACAATGTCGTTTATCCTCTCTTTGGACCGTCTACTTTCAAAAACATTTCTAGTCAGATATTCCGTTTTGGGAGAAAAGTCTTCTTATTATAACCATCTTTTACGATGGTAAACCAGTAAAAGAAATATAAGTTCTATACGTCATCTATCAAAACCTCACCTACTTCCACTCACAATCTTCTAAGGTCATTGTTTTTCTTCATCAATCTCTAGTCTATTACGATACAATAAACTGATTTACGGGACCACAAAATGACAGAGACATAATGGATACTCTTTTAATAGTGAGAAGACTAAACCTCGTTTCTAGGAGCAGTAATCGATTTGTACGGAAATCTGGTATACCTAGAAATAACAACCTTAGTCTAGAGTGTCAGACACAAGAAGGATCCAACCGAGTGAAGTATCCACTTGTCTGAGTGAGTCAGACGAGGTTTGGTTCCACATAACGAAATCCCGTTGGTTCACCTGGATTAGGTTTCTCAAGATTTCGTCGAAAAGAGACACCTTCTTCTTCACTTAACACCAACGACACTACTTCGTTATCCTACATTAATTATGGAGGTTCTACAATCGGTAATATAGTATGTCACCATTGCGTGGGAAAATTAATGACAACAACAACAATGGTTAAGTGAACTATACGTCATTTTTTTTTTTTACGGTCGAAGTGAACTAGTACCTAGTCTTCTCCATGCGTAGTAACCGTCATGGTCCTTATAACTTCTTTATTCATTGATAAACATGGGTCGTAAAAGGTCAGTCGGAATAAATAATTACTCATAAAGTATAAACAACGAGTCCTTTGTCTCATAAGTGGGGGACGTTTAGTTTTTCTTGATGTAAATTTTTATTAGTCAATAAAGTACAGTCACATACCGTTTTTTTAGTGTTATTACATTTCATTAATAGTAGGTTAATTTTACTTAATTAACTAATTTTTATTTAAATTTTGACGTAAATGAGACGTATCGGTCCCTGGAAGAGTTTCTTATTACCAGTAAAGTTTTACCTTGAAAGGTTGGAAGAATGAAAAAAAAATTTACTATCAAACACAAACAACAACAACATTAACAAAGAATCTTTGTTATGGTTTATTCGTACTACTGACTACGAAGTTCAAACAAAATGGATTTTAAGTCCCTGAGACTATTTTGTTTTCAGGTACCCCCGTCCAGAACCGTCACCAGGGACACCTCCACTTCCAATGTCAAACGTCTCACGTCCCTGGACAACAGGATCTCCTCTTTGTTTACGCAAACGGTCGAGACGTTAGTCACCCAAACGGTTAAAATTACATAGAAGCGTCCATCGTTAATCTTTTTCTTTTATAGACAGTGAGGAGACGAGACTAGTTTCGATCCTCCTACAAGGAGTGATCACCAATGACTACAAAACTATTACACCGGTATTTTTCTTTGAGACCTCTCCAACTTAAGAGTAATGAAAGGACCATAAAGTCTTGTAACCTCATTACACACATATATATATATATATCTCTCTCTCTCTATGTTACAATCAACGAGTCAGGACAGACTGAGACGTTGGGGTATCTGACATTGGGTGGTCCGAGGAGACAGACACTCTAAAGGGTTCGTTGTTATGTCCTCACTCAACGGTAAAGGAGACGGTCCCCCAGAAGGGATGGGTCCCTAGTTTGGGTCCAGAGGACGGATTGTCACGGATGTAACGTCTAAGAAATGAGACTCGGTGATCCCTTCGGGAATATACATTATATAGTGTGTGTGTGTGTGTATGTGTGTGTGTATATATATGTGTGATACATATGATATATATCTTCGTACACACACACACACACACACGATTCAACGAAGTCAACACAGACTGAGAAACACTGGGACACCCGACATCGGACGGTCCGAGGAGGCAGGTACTTTAAGAGGTTTGTTCTTATGACCTCACCCAACGACACGAGAGGAGATCCCCTAGAAGAACTAGGTACCTAGTTTGGACGCAAAAAACGTAACGTCCGTGTAAGAAATGGTGACTCGGTGGGTCCTTCGGGGTATATACATATGTACTATATAATAAATATACAGTATATATATGTATATATACATGTAAGTGACTCCACTTAAAGAAACGATAATATTTAAATTGAAAAATATATTGCTATTTTTTATCACGTTGGAAGGTTTACAATATTCTATAATTATTGATTTAGATGTTCAATGATTACAATTCTATAAATGTTTTCTATTTCTGAAGTCACAAGGTTTCATATTTTTTTTCATATTGAAAAAGTTTGATTGAGTTTAGAAACTATTTATACGACAAAATAACATACTAACTTGGATGAGTCATAATTAAATTTAAATATATATTGAACCGTAAAATATACACACAGACTGTAAACACATATTTACTCTTCTGGAAAATAAAATTTCTTAACCTCCATTAGATTGAAGGGAAAATCGGGTAGGGAAATTTTAACCACTTTCTATAAAATTACAAGAGACATCGGTTATACCTGTTGGTACACGTCAATAAGATTATGTTCTCGGACAGTCTATAAAAATAATTTCGTAAACAGAGTGTTTGTGGAACGGGGTTACATTGGATTTTAGAAATTCATTATCCAATAGGTTAGACTACAGTCATGAAGACATCATTTGTTCCGGTATCGGAACTAAGTGTTTTGTCTACTATTTAACATGAAACTTTGAGTTCCACTTACATCGACAAACATTACGAATTATTCTGGTTGTATGAAGTGAGTTTTGAGTCGACAAAACTCTTTAATTATTTTCGGTTCGGTTTTGTTACGTCTCAAAGAAAGTATTTGATATTTTACTATTGGTTCATCAATTATCCATTTATCTTTTTATCCCCTGACTTTATAAAAGACCGGTCTTAACATAAAGTCCCTGAAAAGACCACTAGGTCACCAATTCTGAAATGGTATCGACCATTTTAAGAAGCAAATAAGAAATTCATGTATTAGGAATCTCTGACGTTGAGTACGAAACCTATTTAGTCACAAGTCAAGTTGTTAAGTAAGTAACTTCTACTTCTAATCAAGGACAAACTAAACAGGAAATAAAAATACCATTGACGGAAAGTAAAATTAAGGACATATAATACCTTTTCTAACTCCCACCCTCCTCTTCCACTGTTGTTTCCTACTGAACCAACCTAGCGTAGTGGCTGAGTTACCTGTACTCAAACTCGTTTGAGGTCCTCTGTCACGTCCTGGCCCTTCGGACCACACGACGTCGGGTACCCCAACATCTCTCAGTCTGTACTGAATCACTTACTTGTTGTCGTTGTTGTATGACTCCATATCTTCTACATATCTTTGTCCACACGTTTAGTACCAAGATGACGTAAGATCGGTACCCGTGCGAATTCGGAAATCGAAGAGTACCCAGAAAATTGTCAATTCAACCACCACCATCACCATGTCTTGGGTGGACGGTTACGTCCTCTGTCTTCTCTACGTCCAAACTAGGGACCCTTCTACGGGACCTCCTCCTTTACCGTTGGGTACAGTCATAAGAACGGACCTCTTAGGGTACCTGTCTCCTCGGACCAACCTGAGTTGACTTCACTGAACTGTGTGTTCCACTTTGGATTTACTCGAATGTTTTGTGTATAATGTACGAGTAATTTACGATAAGGGTAAGACACAATTTAAATAAAAAGATCTCACATCAACTGTACCCCTTAAAGTGTCCAACAGAAAACAAGTATTAAAATGACTTAAAATTTATTACAACCTTTATAGTCGTAACGATTAGTGACCAATTAGTAACGATTAGTGTTATCGAAAAGTTGTGAAAACCTTTAGATATCAATGGTGAGACTAAAAAAAAAAACAAAGACAAAATAACGGACCATTTTCATTTCTTTTTTATACGAAGCACCGTCCTTTTAAGAGAACGACTTTGGTCAAATCACGAAGATAAGTGTAAAACATTATACCTATTATCAAAATAACTATATTTTATAAAAACACCCGAGTAGTTAAAAACAACATGCATCTTCACGACAAAACTCTTTGACAACTGGTTTTATGACGTCAATCTATGGTATAACATCTCATCTTTATAAGGTCGGTATACGATATCATGACTGAAAACTCATCAAAAATATTTAATATTGCCATACAAAAAACAACAAAACCCCCAAATAAAAAAACTTTGTATTCTGACGAACATAGTCTTCTCTTTATCAGAATATCAATAACAAGTGACCCTGAAAATTTAGTGTACAGGCAAAAGATCAAACAAAAGTAAC
Organism: Capra ibex; assembly: GCA_006410555.1. NCBI lineage: Eukaryota > Metazoa > Chordata > Mammalia > Artiodactyla > Bovidae > Capra > Capra ibex. The sequence goes on along the minus strand of SJYO01014747.1, from coordinate 11,956,123 downwards.
AGACGACAAAGTTCAACACAAGTATTGTTATCGAGGAGAGAATTTCTACGAGGTAAAAGTTTCCTGACTGATATTAACGTTAAAGATCCTTCGAGTCGTTATCAGTAAATTACGAGAATTAAGTACTCTTGGAATACCGATCGACTCGGGTTTAGTTCTGGTTGAAAATTTTTTGTGTATTTTTTACTGTGTTTAGACGGAACCGTCCGGTAGACGAAATTGTCAGACGGTTCCTTGTACTTGAGATCAGTTACGTAGATCGAGGCTATCTACGTTCAGATAGCCTCTATATCGGCACACATTGAATGACCGGGGAACTCTCACTTACTCAAGTCAAGTAAACACCGCGAGATACTTAATTGTCGAACAAGATGACCAACACAAGAATCATTCTAGAAATAAATAAGTCGGTTACATGGAGGAGACACACACTCGGGCACCACCCGGGACCACTGTGTCACACCCACCTCTTTAATTAGTGGCGGAAGTGTACCTCACTGATGATTAGGGGGTCACCATAGATTACTGACACGATGACAGCTCCAGTTCTTATCCCACAGTCCCAAGTAATTTCCCTGTGGACAGACCACAAGGACGTCCAACATCGACTCTGTAGTCCCTACTCCTCGTCAATTGTGTCATCTCTACTTCCTTTTCAAAAGTTTACTCCCTTGTTGTGTAAGGTTCGGACGTCCCGAAAAGGTTCTGCACACTCTTCGAACACTCTGACCTCTTCTCTCCTGCCACTGGGACTCCCCGTTCTTCCGATTACATAATCCACCCTGACCTAATATATCCTTGTGTCCCAGGTCCCCTTCTGTAATCTCTAGAAAGATTCATCCCCTCACTATACTAGAGTATGCTTGAATTTATGATCAAATAAGACCACCGACATGTCTCGTTCGTAAAATCTCCACGTTCTCACTTAGTACCCCTCCACAATCCGTTTAAGCCTGCTACGACAAAGCACCTCGAACTCACTCTTATGACCTCACCTAACGGTAAGGGAGGAGGTCCCCTAGAAGGGTCGGACCCCTAGTTTGGGTCCAGAGGGCGTAACGTCCGTCTAAGAGATGTCCGACTCGGTGGTCCCTTCGGGGAGAGTCCCTCAATCTCCTTCCTTTTTAAGAGAACAGAGGTCAAGAACGAGACAAACACGACCTTATAATGTTGTAGTCTTTACAACAATTCGTTTGTAGAGTCGTTTTAACAGCAGAAGAAAACACCTGAAGTGTCAGACTTCGCTCTCGACAGACAGGGGTGAAGACCAACCTGCAGGTGGTGACGCTTCACTAGTTCGGGAGTAGATGTCTTTCGGTGACTCCGTAAGTCAACCTAGTCTCTACGAACGTTGGGTGAGCCCTTTCATCCTCTAGGTACTTTCAATCCAGGTCTCACTTCTCTCTAGTCCTAAAAGAGAGGACAATTTTAGGGAGAGTCTCGGGTCGTGTCATAAAAGGTGTAACATCCTTTGGTATTCAACGAACAACTTCCTTCCCCGCCCGTGTAGTATCGTGTACCGTAATATTATGGATTTCATTTACTGGCATCCTCAAACTCTCCCCTCGAGGGACCTCAAATTCCACCGTTTCTTTCAAGGAACTTCTACGATGGAGAACTAGATCCGGAACCTCCAATCGACCGGAAACTAAAAAAACCTCTCCGCACCCCGAACCCTCTCGTAACGTCCCTCTTCGGTAAGGCGTACGCCTTATTCTCCGTCCTGACTCGGGGTATGGAGACACGACGAGTCCCTAGCCCGTGTCTACGAGTTTGGGACTATTTTACAAGTTCTAGCCCCAGTCTAGTCCTACCTACCACATCCATTCAACGCTCTCTTGTATCTGAAAGTCCGACTCGTGATCTTAACCGAGGTTATACACTATCATTCCAAAAGTTGTTTACTCATCTCTGCTATTACTTTGACTTCCCTCTCTAAAACCCTTACTTCAGACCCCACCGACAACGGGAATAGACGTGGGGGTCGGACCCGACATTACATGGTGTTAATCGAAGTCTTTAATCAAAGAAGATCTTTAAGGAAGAAGATCGGGACAGGGAACATAACTGACTGTCAGACACCACCAAGGACCGACGGCCTATTTATTTTTCTTTAAAATTTTTTACGAGACCAGTACCAGAAGGTCCGAAGGTCGGTCAGAGAAGGAAATAGGTGGTCATAGAATGTTAAGGACTAGTGGTGGTAAATCGACATTCACACACACACACAAATAGGGACAGACATAGACACATACGTGCCATTCAGTGAAGTCAGTACAGACTGAGAAACGTTGGGGTACCTGGAGACAGGTACCCTAAGAGGTTCGTTCTTATGACCTCACTCAACGGCACGGAAGGAGGTCCCCTAGAAGGACAGGGTCCCTAGTTTGGGTCGAGAGAATTGTAGAGGACGTGACCGTCCACCCAAGACATAGATAGGGGTACATACATACATACGGAGAGAGATAGACACATATAGACAGAGAGATAGTGACATAGAAAGAGACATAGATAGTAGATAGACGACTTACTTACATTACGAGACTAGAGAAGGCCAGAGGAATCGTTCCTGGATGGGTAAAGACGACCGGTTCAGTCGGTGGAGGATTTGGAACGAGTCTTAAGTGGAGGTGACACTTTAGAAAGACCTGAATTCGGTCTATTTACAGAGACTTGAAATCAAAGGAGTAGACCTTTTACCGTGTTTATGAGATGTGGAACATCTTACCCGTACTCCTAATTTCCTCTTGAATGGACCTCAACCCTCTCGGACCGAAGAAGGTCGGTTGTGGGTAGGGACCCGTGGCTTCAGGGGTCGACGGGGGAGGGTGACCCGGTCCTGTGAGAAGTGTCCTCTCTCCCCGGTACGTATGGAACCGATACGGACGTAACCCAGGAAATTTACTTTAAGTCCCGATTTATATCTTGTCTCTACATGTTTACTCGTTATCTTCCCTCTATTCCTGTCGTACATTAGTCGCTAGTGTCTCCTCTTTTACCAAGTCAGACGACCGTCTCCCACACTCCCTTCAAAAGTGACTTTTCCACTGTAAACGACTTTTCGTACTAATAAGACTCTCAAGGAACTTCCATTACTGAACCACCAGGTACATGTAACCCCGGACCAAGTCACGGTTCTCGTCTTACCCTCAAATTATTTATAAAAAGCCTACTTACTATACTGGAGAATTTATGAAAATAACGAACAGTTAGTTGAAGACATTGACTATATTTCCATTTTAATAAATTTGCACTTTGGAAGTGAACGACAACCTCCTTATGTTTACCTAAAATTGCACGACAAGCTTTTATCGTTTCCGACAACTCTCGTTCCGTGACTTTGTGGTGGCACTTAGACTTAGTGGTCACCACATCGGTACAGTTCCACTGAACCGTACACCTACGTCTTCTCCAGTAAACATACAAACTGGACATTTTTGTCCCCCTCGTTTCTTGTTCTCCCGCCTGGGTTACATCGATACAGGAAAACGGACCATGACAAACCAACCAAGAGAACCCTTTGTAAACCTATAAAGTAAACACTACCCTCTAGTAAAATAGTACTAGTCTATTTTTATGACAAATATAAAATGACTTTCAGGGGTAGACAGACCTTAGAAGAAAAATTTAAAATAAATGGACAAATAAAATTTAAAAAAACCGGTATGGGACACCATGTACCCTAGAATCAAGGGACTGACCCCTAACTTGGGTGTGGGGGAAGCAACCTTCCGTCTCAGAATTGGTGACCCGGTGGCCCCTTCCACTTAGACCTTAGAAACTTCCCGCTCTTTCGTCAGGATTTCACACGTACGATGAGATATCTACAAAAGTACAGAAATGAAGAAAAAGGAGCAGAGACGGACAAAGAGGACCTTATAATTATTTACGTCGTAAAATTACTCGAAACTGCCCTAATAGAAGTCTCTCAGTCTCAGCGCGTCACACAAGGGGCCTCCGTGTGTTGACTTCGAGGGTCCAAGACCTTCCTTCAGACAACGAGTAATGGACCCTGTCGTCTCACATTCGAGCTCTCGCCCCACCCGTCCTGAGCCGGGTGGACACGTCCGTCCGGGGACTGAGGGACGACCCCCCCTGGGGTCCCGAGAGTCATATTCACAGTCTGCCAAAAGGAGCTCGGTCACGACTACCTTACAGTGCGGTCACGGAGGCCTCCTCCTCGGGACTGTGGAGGGTTGTCAGACTACTCGTCAATTCATCGACAAAGTCAAACCCAACTCCTCGAGTCGTAGCAGATGGTCTCACAATTCGGTTCTCGTACACCCAGGAAAGTTCAAGTGTCAATAAGTTCTCTACAGCACTGGAGGAGGTGACTGAAGAGAAGACTGAAACGAATTATAATGTTAGGAATCCCGGTAGTACAACGAAGTCTACCATAATAGAGTGAAAAAATACAGTACATGGAGGGGTGGCTTGCGGGTGGGACATGGGACACTCTGTGTCGGGGTCTCATTTTGGACGAAAAGAATTTTTTAGGTTCATATCAATTAAATGGTACAACACAATGAAAGTCCACGTGTCGTTTTACTAAGACAATTTACGTGTGTGTACGCACGTGTGCACGCACGTGTGTGTGTGTGTGTGTGTATAAGGAAAAGTCTAAGAAAAGGTAATCTCTAATAACGTCTCCTAATTCATATCAAAGACACGACATGTCATCCAGGAACGACCAATAGATTAAGCAATCATACTTATCCGAAGGGTCTATTGAGTCACCATTTCTTAGGTGTACGTTATGGCCTCCGTGTCCAAGTTACGGAACCAGCCCTTATAGAGGACCTCCTCCTTTACCGTTCGGACGGATCATAAGAACGACCCTTTTAGGGTACCTTTCTCCTCGGACCGTCCGATGTCAGGTGCCCAAGTGTTTCTCAGACTACGTTGACTCGTGTGTGGTGTGCATGGATGTCTGTCACACGCAGACAATTAGGGTTTGAGGATTAAATAGAGGGGTGAAGGTAGGGGAAATCACTGGTATTTAAAAGAAGGATACAGACACTCAGATAAAGATAAACCGTTCATTCAAGTAAACATAGAACAAAAAAAATTGGTTGAAATGTTGTCTATGGTTTCCTTGAAGAGATCCATCTTTTCCGGTATTACTTTTTTTCCTTTTAATACTTTACATAGTAAAAAGGTCTAAGGTGTATATTCACTATAGTATACACTATAGTATACCATAAACCATACCATAAAAGTCTAAGGTGTATATTCATTATAGCATACCATAAACAGAAGGAGACAGACTGAAACGAATTATAATGTTAGGAATCCCGGTAGTGCAACGAAGTTCACCGTAATAGAGTGAAAAAATACAGACTCATTTTGCAAAGAATTTCTTCGTTCTGAAAAATTTTTACTTCTATCTAAAAACACACAAACTAAACCCGACGAGTTGTAGTCTTTGGGGAAATCCTAACCCCACGAAGAGAGTACAAAGCCTCTTCCCTAAGACTAAACGAAAGCAAACCACCCTTCGGTCATACAAGAGGGAAGGACTCGGGACCTTAAATCCTCTACCGCTAAACGATCCGTCCCGTCAGGGAAATATAGATGTAGTTCACTTCGTTTCTTCGTCCGAACCTCTTACGTATAATCTTCGTCGATGTGAATCCCCGCGGAGGGACCACCGAGTCGTCATTTCTTAGGTGAACGTTACGTCCTCTACGACCAAATTGGGGACCCAGTACTTCTAGGGACCTCTTCCTTTACCGAGGGGTGACGTCATGAGAACGGACCTCTTAGCGTACCTGTCTCCTCGGACCACCCGATGTCAGGTGACCTCGGTGCTTCTCAGTCTGTACTGATTCGTTGATTTGTTATCGTAAATCCCGGACCTGGTCCTTAGAGACACTCCGGTCAAAAGGACCCTTCTCTCTGACTGACTCTAAGACACGGACTCATAGGGAGTCGGAAACCAAAGGTCATGGAAGTTTGGACTTGAAGGTCAGACACGGGGCTAGGGCTCAACGTTGAGAAACTCTGACGCACCTGTCGTGTGCGGTCCGAGGAGACAGGAGGCGATAGAGGACCTCAAACGAGTTTCAGTGAAGGTAACTCAGCCACTACGGTAGGTCGGTAGAGTAGGAGACGACGGAGGAGGAGGAAAACGGGAGTTAGAAAGGGTCGTAGAGCCAGAAAAGGGTCACTCAACCAAGAAGAGTAGTCTACCGGGTTCATAACTTCGAAGTCGAAGTCGCATTTCGGGAAGGTTTACTCACAAGTCCCAACTAAAGGAAATCCTAACCGACTAGGACTCTCGACGAACGATAATAAAACTGTTTAAGGAAACGACGATTCAAATCTGTCCCTGGGAAAGGTGACGAACATTGACTGTTAGGGCTGTGTAAGTAGACACAGGTGTCGAGCTAGGGACAGATGACCGGTGACTCTACTATCAGCACCGAATTTTCCAGACCGGTCAGTATATTCGTAGGTCCGGTGATCAGTCGACTTACCTTAGAGGATAATTACTGAGAATAGGTCAGTCGACGAGCAGAACAGAAGACAAAAACTTTATAGAAGTACACTCAGGGACGTGTGTACAGAGAGATTCCTGCACGTCGTGGAGTCTCGGGGATCAATAATTCAAGTAACTTACATCCAAGTCACCCGACTTACCATTCGGTCAGCCAGTACACCGGACTCATCATAGACATAATCCGGAACCAGACCTAAGGAGCCGGTAGACAACCTCCACGTAGACAGAAATACGGGGGTTAAATAAGTCATGTGTGACGAAATATCTCGTGGACACACACGTCTCAGTCCGGTACACAAGTACAGGATACCTACAATCTCTGGACCTGTCAAGAGATCTAGGGAGACAGTGCACTTGTTTTCCCCTCTCTGAAGAATGCACCAGTGAAAGACCTAAGCGGAAACCTAAGACCAAAAAGATTATAAAAAAAAAAGAGAAAACCTACGACATACTCCATTCTACCTTTTTCTTCACTCTACCCTCTTCATTTCCGAATCGGAGTAATAAAAAATTCTAATTTTTGAAACTTAAACGGAACACTTTAATCTGAAGACGTACAGAGACTCGTGGCTTTCACAGGGTACAAATAAAAGCATTAAATGACTGAAGATTCTAGTCTACACACATACCGGTGAGTTAAGGTCTCGTCTCAAAATTGACAATTTATCGGTAGCACCACCCAAATCAACGGTTCAACATAGGCTGAGAACGATGGGGTACCTCGGAAGGTCCGAGGAGATAGGTACCCTAAAGGGTCCGTTCTTATGGACTTACCCAACGGTAAAGGAGGAGGTCCCCTAGAAGGGTTGGGTCTCTGACCCTCTAACAAATAGCGACTCGGTGGTTTTATCGGCACTACTATGCAAAAGAGTAAAAAGAGTAGTGGGACACCTTCGTACAGTCAATAGCATCCGAAGGTTAACATCTACTCATTAACATAAGTGAGTTTCTCTTAAATCTTTCCTTTGTCTCTACACGAAGACAAAAGTTTGTTTTGTGTGTGCACCCGGGACAGCACACGGTGCAACTGTGGACGAGAACACTTAGGACACAACGGTGACGAGAGTTCCAACACAGACCCAACGTACAGTCGGGGTCGGGACATTCAAGGGACTGTGGACCGAAAGGGTGTCTCAAAGATCGCGAACGATTTCTTTCTCCGAGTGGAGAAAAAATTTTTTGTTTCGTGTCCAAAAAAAAAAAAAAATTTAACCTCATATCAACTAAATGTTACGGTATAATTAAAGACGACATGTCGTTTCACTACCAATATGTATATCAGTAGAAAAAGTACGACAAGTATGAGGAGAAAAAGTATGAGAAAGAATAATACCAAAGAGTGTCCTATAACTCATATCAAGAGACACGAGATGTGCCCTTGGAACAAAGAGGTAGGACACATATTATGAAACGTAGACGATTGGGGTTTGAGGGTGAAGCGGGAAGAGAGTAGAAGGGGGAACCGTTTGTGTTCAGACAAGAAATGGTCTATCGTGTTCACATAATGATATTATACACCTTAGAATTCTTCACCATGTTTACTTGAACAAATGTTTTGTCTTTGTCTGGGTGTCTGAATTTTTTGTTTCAATCTCAACGGTTTCCCTAACTCCACTCCCCTCCCTATTTAATCCGCAAATCGTAATCGTATACATGTGACAATGTATATTTTATTAGTTGTTCCTGGACGACACATCGAGTCCCTTGAGTTATAAGACATTATTGGATTTACCCTTTTCTTAGATATTTTCTCATCTATATACATATCGACTTAGTGACACTATATACCTTTGATTATGTTACAATATTTAGTTGAGGTTATATTTTATTTAATTTTTTTTTAAAACACAAACAAGTCAGTGAGGCAGTACAGGCTGAGAAACGTTCAGATACCTGACGTCGTACGGTCCGGAGGGACAGGAAGTGGCAGAGGACCTCGAACGAATTTGAGCACAGGTAACCCAGTTACTACGATAGGTTGGTAGAGTAGGAGACAGCGGCGGAAGAGGACGGGAGTTAGAAAGGGTCGTAGTCCCAGGAAAAGTCACTCGGTGACAAGCGTAGTGTACCGGTTTCATAACATCGAATTGAAGTCGTAGTCAGGAACGTTACTTATAAGTCCTAACCAAAAGAAATCCTAACTTATCATGAACCTTTTTTTTTTTTTTTTTTGGGACGTACTAAAAACAAGTAAAACGGAGACAATGAAAGCTCTGCGCAAACGGAGACTGGTGCCTCTAAGGAAACAGAGACTGGGAACAGGTAAAAGAGAAACGTCCCTTCTCGCTAGGGAAAACGAACGACCTCAATCCTTTACTGGCTGAAGTCTGTGTATGGTATATGTTTTTGGAGTTGGGACTCACCTTGTTTCAAAAATGTAACATTCATGAAATCAGGAACCTTATAGTTTCTCGTCGAAATTGAGTCTCTGGTTAATAGGGAGTATACACACCCCGTCAGATCCCGAGAACTCACCTTGAAAGACAGGCAAAAATACCCGTGTCTTCCTTAAAATAACAAAAAGAGGAAGACTTTTGGAAAATACGAAAGTAAAATATCTCATATCACAATTATTATCTGCTCTGGCAAACCTTGACGTTCCCTCACAATATCCTCCGTAAACATTTCATCCAGAGAATCACTGAGTTAATTAGACACTCATCTTCTTTCGGAGGTATATAGGTCTGATTAAGTAAGGACCCAATTTCCTTTAATGTTTACATCTGTACAGAATTTAAGTTCCTCGAATATAACAAGTCGTCATAAAATTTTAGTCTCCTGAACGTAAGACGGTTTCAGAAAAACTTGTATATCTAATACAGATATCTATGTCTCAGAAGGAGCTTCTGAGGGGCTCCGGGAAACATAAGGTCGAATAGACTTACTGGATGAGACATCACTATGGACGAAAAATCTAAGTACACAAATCCTTCGACCTATAGAAGGATCAACGAAATCCAAGGTTCTGTTGACCGGCAGTTTCCCTCCGAGTGGGCAACAACTTAGACCCACTTTACCACCGTGTGACGGAGTGTTGTGACTCCTTACGAAATAGACGCGGATATTGATTTTATTATATCAAACAACACTTATACTTAACCACCGAGGTTACCGTTGGGTAAGGTCATGAGAAAGGACCTTTTAGGGTACCTGCCTCCTCGGACCTTCCGATATCAGGTACCCCAGTGATTCTCAGCCCGTGTTGACTCGCTGAAGCGAAAGTGAAAAGTGAAAGTACGTAACCTCTTCCTTTACCGTTGGTGAGACCATAAGAACGGACCTCTTAGGGTCCCTGCCCCCTCGGACCACCCGACGGCAGATACCCCAGCGTGTCTCAACCTGTGCTGACTTCACTGAATCGTCGTCGTTCGTCTTGCAAATACCCCTGGATGCTCTTCTCCAGTTGATGATCGGTCCAAACGTTCTCAGAGTAAACCAGTCGTGGAACGGCTACTGGTACCGAGGCACAAACGTAATATCGACTATAGACCGAGACTAGTTGTAACTTTGTAAATATTTGTTCACTTATACGTACCGGGAAATTATAAAACACAAAGTTGTTATCCTACGAAAGTCCCCTAGAACCCTTTATCACTAAAACTGGTGGAAACAAAAAATTTCCTTTAAGTATGTAAATTTCATTTCTTTTACAATAAAAACGAGAAGAGTAGACCTTCAGTGAAACAGTAGGAAGAAGACAGGGGACAAGAGAAAGAAATAAGACAAAGAAATTGTCAGGACGGGGACTCATGTGTCTATGTACCTTTACAGTATCATTTTTTCAACTGAAAAAAAAAAGGCATACCTACAGACTTAGAAGCGACTACCTTCCAAACCCTTATGTCAGTCAAACTAAATTAAAAACTTTAAATTAATTTACCATCAAAATATGAGACTCCTGTATGTCTGAATTAATCACTTTTGCACAAAAGTCTAGAAGTACCTTGTCGGAAGTGAACACACAAAAACATAGATTGAGTACCACACAAAGACAAAGTCAGGGTAATTTCTATAGGTACTACAAAACCTTCACTGTCACAAACTACTTCTGCCTCTATTTGGAGGACTAAAAGAACCTTTTCAACGGTAAGGGAACGACAGTCATTCAATGGAAGTAATTATGTGTCATACACTTAGTAAAACGTCAACTGTTCAAAGACACCAGACCTTAACGAAACAGAAACAGCAGACGTCTCCCCCTTTCGGGAGGGGTCGATACACGACACGACACGATTCAACGAAATCGGTACAGGCTGGGACACGGTACGAATACCTGACATCGGACGGTCCGAAGGGACAGGTACCCTAAGAGGTCCGTCCTTATGACCTCATCCAACGGTACGGGAGGAAGGCCCCTAGAAGGGTTCGGTCCCTAACTTGGACGCAGAGAATATAGAGGACACAATCTTCCGCCCAAGAAATGGTGATCGTGGTGGACCCTCCGTGGGGGAGGGGGGTCGACATCGTCCTTTGTTGACAAAAGAAGGATAGGAAGAGGTCATGAAAGTCATTAAACTTACGTTTCAGTGTATTAAAGAGACACACACACAGTTAAGGTATGACTAAATTGGTTGGTTCTATAAAGCTGGTCAGAGAGTTAGATGGGACCGAGAAAGGTAGAACTCAAAGTGAAACCAAAGACCCTTGTGTGTAGATGCTGACTAAAAGACGACCACTTACTTTTTGTATGTATAAGAAGAAATAATGGAAGAAGGACGAGCAAAGAAGTTTCTAATGAACGACCAGTAAGGTGTCAACAAGAGTTAAGATGATTTCTGGTAAAAAGAGTTTTCAACAAGAGGAAACACACACACACACACAAGTCAGCGCAGACTGAGAAACTCTGGGGTACCTGACATCGGGCGGTCCGAGGAGAGGTACCTTAAAAGGGTCGTTCTTATGACCTTGTCCAACGTAAAGGAGGAGGTCCCCTAGAAGGGTTCGGTCCCTAACTAGAACGTAGAGGGCGTGACGTCCGTCCAAGAAATGGTGACTCGGTGACCCATCTGGAAAAACCGTCAGAATAAACAAAAGTCAGAAGTTTTTATTAAACACTTTCTCTCGTCTCTCGGAGAGAACCTCTTTCTATTGACAAAACTATCAGGGTAATTTTCCATCCGAAGGATCCATTGAGTCCCCATTTCTTAGACGGACATTACGTTCTCTGTGTCTAAGCTACGGACCAACCCTTTTAGGGGACCTCTTCCGTCACCGTGGGGTGAGGTCATGAGAACGGACCTTTTAGGGTACCTGCCTCCTCGGACCACCCGACGTCAGGTACCCCAGTGATTCTCAACCTGTGCTGACTCGCTGAAGTGAAACTGAAAAGTGAAAGTACGTAACCTCTTCCTTTACCGTTGGGTGAGGTCACAAGAACTGACCTCTTAGGGTCCCTGCCCCCTCGGACCACCCGACGGCAGATACCCCAGCGTGTCTCAGCTTGTGCTGACTACGGTGAATCGTCGTCGTCGGTCTCCTCCCTTAAAGTCAAAAAGTAGGTCGGTAAGTATGTCACATACGATCTTAACAATACTGGAAATAGTCCGTTCTTCCTAATTAAAAAAAGAAGGGTTTCTGAATAAAGGGGTGTCGAGATTCGCACACAATCTCGTCAGTCATTAAATAGGGGTTCTAATCTGGTCGAGTGTACCATAAATGTCTCCCCCCTTGCGACGTGGAGAGTCATAGAGAAAAGAAAAACTAACGAACCAATTAAAGAGGGGTTTAAGAGTATAGGGACTACACTGAACTTCTCACACCACCTCGTCGACAAGGGAACATCCAGACCGACGACGGTTGACAAGACTCGGCAGTCGGTGTCCGGTACGGTCGAGAGTCGCTCCTGTGCCACTAAACTCTGAGGGGAGGAAAAAAACAATGTTGAAACAGTCAATAAGGACCTTCTGAAATACACTATTCTCGGACCCCATGTTAAAAATTTCTCCAGATTTTCATGTCCTTTCGTCCCGAGAAGAAACCTTAAATCATAGGAAAAAGGAGATTGCATAAAACCTGTAAAGAAGAGAACAAAATTCTCCATTTAGGAATCATCGTATAACCTAGGGAACTTCCCACTTGTGAGTACGAGTGCAAGTCAATGAGTCAGCTGAGAAACACTGAGGTACCTGTGTCGGGGGGTCCGAGGAGACAGGACCTTAAAAGGTGTTTCTTATGACCTCACCCAACGATAAAGGAAGACGTCCCCTAGAAGGGCTCGGTCCCTAGTTTGGACGCAGAGGACCCAGAGGACGTAACATCCGTCTAAGAAATGGCAACTCGGTGGTCCCTTCGGACCCACTTGTGATGAAGCATAGAAATAATTTGAGGGAGACAAAGTAAATAATTGTAAAGCACATAAGACAGAAAGATCTTATGATCGTTCAATTCGGTCGAAAGAAAGGAGGAAGGGCACATTACATATTCGTGACGTACGACACCTCACTCTAGATTCTTTAATGGAGACCCACTAGTCTCAAATGTCCGTTCTGATAACCTCACCCAACGGTAAGTCGAGTGAAGTCTAAGAGGTCCCCTAGAAGATCTGGGTCCTGGTTTTGACATAGAGGACACAGAGGACGTAACGTCCGTCTGAGAAATGACGAACTAGGTGACCCCTTCGCGAAGTCTTTAGTCTAAATCCCAAAAAGTTGGAATCGTGGAGACTGTAACGACCTACCCAGTAAGAACCGACACTCTGAAGGGATACGCAACATCCTTCAAATTGTCATAGGGACTGGAGATAGGTGATCTATGGTCAAATGGGTAGGAGGGCAGTGATAACACTACTGGTTCATACAGACACATCTGTAATGGTTTACAAGACCCCGTCTTAGTGATGACTACCTGACCTCTTGGTAACTACATTTAATTATCTCAAAGGTTTGATATCGAAAGTTTTACGTTCTATCTCACTAGACACTATCTCACTAAGTAAACTAAAGTTACTAACGTTCAGGGGGCAGGGGAATTCAAAGAAGTCCAACAACTATTCGACGGGACGTCACATTCATAAGTAAACAAACTATTTATAGATAGTGCTCACAACTCACACACGGTTCTTAACAACATCCAACATCACACGATTGTTACTGGTGTCACTTCGATAGAGGAAAAAACCTTGAATAGAAACCGAATATTCTCCGTTATAAGCTTGGTCTTGTTGTAGTTGTTTTCGTGATCCATCATCCAATCCCCGATGGGACCACCGAGTCTGTCATTTCTTAGACGGACGTCACACCCTCTGGATCCAAACTAGGGTCCCAGTCCGTATAGGGACCTTTACCCGTACCGATGGGTGGGGTCATAAGAACGGACCTTTTAGGGTACCAGTCTCCTCGGACCACCCGATGTTACGTACCCTAACGTTTCTCAGTCTGTGGTGACATGTTGATTTTGAAAGTACGTGAATCGACCACTTTTCACGATACATCTTTTAATTCGTCTTTTAATTCGCCCCCTCCCCGGAACATCTCCTACACACACCCCTTCCCTACGTTAAGAGGACACTAGACCCGTCCCTCCCGCAGTGACCTGTCCCTTGTAAACTCTCTCTCGAAGTCATCCACTCCTTCCCCTATACACCCCTGTAAAGTCCGTCCTTTAGAAGTTCAAGTTTCCGAGGTCCGGTCCGCAACCGACAGTCTAAGGTTTTTATCGTCTCACCGGTCACATCTACCTTACCTCATCCCTTGTCGTCTACACCCTATCCTTTCCTATCCCCTATCCCACCGTACGTTCTTCTGGACCACTCTGGGGCTTCGAACTCTCCACTTTCCTGAGACCGAGAAGAAATCGCCACCGTTTTGAGGACCCTCCAAATATCGACCCCTCGCGAAGTAAACCAAATATGACGTACAAAGATATGTATGCATCGTACACCTCTTTTTCCGGGTCTAGACTTTCCAGAGGTATACAGCTCCGTCCTACCGGACTCGGTGAAAGGGGGTATCCCTGAAGTCCCCGGGTCTCTGGAATTCGACTAATTCTGTAAAGTCGGTGGTGACAAGTCACTCCGACAAAGTCAAGTCTAAATAAAGGTTACGAAACTGGTTATCCAACCCATCACTAGTACAGAATGTATCCTAGACACACCGAGAAGGACTATGTGGACGTTGTATGGAAGAGGTTTAGTTTACTAGGGGATGGATTTCACTTTCATATTTACGTCTTCTTTCGTTCCGGTATTGGGAGTCATAGACATTAATCGTTTAAGATAAAGTAACGAGTAAAATAAAAATTTAAATATAATAAGGATAACTACCAAAAGTCACGAATATTAATAAAATAAAAAAAATTAAAATAAAAATGAAATCAAATGAAATGTTATGACATAACCAAAACGGTATGTAACTGTACTTAGGTGGTGCCCACATATGTTCGAGGGTTAGGACTACACGAATATTAATAAAATTTTCTTAAGATTGAACGCTAAATCTCCCATACAAAATTTTACATAAATAAATCGAGATCCAAAAAAAGAAACAAATTACAGGTACTCGTCACGAATGGATCTATCGTGACACGCCACGTATACCGTGCCGTGATTAAGACACTGTTAGATTACTCCGTACGAAATAATAATCCTGGTAAATGTGTACTCCTTTGGCTCCGTTCCTTTCTGAGAACATCGACCTTTCATCACACTTAATTCTTTAGAGTAGATTCTCGGTAGCATTCTCCTCCTACACGACGATATTACTCATCGACAACTCATTTATAACACGGTCTTCGTTATTGGCTATAGACAAAACACGTCGGTAATCCGAGTCGCGTTACCTCCGTCTCCCGTCCATAAGTCCACCCTGTGTCTCAATCTCTGAACCTACAGAACCCATTACAGGTATTCCGTCTGTAATATCTGGACTTTACAATCCACGGCATATTTCCCTTGTCCTTGTACGTACCACTTTCCCGACTTAAATTGAAACCCTACAGAAATCCTTCGCCCCACAGACCCGACCGGTTCTTCCTCATCTCACAACTATCCCTGTCGACCTACTCCTTCTTACTTCCGGTAAGGTTCGTCTCTCGTTTCGGATTGGTCTCTTCCTCTCCCCATCTCCTCTCCGACGTCAGACCCTCGTTTCTCGTCGGAACCATGATGGCTGAATTTCTTTCTTAAGTGCTACACTCGACAAGAAGTCAGTGACTCAGCACAAGGTGAGAAACACTGGAGTACTTGACGTCGTGCGGTCCGAAGGGACAGGAAGTGGTAGAGGGACTCAAATGAGTTTGAGTACAGGTAACTCAGCCACTACGGTAGGTTGATAGAGTAGGAGACAACGGGAGAAGACGACGGAAGTCAAAAAGGGTCGTAGTCCCAGAAAAGGTCACTTAGTCGAAAAGTGTAGTCCACCGGTTGCATGACCTCGAAGTCGAAGTCGTAGTCAGAAAGGTTACTTGTAAGTCTCAACTGCAGGAAATCCTGACTGACCAAACTAAAGGAACATCAGGTTCCCTGAGAGTTCTCAGCAGAAGATCGTGGTGTCAAAATTTCGCAGTCAAGAAGTCGTGAGTCGGAAGAAGTACCAGGGTGAGAGTGTAGGTATGTACTGATCACCTTTTTGGTATCGAAACTTATAAGCCTGGAAACAGTCGTTTCACTATGAATAATTTTGTGTCAGATCCAAACTGTATCGACAAGAAGGTTCCTCGTTCGTAGAAAATTAAAACACCGAAGTCAACGACAGGTGTAACAAACCTCGGGTCCTTTTACTTTAGACTGTGACAAAGGAATAAAAAGGGTGGATAAACGGTACTTCACAATCCTGACCTACGGTACTAGAAGCACAAAACTTACAACTCAAAATTCGGTCGAAAAAGTGAGAGGAGAAAGTGAAAGTAGTTCTCCGAAAAATCAAGAAGAAGTGAAAGACGGAAAATTTCACTATAGTGGACGTATTGACTTAACAACTATAAAAAGGGTCGTTAAAACCTAGGTCGAACACTAAGTAGATCGGGTCTTAAAGTGTACTACATGAGACGTATATTCAATTTATTGGTCCCATTGTTACATGAGGGAACTACATGAGGAAAAAAACACTCTCAACGTTCAATTCAAAATAAACCCTCGTTTTACTCCTGATATCGGACCCTCTGTCGTAAAGTCTGTCGAGACTCTTTGACGAGGTCTCTCCATCCCCCTGTTAGTCATACATACACTAAAACCACTTCCCCCTCAAGTACGTTAGTTTACGTTATAAAAATATCTCCAAAGACTATCAAAGTTCCTCGACCGTAGCGACACTGTCTGAGATCACGAAAAGGTCTATCCTCCTCGACGTTCTTAATCCGAGTATTTTAGTCGAGGACTTTTACAGAGTGATAGACTTCTGGACAAGACAGTTAAAAAGGGACTCATGTCTCACGGAGCAAAGACAAGAGGTGGGGCTTGAGGAAGGTCCCCACAACTTTTGGTGGTCGGCGACGTGTACTAAATTAAGAACATAATCTACCGTGGTACCACCACCACCAAATAAACGATTCAACATCAACACAGGTTGAGACCCTGGAGTATCTGACATCGGGTGGTCCGAGGAGACAGGTACCCTAAGAGGTCCGTTCTCATGACCTCACCCAACGGTAAAGGAAGAGGTCCCCTAGAAGGACTCGGTCCCTAGTTTGGGCCCAGAGGACGAAACGTCCACCTAAGAAAATGTTGATTCGGTGGTCCCTTCGGGACCTTTCACGGACTGTTCACGATTAAACATCGACTGCCACGGATCGTGAGTCACACTTGTTCCTCCGTCTTTTTACGTCGAGTACTCCCACCTCCCTCGAGTCCCGAATAAGAAACTCGTCCCTAATGATCTTCCGATACCCGGACCCTATCTATATAGTCTTCAAACGATCCTTCTTTCAACACCGAGATCCCACTTCGTTCTATGTCCCCTTCTTATGAAGGATCTCCTTAACCAACGTTGAGGTCTTTATTCGTAGTGTCTCTTTTCGGAGGTCAAGACACAAGACACAGAGCATCCTCTTCCTAAATAAAGGGACGAGAAAGTTATAGTCTCTTTTAGTATTTTTAACTAAACGACCACGAAGTGACGATAGAGATATCCTAAACCTTGACCTGGACTTTTATGGAAACAACAACAAGTACACGACTCAGCACAGACTGAGAAACACTGGGGCACCTGACGTCGTGCGGTCCGGAGGGACAGGTAGTGGTTGAGGGCCTCAAACGAATTTGAGTACAGGTAGTTCAGAAACTACGGTAGGTTGTTAGAGTAGGAGTCAACAGGGGAAGAGGCGGACGGAAGTCAGAAAGGGACGTAGTCCCAGAAAAGGTTACTCAGTCAAGAAGTGTAGTCCTCCGATTTCATAACCTCGAAAACGAAGTCGTAGTCAGGAGGGTTACTTTTAAGTCCCAACTAAAGGAAATCTTAACTGACCAAACTAGAAGAATAACAGGTTCCCTGAACCTGAAGTTCTCAGAAGAAGTCATGGTATGGAATAGAGTACAAATTTTTATTTTTAACATAAAGAATCTCACGTATGAAAGATACTAAAGTGTAAAAGAAATTAGTCCAACATTTGATTTTAAACTGAATGGAAAGTCTCTTTTACGTCTGATGTAAAATTTTACAGATTCATAATTCATAAGTTTCATGAAGTTGAAAACGAAAGAGAGTTTAACCATTGTACGATTCACGTAGAGTCGGATAATTTATTTCTCGGACAAGACTTAAGTTATATAGAAAATTATTCCCACTTATATAACCCATGTCTCTTCCGTTACCGTGGGGTGAGGTCATAAGAACGGACCCCTTAGGGTACCTACCTCCTCGGACCACCCGACGTCAGGTACCCCAGTGATTCTCAACCTGTGCTGACTCACTGAAGTGAAAGTCAAAAGGGAAAGTACGTAACCTCTTCCTTTACCGTTCGGTGAGGTCACAAGAACGGACCTCTTAGGGTCCCTACCCCGTCGGACCACCCGACGGCAGACACCCCAGCGTGTCTCAGCCTGTGCTGACTGCGCTGAATCGTCGTCGTATAGCCCCATTGAGAACCGAGGGAATTTTAAGTATAAGATTTTAGTTATATAATTACCACCACTTAACAAGTTTCGCATATGTACACGAGTCCATGTACAGTCTTAACTTTATTAGGTCCTGCTACTCGGTAGGACGGTATCTAAAACAAAGACAAGTTGAAAAATTCTCTAAAAAATTTTTTTTACTAATATATCTATACATTTCGAGTACAACTTTTCGTGATCTTTTAATATTAACACAATCTAATATTAGACTGAAAAAAAAAAAAAGAACCGACGTGGTATGTCGTACCCTTTGAAGGGGTTTGTCCCCACCTTGGGGACGGGGAACCACCTTCGAGGTCCAGAATTGGTGACCTGGTGGCCCGTTCGGGACGATCAAGAAGTAAATATTTTACTTCTATTACTATCAAAAATGACGATCCTAACGAATATATGAATACTTAACTGATAATTTTACTTTGGACATTATATTCTAGGTCGGTTACGTTTTCGCATTATTTTTATTTACTATAAAATTACTTCCTTTACGTAATAAACGTTCATGATCAATAGAATCTTATAGATATTTATATTTCTTTTAATTATCTGTTATATAACCTTAAATGTTTCAGTCATTACACATTCGTTGTAGTTTTAACTCTTTTACTTTTGGTCACCGGTATGGGTCATCTTTTGTAAATTTTTGGATTTTTTTCTTTTATTTGGTGGTTTCCCACGTTGTCGTTCTTTGTTTTTGATAATATTACGAATTTTTGATACACTCCTTCGAGATCTTGACATGACTACCTGTACTTTTGTGATTTATTAGTAAATTTATCGATTAATCAACTCTTGGCAAATTACATATTTTTCGAACTTTGTACTTCAGTAACTCTCCTATTTGATTTACCAGTGATATAATTACCCCATTTAACCAACGAATAAGTAGTCCCGTTTTATGTAGTCGTTCAATGTGCTTTGCGTCATTGATAAAGTTCTCCTCAATTTCTAGTTTGTGAACTTTCTTTGAGGCATTTGTTTTACTAATTTTATCACCTTTGACGATATGTTCGTTTGACTTTTTGTCCTTACTATTGTCTTGATCTAAATTCTACAGTGTTACTTTGTTTTGAACGGAAACTTCTAATCTTCAGTATCCTATTAACCAATTTTTTTTTTTGAACGTCGTATTTTTGTCTACTGTCATTATTATATTTTAAAGAAAAATTAGTCATTCGTTTTCTGTTAAGTTATATCGTCTTTCAAATTTAGTTTCTCCGTCTTTAGACTTATCGATTATTCGTATACTTACCGAGTACGAAATAAGTCGGTAGCAGTACCAACAATTCTAACGTCTTCTCCTTCGGTCTTGTGGACCCAACTGTGGGTCAGAGGAGGGGTATCTTATCTCGAAACGGTTCTCTTACGTAACCAGTATGTTTGTAGGAGAAGGTTGTTGTGTTCTCTTCTGAGATGTGCACCTATAGTGATCTACCAGTTGTGGTCTTAGTCTAACTAATATAAGAAACGTCGGTTTCTACTTCTTCGAGATATGTCAGTCGTTTTTGTTCTGATCCTCGAGTGACACCGAGTCTAGTACTTGAGGAATAACGGTTTAAGTCTGAATTTAACTTCTTTCATCCCTTTTGGTGATCTGGTAAGTCCATACTGGATTTAGTTTAGAGAATACTAATATGTCACCTTTACTCTTTATCTAAATTCCCTGATCTGGACTATCTGTCTCACGGACTACTTGATACCTGCTTTCAAACACTGTAACATGTCCTCTGTCCCTAGTTCTGGTAGGGGGACCTTTTCTTTACGTTTTTTCGTTTTACCGACAGACCCCTCCGGAATGTTTATCGACACTTTTCTTCTCTTCGCTTTTCGTTTCCTCTTTTCCTTTCTATATTCGTAGACTTACGTCTCAAGGTTTCTTGTCGTTCCTCTCTATTCTTTCGGAAGGAGTCGTTAGTTACGTTTCTTTATCTCCTTTTGTTGTCTTACCCTTTCTGACCTCTAGAGACGTCCTTTTAATCTCTATAGGTCCCTTGTAAAGTACGTTTCTACCCGAGTTATTTCCTGTCTTTACCATACCTGGATTGTCTTCGTCTTCTATAATTCTTTTTCACCGTTCTTATGTGTCTTCTTGAGATATTTTTTCTCGAAGTACTGGGTCTATTAGTGCTACCACATTAGTGAGTGGATCTCGGTCTGTTTGACCTTACACTTCAGTTCACCCGGAATCTTTCGTAGTGATACTTGTTTCGATCACCTCCACTACCTTAAGGTCACCTCGATAAAGTTTAGGACTTTCTACTACGACACTTTCACGACGTGAGTTATACGGTCGTTTAAACCTTTTGAGTCGTCACCGGTCTCCTGACTTTTTCCAGTCAAAAGTAAGGTTAGGGTTTCTTTCCGTTACGGTTTCTTACAAGTTTGATGATGTGTTAACGTGAGTAGAGTGTGCGATCATTTCATTAAGAGTTTTAAGAGGTTCGGTCCCAAGTCGTTATACACTTGGCACTTGAAGGTATACAAGTTCGACCAAAATCTTTTCCGTCTCCTTGGTCTCTCGTTTAACGGTCGTAGGCGACCTAGTACCTTTGTCGTTCTCTCAAGGTCTTTTTGTAGATAAAGACGAAATAACTGACACGGTTTCGGAAACTGACACACCTAGTGTTATTTGACACCTTTTAAGACTTTCTCTACCCTTAGGGTCTGGTGGACTGGACGGAGAACTCTTTGGATACACGTCCAGTCCTTCGTTGTCAATCTTGACCTGTACCTTGTTGTCTGACCAAGGTTTATCCTTTTCCTCATATAGTTCCGGTATATAACAGTGGGATGAATAAATTGAATATACGTCTCATGTAGCACTCTTTACGACCCGACCTTCTTTGTGTTCGACCTTAGTTCTAACGGTCCTCTTTATAGTTATTGGAGACTGCACGTCCACTGTGATGGGAATACCGTCTTTCACTTCTCCTTGATTTTTCGGAGAACTACTTTCACTTTCTCCTCTCACTTTTTCAACCGAATTTCGAGTTGTAAGTCTTTTGCTTCTAGTACCGTAGACCAGGGTAGTGAAGTACTCTTTATCTACACCTTTGTCACAGTCTGAAAAAAACCCCCCCGAGGTTTTAGTCAAGTCTACCACTGATGTCGGTACTTTAATTTTCTACGAATGAGGAACCTTCCTTCCAATATTGGTTGGATCTATCGTATAACTTTTCGTCTCTGTAATGAAACGGTTGTTTCCAGGTAGATCAGTTCCGATGCCAAAGAGGTCACCAGTACATACCTACACTCTCAACCTGACACTTCTTTCGACTCACGGCTTCTTAACTACGAAAACTTGATACCACAACCTCTTCTGAGAACTCTCAGGGAACCTGACGTTCCTCTAAGTTGATCAGGTAGGATTTCCTCTAGTCAGGACCCACAAGTAACCTTCCTGACTACGACTTCGACTTTGAGGTCATGAAACCGGTAGAGTACCCTTCTCAACTGAGTAACCTTTTCTGAGACTACGACCCTCCCTAACCCCCGTCCTCCTCTTCCCCTGTTGTCTCCTACTCTACCGACCTACCGTAGTCGCTGAGCTACCTGTACTCAGACTCACTTGAGGCCCTCAACCACTATCTGCCCTTCCGGACCGCACGACGCTAAGTACCCCAGCGTTTCTCAGCCTGTGTTGACTCGTTGACTTGACTTGACTTGAAGAGGGGTTTGACCGACACACTGAAAACTGTGGAATGAATTGTAGAGGTGGTACTTTACTATTATTAATAGTGACATGAACGTCACCTCTAGACACCACTCCTAAGTGTACCAAGTCATTTACATTTTTCGCATGAGTCATCGTGTGCCATTCGTGAATTTCACATTTGACAGTGGAGTAGTGGAAACAAAGTCATCGAATTTAAAGATTTAATCAAATTCGGTAGTCTAATTGTTCATATCAGTTCCAAAAAGTTCTTGTCACTACTAATTCACATCGTTTTCCTGAGAGAAGTTACGTCAACCGCCCTCGCACTGGACTATGTCGGAGGATCTCCTCTGAAACCTAATTTTAAATTATCTGTATAGAAATACGTAAATACATGATCTATAGATAAAATCTCTCCATCGACCCCGAACCTCTATATGTCATTAATCGGTGTCAGTGTGTCTACGATTTACGATCTTTACCCTTAACTTAACTTCAGAGAGACCAAAGCGCCAGGATGGTACCGGGTGACAATGATTTGTATCCTGTCTTTTACAAGTCAAAGTAATCAATATTTTTTCGTGTCTAATTTTGTTGGACTCCGGTAAAATAAGGATACTTTAACGACATATAATCTATTTTTAGACACCAACCGTTTCAACGTTCCTTCACCTGTCCGAGTGAGTGACCTCGGTCCTCTCATCTTCAATTGTGTTATAAAATCCTCTCGATCAGCCGTCATGAACGACTTTGACATTTTGATCCACATGGGACAATGAGTTATTAAGGTGGATTTTAAAAAGACCCCCTTTCGTAGTACCTTTATATTCCTATAGATACATATTTTGATAGTATCACAGACATCGACAAACCTTTGTTAGAATCAATGTTGTATTCTAAACAAAAACAAGTCAACGAGTCAGCGTAGGTTCAGAAACACTGGGGCACCTGACGCCGTGCGGTCCGAAGGGACAGGAAGTGACAGATGGCCCCAAACTAGTTTGAGTGCGGGTAACTCAGCTACTACGGTAGGTTGGTGAAGTAGACGGAGGGGGAAGAAGACGGGAGTTAGAAAGGGTTGTAGTCCCTTCTGAAGGTTACCTTTCTTCGACGTTCTAACCACTTCAATTAATGTCTTATAAGAAAAGGTTACCGTCTAACTAATTCAATTAATACCTCATAAGTATTTTATTTCTTGGTGAGACTTAATACCTCTTCTTAGTTAAAACTGTTACCTCTTACAAAGGGTATGAAGAACAGTTCAAATTTTGTGTTCACCAATTTTTCGTATATGTAATTTTATTCCGATTTTTTAGTACAATAAAGTATTCGTCGAAGATATACGAACAGTGACAAGAATGACGAAAAACGACTAAATAAAGTGTTGTCGACGACTCTATACATAGAAAAAAATAAGTGAGAAATGTCTAATCCTTTGACCTCTCTTCAATACATTGAATAGGTTTTAAATTATCGGTGAGACTCGGTCTCGGTCTTAAATTTGAGTGAAGTAGACGGAGATCTCGGGGTTAGAAATAGGTCATGTGACACTAGAATAAAAGGATTCTACAACAAATCAACGATTCAGCACAGGTTGAGAAACGTTTAGGTATCTGACGTCGTATGGTCCGAAGGGACAGGAAGTCATAGAGGTCTCAACCGAATTCGAGTACACGTAACTCAACCACCCGAAAGAACCACCGAGCCCGTCATTTCTTAGAAGGACGTAAAGTCGTCTGGATCCAAACCAGGGAACCAACCTTTCTAAGGGACCTCTTATATTACCGATGGTTGAGATCATAAGAACGGACCTCTTAAGGTGACTATCTCTTCGGACCACTCGACACCAGGTACCCCAGCGTCTCTCAGCCTGATAGTGAAAGAATTCAATTTATGTATAAATTTTATGTAATGTTTAATCTCGACACACAAACAGTTTTATATATTTTCTATTTGTAATGTAAAAAAGGAAAATTCGATAAAAATATTTGACATGTCGTAAGTATATTAATCACATATTATCAAACATTTCTGTCGAATGTAAAATTCCTCTCCTCAACTGTCTGAACGACTCGTTCCGAAAGACTAAAAAAATTTCAAGTCACGTCCCAAAACCTAAACCTTTACCCACCTGCGAACGAGGAACCTTCTTTTCGATATTGTTTGGATCTGTCGCATAATATTTCGTCTCTACAATGTAACAGTTGTTTCCAAGGACCTCAGTTTCGACACCAAAAAGGTCATCAGTACAAACCAACACTCACAACTGGTATTTCTTTCGACTCACGACTTCTTAACTACGAAAATTTGACACCACAACGTCTTCTGAGAACTCAGGGAACCGGTCGTTCCTCTAGTTTGGTCAGTTAGGATTTGCTTTAGTCAGGACTTATAAGTGACCTTCCTGACTACCACTTCGGTTCGAGGTTATGAAATCGGTGGACTACGTTTCTCTACCGAGTAACCTTTTCTGGGACTACGACCCTTTCTAAGTTTCACCCTCCTCTTCCCTTGCTGTCTCCTACTCTGCCAACCCACCGTAGTGACTGAGACGCCTGTACTCAAACTCGTCCCTTCCCCTCTACAACTTCCTGTCCCTTCGGACAGCACGACGCCAAGTACCCCAGCATTTCTCAGCCTGTGCTGACTCGCTGACTTGTCGCTGTTTGCCCACCCAACCTAACGGAACGAGCTTCTGTCTACACCGTATACTCCTCCCGGCCCAGCTACTTAGGTCGCGACGGAAACGACAACCACCGACGGAGCCAGTCCCGTTTAGCACTGGAGAACCCAAAACGTCAGAGTACAACAACAATGAGGACGGTACCCTTTGTCCGGACTAAGGTTCGTCCCTGCATTTATCTTAGTGGCGGTTCCTTTCCTGTCAAGGAAAGAAGAAAGGGTCGGTACACAGACAGGTATAGTGTAAAATAACCTCAGCGAAACGTACACGTAGTCACCCTTGGTTGACGATATAACACTACAGTACACTCTTACAAAAGGGAAAACGAAAGTCTCTTTTCGAAGACTATCTTATTCCGAACAAATGTGGGGGGTTTACAAGAGGAAAATAAGTGTACTTCCAATTTTACTCCTCACCCCTCCTAGTTATACTGAGAAGTCAAACCTAAATCTAGAATTCACACATAGAAAGGAGGAATTCGGTTGCCTACCAAAATAAGTATAACTAAAACTAATTGAAACGGTAACTTAGTCAACTATAGATCAATGTAGTTTCTTGAAATCTCATTTCGTATTATTACTCTGAAGAAATTTCTCTCAAAGCCGACTCTTTTTACGAAAAAAGACACAGGGTGTATTAAAAAATATACGGTCAAATTTTGTCAAAGTAAAGGATTATATTACCTATCATAGAAAAACTGTGTTTTGAATCAAAATCGTAGGTTGAAAACTTTGGAGGAAATATAAATGACACGAATTTCGAACACATTCGTCTAAATTTTAAGAAAATATGTCTCTTTTTAACGTATCAAATTTCCATTAAAGTCCAGTCTAATTTTAGACAATGAACAGGAAACCGAGACTTTAGGACTTAACGACGAGTCTGTGCCTGAAGGACACGCGAAAGTAAGTGATTAAATTGGTCCTTAAGCACCGATCGTACAAGAACTAGCCCGAAGGGTCCACCGTGAACACCATTTCTTAGGTGGACGGTCACGTCCTTTGCATCTTCTTCGTCTAAGTTAGGATCCGACCTTTCTAGGGGACCTCCTCCCCTACCCTTGGGTGAGGTCATAAAAACAGACCTTTTAAGGTACCTGTCTCCTCACACTCCGATGTCAGGTTTCCCAACGTTTTCTCAGTCTGTACTGTCTTCGTTGAATCGTCAGTATGTGTGTGAGTACAAGAACTATTTTCGGACGACTACATAGTAAAACAAAGACTTTTATTCCATTTCGTTGTACCTTTACGGGTAAAGGGACTACCACTTTCAAAATAAGGATTAATCCAATGTAGACATAATGGTAGGATGACACGACGGAAGGGGTTTACTAACGAACCATAGACACGAAGAATGGATACTTTTCCACTCTGACGTTTCCACACACTATTCAGGGATACTTCTCAAGAGAATAATGTGGTTTCAATTTCTGTAATAGATAATAAGTAAGAAGATAAACTCACTTTACTTTAGGAGAGGTTTTAGTTAGGTCCTTCTGAGAGGACAACTTGACTCTCTGAAGGAAAACAGTATTTAACTTTTACCATAGTAAAGGAAAAACGGAGCCCACTGTCTCTAGAACCCAGAATTAACTTCACGGAAAGAGTATGGATTTCTATTTTCATATATATCTAAGAGACGGGGTTCAATAAAAAACCGAGACGAAACAGACAAAAGAATCTCCAAAATTGTAATCTTTGACAATTTTTATTAAAAGTGTCAATTCATATTTGTTATATCAGGAGTTGATTTTTTTATATAAATAGAAAATAAAAAAATAATATATTTATGACACTACATCCTCAAACCGTTCAACTCTACAACACCTTGAAAAATAGGATACAAGTATACAACTTTCAAGTTAATATATATTTGGAATCTTTTACCTTTATAAAATTTTCAAAGAAACCAATGATAAAGTCATAATCAATATTGTGATTTACAAGTTACGTAACTAGACACGAATTGAGTTCGTATCCGGTCTGTGTTTCATCAGATAAAGGAGAGGTAGAGAGTGACAAATAGAAAAGGAGTTTCTATAAAGAATATCTCCTGTCTGACTTTTTCGCCTTAGTTGGTTTATAAGCATTTATCCTCCTAAGCGTTTAACAGTAAATAAGTCTAACACTTTGAATATATCGTCGAATTTCTTTACTCTTTATATGATTATGTCAGTAATAGTTCAGTATAACTATCTGTTTTTTACTTTGACGTTTTATATAAGTCAAATCGTGTTTTTAAAATTTTATGTAAAAAGAGTTCTTATATTAATACTTATTTTCTTATCTTAATACTTATATCTAAGAGTTTTCTAAAATCTCTAAGGATATATTAAAGGAAGAGGTCCTTCCTTACCATCATAAATACCTGTAGGTCTTCCTGAAAAAAAGACAGTACAAAGTTAGAAAATGTGTAAAAATTTGAACCTTAAAGATATAAATTTTCATTATATAATTTCACGGTTTGTACTTATCGGAATTAATATAGAGATCGAAATTTTTGTCGTAATTACAGGATCCACCTAAGACACGAAACGACTGTGTTAAGATCCTGTAACTCTTTCTCCTTTGCTAGTAAATGGGTTTTATTATTAAATTTTTTTGAAAAATGATACTTTACAAAGAAAAATATGTCTATAGAGAACAAGAAGACAACGGGAAGGGCTTCGTAATTCTTTAGTACCTTTAAAATTCTATTGCCATGTTACTGACACCCAACTCCGTTTCGATTTAACCTGGTTTCAGTCAAACCGTTTAACAGTACGACAGAAACATAAATAAAGAAAGTTGAAATTGTGGGTGTTAAATAATTCACTCTGTCTCCTATGTTCTCCTTCGAGTCTTAGGACAAACCTATGGCAAATCCTTCCTTCGGTCCAG
The DNA here is from genome assembly GCA_006410555.1 of Capra ibex. Taxonomy (NCBI): domain Eukaryota; kingdom Metazoa; phylum Chordata; class Mammalia; order Artiodactyla; family Bovidae; genus Capra; species Capra ibex. The sequence goes on along the minus strand of SJYO01014747.1, from coordinate 11,928,361 downwards.
AAATACCCCGTCGGGGAAGGAGAAGCGGTGACCGGTCCTTTTGGTAGAAAGACAAATTTTGGATAAGTTAGACTCTCTCCACCCCACTGAAGCCCTTCCTTCCACTGGAGAGGGAACATTTCACCTTTCCGAGACAGGAGGTGGGCGGGGTGCGGCACTGAATAAGTTGAATAAAGGTGGTGACAAATACTCTTGTGAACACAACTTACGAACATCACTGTCGTCATCAGTAAATTTTATATCGAGTTTGCAGTACGGGAGTTTAAAGGATACAATAAAGTTTAGAAACTAGTAATGTTAGGGTTTACCTCGAAAACCAGTCGAGTTCAAACGGACACGGGACAGTCTCAATCGTCTCTATAAAACTTGTTTGGTCTTCAAATTATTATGTATACGATGAGGCCGCACGTTACATTCGTAACGACGAACGATAGTTTAGACTTTTCTTTTACGGAATTACCCTCGGTCCAGTAAAGGTTTTACTATGTCGCTACAAAAAGATTCCACGGAATTAAAGACCCCATGTCTTCATCAAACTATATACCTTGACTACATGTACGACCGACTCCCTCCGGTAGTCACCTTGAACAAATTTGAAACTACCAAATAGTCGTATAACAGGAAAATTTTACATAAACTTAAAACTGGAGTTGAAATCGATACGACTACATAAATTAAACGAAACATACACCGACACTTTATGACCAGTAAGAACTTTTTGACCGAGGAATTAAGTAAAGAAATTCCATAAAACATTCTAAACATATTTTATTACAGAAATATAAAATATAAAATATTTACAAAAATACTTTGATAAAATCTTCTAGTTACTATCTTTAACATTCCTGGATTATCTTCATCTTCTTTAATTTTTCAGCACCGTTCTTATGTGTCTTCTTGATGTGTGTTTTTTCAAGAATTACTGGGTCTATTGATACTGTCACACTAGTGAGTGGATCTCGTTCTGTAGGACCTCACGTTTCAGCTCACCCGGAATCCTTCGTAATGACACTTGTTTCGACCACCTCCACTACCTTAAGGGCGACTCGATAAATTTTAGTATTTTCTACTATAACAATGTCACGACGTGAGTTATACAGTCGTTTAAACCCTTTTAGTCGTCACCGGTGTCCTTACCTTTTTTTCAGTCAAAAGTAAGGTCACTTTACCTTCCTTTAGATACTGTTTGGATCTGTCACATAATTTTTCGTTTCTGTAGTGAAACGGTTGTTTCCAGGTAGATCAGTTTCGATACCAGAAAGGTCGTCAGTACATACCTAATTCTCAACTTGGTATTTCTTCCGACTCACGACTTCTTAACTCCGGAAACTCAACACCACAACCTCTTCTGAGAACTCTCAGGGAACCTGTCGTTCAGGGAACCTGACTAGGATTTCCTCTAGTCAAGATTTATGAGTGACCTTCCTGACTACGACTTCGAGGTGATGAAACCGGTGGACTAACTTCTCGGCTGAGTGACTTTCACTGGGACTTCGACCTTTTCTAACTTCCGTTTTCCTCTTCCCCAGCTGTCTACTCAACTACTCTATCGTAGTGGTCGAGTTACCTGTACTTCTCTATCGTTTCCTGTCCCGTCGGACCGCACGACGTCAGGTACCCCAACGTTTCTCAGTCTGTGACGAAACGCTGACTTGTCGTTGTTAACATATTCTATATAAATTATAGAAATATTTTATATTATGACATAATATTAATTCTGTAAGATAGGATGTTAGGACAAAACCTTTATTGACATTCAAAAGTCTTTACAACGTTTCTACTATGTCTCAAGGGTATATGGGAGTGACTCAAAGAAGAGTACAATTGTAGAATGTAACGGTACTACGTAAATAGTTTTGATTTTTTTTTTTTCTTTTCTTGGGACTGTAATAGGTAATGATAATAATTGATTTGAGACCAGAAATAAACCTAAAGTGGTCAAAAAGGTGATTACAGGAAAAAGACAAGGTCCTAGGTTGGGTCCCATGGTGTACCGCAAAACAGTAGATTAGAGGAATCAGAAGACTGAACGCTGTCAAAGGTTCAAAAGGGAAAAGGGTACTGGGACCGTCAGAGTTCATCATGAACGGTCTTTAAAATATCTTATAAGTAGTAAAGAATTGTTTTTACAAATTGGAGACCCTAAAAACTTGCTTTCGGGACCATCTGAATCATTATCAAACATGGTGGTTAAAAGGTGAGTATATAGTCAAAGTCGGACCACTAATAAAGAAAAAATTAAAAAGAAAATAAAAAAATAAGTAATTAAAAAAATAACCTCTTCGGATCACTAACAATGAAATCGAAGAATAGTCGATATCTTCGTGAAAATCCTAATTTTCAACTAAATACTAATTATAAATATACCAAATTAAAACAAATTATAACCGACGTTGACACTTATGTAAAATGTAAGAGTCACAACCGTCGAACAAGTCAAATTTGGGGTGTCTTTCAAACACAAAATAGACAACAAATAGTCTAAGCTCTACCTGTTTGTTTGACAATGCACGACTTCTTATTTCTAAATCTTGTTCGAAAATTTCCTCAATAAATGAACCTCTACCTGGAGTATATATTAGGCCATTCAGATTGATCTGATGGAGGGTTGAAGAAACATGGTTTTCATTTTCCACCGGTTGGATTTCTCTAAGTTTAGTAATATTTTACAAAGTCTTAAAAATGTCGATGTCTCTTTTATCACAAAACTTTAAATCGGTTTTTTTTAGTCACGACCTGTCAGAGTATATTTAGGACACCCGGGTCATCTTAACTACCACACATTAAGAGTTATTTAGTTACATATGTGCACAAGGGGTAGGACTTGGGGGGAGGGAGGAGGGAGGGGTATGGTAGGGAGACCTAGTAGGGTCCCGTCACATATGGACACCGCCTAAGTACAACTACATACCGTTTTGGTTATGTTATAACATTTCATTAATTGGAGGTTAATTTTATTTATTTAAATATAATTTGTTATTTATTTACATTTTTTTTTTGTTCTTTATTCTCCCTTTAATCCAAGAACCGAAATAATGGAAATTAGAAGAAGGTAACTGCTAACTTGTCTCTACAAAAGTTCGGAGATACAATAAATTGATAATATCATCTACGAGACATTAGTCTGTAGTAGTCCTGTTTATCAATTACCTTTTGTCGTCATTTTCCTAAAAAATTTTACGTCGAACGTGAAAATCGTATTCTATTTTATGCACTTATATATAAGCGACGGTCAGAAATCCACGTCTGGACTTTGGAAAAAAGATTATCGTATCTGAATTATAAAAATCAAGATGTCACATAAGGAACGTATGTATGTGGATATTGTAGAAATTTAAGATTAAAGTCAAAGAACTTTCACCTCTATAAGAAATTTCTGTGTCTTGTCAGACTTACACCTTAGGGAGATCCAATAAAAACGTATTTTAGTAGTGGAGTCATCGTCACAGAAACATCATTGACCGGAAAGAGTTGTGAAAGGTCTTGTTGTGACTAAAGTTCAGAAAACCACACATAATCCCGGAGGGACCACCGAGTCGTCATTTCACAGACGGACGTTGCGTCCTCTAGGCCCAAGTCAGGGACACAGCCTTCCCAGGGGACCTCTTCCTTTACCGTTGGGTGAGGTCATAAGAACGGACCTCTTGGGGTACCTGTCTCCTTGGACCACCCGATGTCAGGTACAACAGAGCTTTCTCAGTCTGTGCCGACTCGTTGATTATGAACATATTATATAGTTATTAGAGATATTATTAATTTTATATCTTAATGTCATAACCTGTTTTAACCGTCTTTGTCCAAATGCTTAATCACGTAAACCAAGACTACTTGGTATATGTCAAGTTGACAACCCTCGTCTTTAAGGATCCGCACACCCTTACACCGAATCGACACTCGTAAGGAAACAGTACTATAGTCGTCGTCCAAGATCTTACCCTTCCCTGTCGTGTCCAATCAATCACCCCAGGTACTAATATCCTATCACCACGGAAATGTCATCAATCTTCTTACCGACGGTAAATAATGGGTGGATGTTACAGGGTCCGAGACTATGACAAGGTAAAGTAAGGGTCTTCTTCGGACCAGGTATCGTTAGTACCTACAGTAGAATACTACTCGTTTACCTTAATTTCTCCTCTTGACTAAACGATTATCTACTCACTCAAATCCTAGGTCTGCGTCCAGAAGGGCTGAGAAGAGGGACTACTGTGTGACGACCAAGAAACGGAACAAATCCTCTAATAAGTATTTTAGTCATCGCCCCTTCAAACTATGAAATAAGGATCCGTACAATCCTGAGACCCGTGTCCGAGGTCATGCGCCCAGACGACAATGAAGGAGAAGAAGGGGTAACTTGTAAAGGGAAGTTCCTCTTGGAGACCACACGCAATGTGTGTCTCGTGGAACGTAGAGGACAAAGGAAGACCGTTCCCGAACATATATCTTATACGTAAGTACATTTTGACCTCAAAATCCTCCCTTTGTCGGAATTCAGGTTTGGACAATCAAGTCATTACAAGATCAATAGGTAGACTATATCTTCTCTTCCTGAACTTAAAATGAAAACTCAGTAAACCTGTTTGGCGTTTTAGAGAGACTGGGAGTCAAATAAGGGATTTTTGTCCTGATTCTACTGAGTACATGAATAAAAAGACCTAGTAACTCTCCTTTACTCTAAGAGATACCCTTTTTTTTTTTTACAAAAATACTCGGCCTTTGACTAAAAGTGTAACGTTCCATAATGACTGTTTTCCCTATCAAGTTTTGGTACTACACTTCCCTTCAAACTGAAAATCTCTGAAATCAACCTCCTGCAGCACTCAGTTAGAGACGTCACCGAATTTTTTTAGAGGAGCTAAACGTCGCACCCTTCTCGGGGGTGCTCAGAGGTCAGACTGGAGGTCAGAGTAGTGAGTACTGTCACTACAAGTACTTCACTCTGGGGTCTTCGGGACGTCTCGTGGTCCCGTGGGATCCAGAGACGAGGGGTGGGGAAGGGTTCGGGAATCCCAGTCTTCCACAACCAAAGATCCCGAAGAGTCAGTAAGCTCTCTCTCACTTTAGGTAGAGTTACGAAGGCAAAAATTGGGACTACAAAGAAAGATCTAGTTTCGTTCATAAGCCTGGAAATGAGGATCTCTTTTCGCCAAACAACTTCTACCGGCGTTCGACAGGTTTTTCCATCCAGTCCCGTCATTGGACCGAACAACCACGTGAGTCGTGGTCGTGGACCTCAAGAAGGACGAGTACTGAACCGGAGTAGAAGGGAGGGAGAGTAAGGAGGAGGGAGAGAGGTGAAAGGGGGGGTAGTAGAGGGGAAAGGAGGGATCTACTCCTGAACCCAACCTAAGTCATTTCTTCCCTTACTGACTCTTGTATAGACAACCTACTACGTCTCTCACAGTCGGGGGGTAAGTAGGGACTTGGCACAACATTTGTTCTTAAGACTCGTGGTTCGGAGGTATTTGGAGGACTCATAGGGCCCGGGGAGGCGGGAGGAAGGCAGTGTCGGTACGAAAAGAGGTAGGAACGTGTAAAGTCTCTCCGTAAAACGAATACTGTAGGTAGTATGTCAATCCGACCACCGAGAAAGTTCTACAGGTCGGAGTCTAAGTGGGTGTCTAGGAGGATGAAGACAAAACGGATTTAAACTCTACATAGTCGTAAAATGGGGGCCACCTTAATTAGGAGTGAGGGGGACGGTCTCCGGGAATTAAGGAGAGAGTAGTTCACTTCTAGTCCGGACTCATCTCCTTCAAAGTGTAAAAAGAATGGTGCTGGAAACGTTAAAAAAAGTCTCGGGGAGGGACAAGATCAGGTTCGTCAAGTCCTAAGGTGAGACATGAATAACAGGGAGAAGTCAACACATTGTCGCACAGGGGAAAAATTCCACAAATACTGAAGGTGGTGAAGGACACCCCACTCGTCGACCCCTAATGTATTTCGTTCAATTTATATTTCCGTCGAATGGTAGGAAACCAAAGGGTACTTGAAGACCTGTGTGACCCCTTTCCGGAATTTGGAGAAGACTTCCCTCGTAGGCTTACAAAACAAAACCAGACGGTGTTGTACCTCACATTATAAATAAAACACATTAGCATCAGTCACCGAAATAATAACAATAATAATAACGGAAAACGAGACAAATGAACTTTTTAATTTTAGACTTAACTCCATCCCTCGTAACGACAAAAACGTTTGTCTAACTTTACTTAGATGGATGTAGACCCTCTTTTCTGACGGACACGGTTTGTCCTGGAAGTGGAGGCACACCCCACCGAAACCCTCCACCCTCGTGGTCCCCTAAACCCCGACTCTGGGACCCCATACAATCCAAAGAGGGAGTCCCGGAGGGTGGCGATTCACAGGGGTCTACCAACGTTTCAACTTTGGACATGAACACTGAGTCGATGAATTTTAGAGAACCATACACGGTCCGTGACAAGATTCGGGAAGTTCACAGTGGTGTCGGAGGTTCCAATCGTGAGGATACAGTTGGAGTAACTTATTCTCTCCAATTCTTTGACCGGGTTTTAGTGTGTCGTTTCTCCACCCTCTCGACCTAAGGGAGGCGTCTTTAAATGAAACCACACAACGGCAACAACAAGTAAGCGACTCAGTACAGGTCGAGAAACGTAGGGGTACCTGACGTCGTACGATCCGAAAGGACAGGAAGTAAAACAGGACTGAGCACAGGTACCTCAGCCACTACGGTAGGTTGGTAGAGTAGGAGACAGTGGGACAGGAGGACGAGGGTCAGAAAGGGTCGTAGTCCCAGAAGAGGTCACTCAACCGTGAAGTGTAGTCCATCGGTTTCCTAACCTCGAAATATCTGAAAAAGAAGATCCACACTACTCGATCTTACGTGCATCTAAAGATGATTTTGATGGGTCAAGGAAGGTTTGATTTTTGATTTGTCGTGTTTAGGAGTGAGACAAGAGAGAAAGAGTTTGTGTGTGTGTGTGTGTGTAAGTGTGTGTAGTGTACGGACTACTGCATAAAAAATGGTCGAGTCAAAACACAACTTGTAATAACTTTGTCGGACAAAAGGAAGTTTCCTCGATATTTTACGTAACCTAAAAGAAAAGGAGGGACTTACCAGTATAAATTTTTTTACTTAAGATCTTTTTAAAATCCTGAGAAGAAATAACAAAAATAAAAAATAAAATAAGAAATAACAATTAAGAAATAACAATTAATCACCGATATGTCTTATATTAAGTTTACTGGTTCGGTAGACTAGATTTCTCTTATTAACTTCACACATTCAGAGCAAGGGACAAAAGGTAAAAAAAATTTAGTCTAGAATAGGTCTCTACATCTGGCTCACTTCTCTGAGTGGTACCCATATACCTTATGTTATGTCAAGGAATTTTCGACGAAGGTCACCCTTAGGTGCGACTCTTCATGTCATCGTAAGTACCATTCCAAGGAAATTTTTTTTTTAAGTCTAATAAACAAGACTCAGGGTTTAGGTTTCCGTCAACTCAAAATAATATGAATCTACTTTGTCTTACCACGTGTAAGTCGTTTCGCCTTCAAATATGGTCATTCCTTTGAATTTTTTATTTCCTACATGTCAGTGGAAGAATTTTATATAATACATCCTCTGTATCCTCTGATACATCCTTCAAAGAAAGATTCTGGTAGGAATAGTCTAAATAGGAACCTTTAGGGAATTGAATGGGCTGAGTACTAAATCAGTGAGTCAGCACAGGTTGAGAACGTTGGAGTACCTGACATCGGGAGGTCCGAGGAGATAGGTACCCTAAGAGGGTCCGTTCTTATGACCTCACCCAACGGTAAGGGAAGAGGTCCCCTAGAAGGGTTGACTCCCTAGTTCGGACCCAGAGGACGTAACGTCCGTCTAAGAAATGGGTGACTCGGTGCGGTGAGGATGAGTCTATGACAGAGAACTACCCGAAGGGACTATCGAGTCAACCATTTCCTGGGTGACGTTACTTCGTCTGGGAACAGGTTAAGGAATCAACCCTTCTAGACGACCTCTTCCCTGTCCGATGGGTGAGATCACAAGAACCCGAAGGGAACACCGAGTCGACCATTTCTTAGGCAGGCACTACGTCCTCTGGACCCAAACCAGGGACCCAACCCTTCTAGGGGATCTCTTCCCTTTCCGATGGGTGAGGTCATAAGGCCGGACCTCTTAGGGCACCTGAGATATCAGATGCCCCAGCGTTGCTCAGCTCGTACTGAGACTTACAAGAACACCACGACCAATACCGGTAAACAAAATAGTGATGTACCCAGACAAAGAGAGGAAGACACGGGTATTCACGGCCGCAAAAAACCTTTTACCGTCTACTTGTTAGTATACTAATTTACTTCTGACTGAACGAGATTAAATACAAAATTCATTTAGTAACTGTCTGAAACCATATGTTTTGTATACAAGTATAGTTTGGAGAACTCAGTATTGACTAATGATGTTCAACTGAGTTGTCGTGACTCCTCTTGGTACTACAGACACTTTATATGAATATATGGTAGCCGGGAAGGAATACTCGTACGATTTTAGTGTCTTAGAGTCTGGACGTACACTAGAAGTTTGGTGGACCCAGTTGGAGGCTCTCAGGGCCTCAGATCATCCCTGAACTTTCAATAATTATGTGTCACAGGAGTGAAACGTAGAACCCCGTAGAGGGAACAGACATTTCCTCGAACAGTAACTAGTCTCACCATCGTAGGTCGCATCCTCCTCCTTTTTCTCTTTTGTCAGTGAGTCGACGAGAAGAACGCGGAAGACATAATACGGTCATCATGGGTCGGAAAAACTATGGCTCCTGACCAAAGTACCTTCTGCCAAAAAGATACCTGGTCCCCACCTACCACCCCCCTACAAGGTCCTACTAAGTCCCAAAAGTGTAAATAACACGCCAAATAAAGAGAAGAATAATGTCGTCGAGGTGAAGTCCCGTAGTCCGTAATCTAGGGTCTACAACCCCTGGGGACACACTACAGTAATTGAAGACAGGGGACATGTCCAGTGTCACACTGGGTTATGTATACACTCGTCAGATCAGTGCTAGCACCGAGAAGACAGGGGACGTAGGCTAGTAGTCCGAGTAAGGATGGGTGGTCCGTATAGACGTACTTTTTTTTCAGTCAGGGTCTCCAGTCACCCAAGTTTCAGTGAAGGTGAAAATAATCCATTCGTCACATGACCGAGGTGTTCTCCGGAAAGGAATCGGCAACCCCGAGTAAGATAAAACAGGAATCAATTACGATCAAAGAGTAACCAAACCCCCCGTCTTCAAGACACTGCCGACGTCGGAACCGGAAATTGTAGGAAAAAGAAACCAAATTTCAACGAGCTGGTTAACCGGAACCAATGTGGTACTTCTTCCCAAAGAAATTAGGGATAGACTGAAACTGACCCCCAGCTAAGTGGGTGAAAGGAAAGAGTGCAAGGGGAGTCGACCACCGACGAAGAGAGGCCAGAGGGACGGAGAAAAAGGGTGAACTTAAGAGAAATGTTTGAAAGGTCCCTTGCAAGAGACACTAAGACCCGTTTTCTCCGGTCAATGGTGGTGACCACCGAAGAAGGTGAGTCGTGGGCCCGGTCGGTGAACCTTCTCCTTTCCCAAAGGAGAAAGACGTCGAATCAAAGACCGTGACCCCAAAAATCTTTTTGTTCTCTAGACAACGTAACCTAATACATCCCCCTACTGTCTTTACTAATTACCCGACAGCCGCACTAGACTTCTTTCTAATGGCGTTCACTTATCTTCATTCAACAAAGTACCTCCCCCGAAGATGGGCCCTTCGCTCGGAGCCGTCGCCCCGGCGAAGACGTGGCGGACGCTGGACTCACTTGGGAGGAACGACTGTGTTGCAACGTCTCAGGAGACGGTCGGACCGACGGTCCGAGTCCGACCGTGCACCAGAAACTTGTAGGGAGTCAGGGTGTCTTACTTTCTATGTCCCCACGACAAGAACGACCAAACGGTTTTACTCTAAAACGTCCTTAGGGAACCCCCGTAGGTCCTGACACTCTCCGGGGTGACCGTCACACCTATCCCCTGCAAAAGGCGACCTGGAGGGACCTTTTTACGTCTCAGTCAATGGTCACTAGGCACGTAGGTGAGAGAGAGAGAGAGACCCAACAGAGCTCTCGAAGTGAGTCTATGTAAATTAAAAGACAACAGGAAACCTCAAACTGAAAACTTACTGACACAGTACAACTGGGACTGGTCGGTACCGCCTAGAGTTCTCTATCCCGTGTCCATCTGCACGCATAGAGGGAAGGGATTCGACGCCTGCACACTAAAGTAAGTTCTTACAAAAACAGCGATGGTAGTATCAGTGACGTTTTGGTAAATAGGAGGACTTGTATTCTTGTGGATTTCTTTTACGTAATAATCCTATTTTATGTTTTACACAGTACGACGACGACGATTCAGCGAAGTCAGTGCAGGCTGAGACACGCTGGGGTATCTGTCGTCGGGTGGTCCGAGGGGAGAGGGACCCTAAGAGGACCGTTCTTGTGACCTCACCCAACGGTAAAGGAAGAGGTTACGTACTTTCACTTTTACTTCATCGAGTCAGCACAGGCTGAGAAGCACTGGGGTACCTGACGTCGGGCGGTCCGAGGAGGCAGGTACCCTAAAAGGTCCGTTCTCATGACCTCACCCCACGGTGACGGAAGAGACTTTTACACAGTATCGGAGGGAATAAATAAATAAATTATTCTAGTGCCCATCGGCTCGGAAGGATAAAAAGCCTTCTGTAAAACAAAAGCACCGAGAACGAATGTCTGAATTGTAGTCGACGAACACCTCCTGACTACCCCCTTCGGTGTGGGCCTCCCACGGTGACCGACACAGGGACTGAGATCTCCCGAGGGAAGTCCCACCAGAAGACCGGCTTACAACCCAGGAGGTCACTGGACCCGGTCTGTCCCTCCTCCCCTCTGAGATTACGACTTCGGACCGAAGGGAGGAGGGTAAGGGAGAGCCCTTATGGTATAAACAGAACACCCCATACCATGTTTATAAGAGGATGTTAGACGACTTCTGTCTGAAGACGAGGACCAGAATTAAGTAGGTACACTACGGAATCAAGTACGGAGAAGGTGAACGGGACTATAATGTCTTGTTAAAAACACGACAGACTTCGTTCCAGAAAAAAAGTTTTTAAAATTAAAGAATTTTTTTTTAAATAAGTAAATAAACCGGGACGGCCTAGAATCAACGTCGTAAACCCCAGAAGCGACACAGTACGTCTTGGAAAGTCACGTCGGGGACTTGAGAGAGAGCACACGAGTCCGAATCAACGAGACACCGAACACCCTAGAATCAAGGGGCTGGTCCCTAGTTTGAGTGAAGGGGACGTACCGTTCTACCTAGGAGATGGTGAAACGGTGGTCCCTTTAGGGACTTCGTTCCAGAATTTCGTTCCTAAATAAATAGTCATCCTCACGTACACTTTCGGAAAGAGACAATCTTTAATCCTATTCACGATAAACTCCCAAGTAACGGGTCTACACTCTTCTTGTCCCAACCAACTTGGTCAGAGGTGACCCCGAACAGGAAGGGGATCTCCACGTCGCGACGTTCGATTTCCGTCTTGAGAACCTTAAAAACAAGTGAAGACAAAACAGTCTATTGTATTTCAACACAATGATCGTAGTACAGACACACAGATAAAAGTCGACTATTTTTCGTCCTTACGATATCCTAGTACAACTCCTATAAGACCGACAAGTAAAATTCTGAAATACTTTCGTTCGGTATGTAAAAGATTCCTTAGGACACCTACACATATACTTATATAGTATAGAACAACTTTCGCCCTCAATTTCCTTTCGTCGGACAACTCTAGATCCAGGTCTTAGTGCCCTCTTTTTCCTTTAGATCCAGGTACACCACGGGTCAGTCTTCATCTACTTGTTTGTACTCCTTTAAATAGAAAAATCCGACAGATTCGTAGTCGGATGGGGTACCCCTACTTAGGGGAGAGGTGCATTCTACCCACCAAGATAAGGGGTATGATTTTCTTCTTTCAATAGAAGTCAAGGGACTGTGGACGATACACTCACGACGATATACGACAAATTAAGTAACAATAACACTCCTCAATTGACACCTGAAAAGGAAATTAAAAAGAACTTCACATCAAAATATTACTAAATGTTACAACACAATCGAAGTCCACATATAGTTTCACTAAGTCAATATACATATATACAGATAAGACAAAGTCTAAGAAAAGGGTATATCCAATAATGTTCTATGACTCATATCAGGGACACGATATGTCATCCAGTAACTTACACTTGAAAAAATATCGTCAGTTCAAGATTTAGTGGGAAGATATCCGAACTCCCCAAAAAACAACAACAACAACAATCCTATTAATCCCCTTTAGAACGAGTAATGACGAAAACTCAGAAAGAGAAAGGGGAATTCAAAAGATCTAAAAAAAAGAATGATACAATATAAAAGATTCAAACTGTACAAAATTCAATTTAACAAAAAGTGAGTTTTAAAGTCAGATCAAAGACGTTAATTTTCTGTTCAAGTATACTCACAATCGAATAACTGTCCGGTGTACATCGACTTCGTAGTACAGACCTTCTTCGTGTAGACATAGAAAGGTATACTCACCTAAAAATTTTATATGTACCGCAGAATATACGTACGAGCACTAGTAAGGGTCAGTGTCAGAAACTTGAGACCCCTATTGCTTACCGCGTACAGCATAGGACAAGTGACGTACAGTCCATGGCAGGATTCGTACAGTATTTACAAGTAAGTAAAGCAAGAATGTTGTTGAACGTCCACATCCACGGTTACTGTCATAAAGGAAGAAAAATGTCTATTCTTTCTACTCGGGTACCTCCAATTTATTTCCAATTATTATTCCCCTGTCTCGAGTATTCGAAAATTCTCCGTCTCGACTCTAAAGTTGAGTCTGGTAGTCTTAAATCTCAGGAACGTGAATTGGTGACCCGATGTGACGGAGAATATATACGGTTTCTACGTCACTAACATCAGAAACATAAAGTTCCTGGGAACATAGGTCCTAGGAACAGGAATCTCGGTTTCTGTGCTTGACACCAGGAACATAAATCCATCTATCTATCTATCTATCTATCTATCTATCTATCTATCTATCTATCTATCTCTGAGAACGGTCCACCGCGATCGTCATTTCTTGAGCGGACGGTTACGTTCTCTCCATTCTCCCAACCCAAACTAGCTACCCAGTCCTCCTAAGGGACTTCTTCCCTTACCGTTGGTGAGGTCATAAGAACGGACCTCTTGGGGTACCTGTCTGTCCCGACCGCACAATGTCAGGTATCATAACGTTTTTCTGACTAACTTCACTGAATCGTGGTGTGTCAGTGTATTATTGAGGTCCTTGTTGGTATACTCAGTGAAGGATATACATAGATCTATAATACTTACCCTCAATTCGGATAGGGTTCTACGAAACGCTCTTCCTTTGACAGTTATATACCCATTCTTATTAAGAGTCTATATCAGTAATATAAGCGTTCTCGACCTTAATTTCTTCGCTTTCCACCTTTACAGACATCGGAGAAACACCCTTGTAGGGACTGACACCCTTAGTGTACGAATACTGTAGGAACCTTAAGTCGAAGTACCAGACCTTTTGGAGTCACGAACCAAGATCTGATTCGGGGTTTAACTCCTGACTCAATAGAAAAGGACGAAAACCTCCTTCGAGAATCTACTACATCTTTCTAAAAGCTCCCCCCCGTCACTTCTCACTTTTCTTGATTTCCTTCCTTGGTACCTTCTTTAGACAAGAAAAGTCTAAAAGAAGTCCATAAAGTTCTACAAGTCTTCTTCCCGATCCTCAGTTCTTCTCACTGACAGATGTGACCATTTAATAATGTCTGATAGAATTTCGCTATCGAAAGTCTCCGTAATCGGATTAAAAGATCACACCCTCCCGGATATAAAGATCACATATAAGGGTACAGATCACGTTTACGTAATAAACTACTATCAATTTTCCTTAACTTAAAAAAATTTTTTCTATTAAAACATAGAACTATGAACATAACAAGTTAGTAGACTCAAAAACAAAAAGAGAATCCATTGACATATAATGTTCGGGGTCATAACAGATATGTTTCTGGATTCCAACATAGTACCGTATTTACGTAACTAAAAAAAGTATACTGTCTTTTATAAACGAACTGTCAACCGTAGTAGTCTTCTAATAAAATTTATCGTTTCTAGAGGGTTACGACAATTTTTTTTCAACGTGAATATATCAATCAAAAAAGATGGTTAGAAAGTCCGTGAATGAAGAACATAGTCCCTCTCTTCAGACACCCCGTAAAAACTACCTAAGGAATAAATAATTTAAAAATGAACCTAGAAACTTCAATTTTTTGTTAGATACAGATGGTATATAGTTACCCATAGAAGTATTTCGATACGAAAATTGTAGACACTGAAAAAAAGGAGATAAAGAACTAACATTCTTTGGCTTCTTAATTAAGAAGTCTCAACTGTCCAGGACGTTATACTATATATTGAATTTCGTAGTTAGTTGGGGGGGTACTCCAATTTTATGTCAAGAGGTGAAAGTACGACGATCGAAGATGAATTGTGTATGTCTTAAGAATCGAAAATCCCTAGGATATTAAAACTCTTCACACTTTACTAAAGCGTAACTTTGACTTTTTGTTGTCGTTGACATTGTCTTGCTTGGAAAGGTAGTCCGTACTTACACACGCATGTGTGTGTCTGTCGTGACTCTTCGTCTCCTGTGTGTGTGTGTGTGTGTGTGTGTGTCGTGACTCTTCGTCTCCTGTGTGTGTGTGTGTCTCGTGACTCTTCGTCTCCTGTGTGTGTGTGTGTGTGTGTGTGTCGTGACTCTTCGTCTCCTGTGTGTGTGTGTGTGTGTGTCGTGACTCTTCGTCTCCTGTGTGTGTGTGTGTGTGTGTGTGTGTGTGTCGTGACTCTTCGTTTCCCGTAAACCCTTTGTTTTTCAATATGACGACCTTCAAAAGACTCTTGTCAAACTTTTTTAAAGTACTCTGGACCTCTTCACGGGGAAGACAGCGGGTGTCCTAAGTCTAACTTAAATGAAACCATGTTTACGGATGTTACCTGAAAAACAAAAGTCTAGCCGGATAATTTTATCAGGACCAGTATGACAAATCGTGGCCCTTGAGACGAGTTACAATCCACCGTCGGACCTGCCCTTCCCTCAAACCCCTCTTATCTGCGTACACATACATGCCGGGTCAACGAGACGACACTTGGACTTCGATAGTGTTGGAACAATTAGCTGATATTTTTTTTTTAAGTGTCAATGGTAGTGGTAAAACAGAACTTTTTTTAAAATCCGTAGAATTTACGATGTTTTTACATATGAATATACGTCTTTAGAGATCCATATAATGTATCCTACGAATTCTATAAACGGTCAAATAATAAAAAGATAAATTGTACTAGAGGTTTTGGAAGGAAAAGTGTCTCCTGATCGATTGTATGAAAGTCTTTATGGCATTTCAAGAAAAAGTCGTTAAAAAAAGCATTCTTGTTAGGTAATAACATGTAACACTAACATTAAAAAATGTTGTATTAACGTGGAAGATAACTGTAGAAGAGTCCGTAATTGATTAATACGGTAAATTATTTTAATGTCATTAACGTAATTTTCTAATAGACAACTTTTAAATTTTCCTGTGAGAATCGATAAAATCGTATAAAGTACAAATATAAAAGTCAAAGTATTAACTTAACGTAAAGGTCTGTCTTAAGATCGATATGACTTTACTTTAGTCAACCAGAAAACCTCGTAGGGTCAAAATTGATCATTCGTAAACCAGAACCAAAAAATTTAAGACCTTGTCGTATACAACAGTACCGGGACACCCAGTAGTCACTTACCAAGACCATCCACGTCGGGGACTACCCCTGAGAACTGAGATGGGTGACGGAAAGGACGCGAAAGAGAACCCTCCATAAACATTCGTGTGTGAAAAAGTGGAAGAGACTTAAAAGACCAATCTCTGGCAACAAGAAACGTCTCAGGTCTCTTAAGTCAGATCAAGTGAGACGACAGATCTCTATGGGATGACAATTAAACTTGAACTAGGACCGAGAGCCTTGAATTTAGAATCTCTTTCTTTTCTGAAGTCACTGGTACAGTGAGAAACTGGGCCCGGTGCAAAGTACCGGAGGAAGTTCGAACGAACAGAGGGAGGAAGGACGAAGGGAGGGAGGGAAAGGTGTTGACAACAGACAGGTCACAATCTATAACTCTACGTCGTTACTTTACTAGCATCATTCAGGAGACAGGTAGATAGGACCCGAAGGGACCACCGAGTCACCATTTCTTAGGTAGACGGTTAAGTCCTCTACGTCTCAGTTAGGGACCCAGTCTTTCTAGGCGACCTCCTCCCGTACCGTTGGGTGAGGTCATAAGAACGGACCT
The DNA here is from genome assembly GCA_006410555.1 of Capra ibex. Classification (NCBI taxonomy): domain Eukaryota; kingdom Metazoa; phylum Chordata; class Mammalia; order Artiodactyla; family Bovidae; genus Capra; species Capra ibex. The sequence continues at coordinate 11,911,915 of SJYO01014747.1, read as the reverse complement.
CTTAGGACACCTGTCTCCTCGGACCACCTGAAGAGAAGAGAAGAGAGGGAGGGAGGAAGGTAGGGAGGGAGGGAAGAGAGGGGTCGGAGAGGGTCGTAGGGAAGGGGGGGAGAAAACGACGAGGGAACGAAAGAAAGGGAATGGAAGGGAGGTCACACAAGGAGAATATGGACTTTGGTTTCACCATTGGAAAATTAATAATTTCGTGTGGTATTCTTTTTAATTTGAACGGGAAATCTCTCTTTTAATTCATTATGTTTATAAAAATTTGTATACTTCACTTGATGTTTACACCTATCCTTAATAATCGACTATATTGATAACCCTCGGACCCACAACGACGGGATTGAGTCTCTTTTTGAAGTGACTTCACCCATGTCCACACGTGTGTGTGTGTGTCAACGACAAAGTAACTTTTCCAACACTTCCTGGACAAACTCCTGCCCCAACTTTACGTTTCGTAACAGAAGACACAATACATTAATTACAAATTCTCAGTTGATAGAGATCCCGACTAATTACACGTACCTTTACGGTTTAGTACCTCAAGATAGAAAGTCCGATACTAGTATGAAAAGTACAAACTGGATTATTTAATACAAGAAATATAGTTTTCCCCTAAAATAAAATTATAAAGTCCCATTACAGTATACGAATTCTTTATGTCACATTGAACGACATACTAACTTCCTAACACAATCCTGTAACACTCGACATCTGACTTACTGTCTCCGGGTCAGAAAATAGATACATGGGTAGGAATGACGAATAGAGCCTTAACTCATATGACGTCCGTAGTTTAGTTACGAAGAATCTTCTCACGACCTTGAGTACGTGTGGTAGATAATAGTCTATGACAGACATAAGACTGGTATCGTTGGGTCACTGGGGTGGTCTCCCATTCTAAGTCTTTGTCGGTTTTTATCGAAGTAACATTAGAAAAGGCTATATGCAAAAGAGTTGAAACAGAGTTCCGATAGGTACAGGCCACCCCCGACCACCATTAACGTCGATTTATCGGAATTCTGTAGCCATCCTATTACGCCCCTCCCCTCCCCTGACCGTTTAGAGATTGGGTCTAGGTGTCGGGGACTTAGACGTCCCTAAAAATAAAAAATAAGAATGTCTCGGTTCACGTAGGGGGGGATTAGACAAAGATATATACTGTGGACCTACACGTTTGTAAAACGCACTACGTTTTTACCTTTTCCTCTAAATCTTTATTTTCTCTCCCGAACCCGTCTCTCCTCATCTCACGGGCACAGAGACTTGTACCCTGACTAAAGGACGAAGTCAAGATTGGACAACTTCTTGGTGCGAGTCGTGAACGTAAAGGTCGATTAAGCTATAACGGAAAAACCACCAGGCTCGAAACAGTAAACAAACCTTCGACAGTAGAAATAATCACAGAGACCGACTAGAAGCTCCGAGGGGTAATCCACCGCGCACGAGAGGCAACAGACCGACCCGAACCGCTCGGCGACCGGGAAAATAACGACACACTACGCCCGTACGAGCGGCCCGTCGGACATTAATCTGGGTGGTGTCTACTGTCAATGTTCCCTCGTACCATTAGTAAGTTCGACGGACTAGACTACAAATACCTCTCTTCGGAAGAAACACCAGACCAATCCCAACTGATATAACATAACATGAAAACGGCAAACTAAATATTAAGTCCTTCCACACAAAACGAGGAAGAGACGACTCGAACCTCAGTACAGTAACCGGAAACTTTATTATCTCGATTAAAAACCCCCCCTATAAAATTAACCTGACTATGAGAGCGAGGGTGAAAATAAAATTTTCTATCCTTCTATCGATTTATTTTTTCAGACAAGTAATACAGTAGTAGATTTGAGGTATGGACAAGTTACAAATAACTGATAAAATCAGAGGAACCCTAAAAGAATATTGAGTCTAGGTACGAAAAACCGGGGAATTTTATCTGAACGGATAAAGACAGGAGCGAAAAATTTTAAAACCAAAATTGAGTGACGGTCTCTATGAACTAAAACAGTTCCTTTTCATTTTTCTTTCCTTAAGTGAGGAATCCAGCCAACCATAATTTCGCTCTGTGGTTGCCGATGTTAAAATTCAGACCTTTTCGTACCTCGACATACAAGAAAGTGTCCCCTTCTTTGGTTTCCAAACCCTTTCACTAAAAAGGGAGGACCGGAAATCTTACCTCCTAATAGTCGGGACTATGGTAAAAGTGTTAGACACCGAACCCACCAGTATTTCAAACGTTACTACCAAAGTAAAGTACTCATACTCGACATAGATGTGTCACAGGTGTCTAAGACGATAATTTTCAAGAAATTTTTGTGTGAAAAGACATTCAGGATGGAAACCTTTTATACGCAGACCTCTCAGCGATGGGTCTCCCCAGTATACGACACCTCCTTGTTTATAGATATTGCAATGAACCACACCCGAATCGACTGGGAAAAGAACAGAAACATTCTTCAACAAATAAATAAATAAACAAAAACAAAAGTCAACGTGACCCAGAAGGAACGACGGGCACTCGCAAGAGCTCAACGTCCCCTACCCTCAACGCGAGAGCAACACCCCCGAAGACAACACTCGTGTCCACGACCCGTGCGCCCGAGTCACCAACAGTGTACACCCGAGATCTCGAGCCCGCAGTCATCAACACCACATGTCCGAATCCACGGGACACCGTACACCCTAGAAAGGCCTAGTCCCTAGCTTGAACACTGTAGACGTAACCACCCACCTGAGAATGGGTGACCTGGTGGTCCCTTCAGGAACTGACTGGGAAAGGAATGTCGTCTACTCACAAGGAGTAGTCCCGAACTACCCCTGTCACGACGACGATTCCCACTTTGACTACTCCTACTATTAGTCACAAACGCACAAGACCCACAAATTCAAACTGAAGACGAAAAGTTGAACAAGAGTGGAATAATCTGATATTGTTGCGAAAAACTAACTTCCATCCTCCTCTTTCCCTGCTGTCTCTTACTCAGCCTACCGTAGTGGGCTGAGTTACCTGTACTCAAACTCGTTTGAGGTCCTCAATCAATCACTACCTGTCCCTTCGGACCACACGACGTCGGGTAGCCCAGTGTTTCTCGTGTGCTGACTCGCTGACTTGACTTGTGAAGATCGCTTTATAACAGAGCGTAAACAGAGAACAAAATTTCTGGTCGTCTTGTGATTCATACTTAAACGTTTGTCTTCGTAAAGAAGACGGGACCATATTTGGTCCGAGTACGTGGATATTTGAAATAAAAGCTGATAAGGCATCATTTTCACGGAAAGGAGCCTTTCACAACTTCCGGAGTGTAACTCCTTTAAAGGTATCTGACCAAAGAGGAGACGTTTTGTCCTTTTACACTACACACAAATCGACAATTTTTTAATCGGCGGATCCGGAGTCAGTGGAAACGACGAAAGACATTTAAAACAGAACGTAAAGCAACCACTAGAAATTCGAAAATCATTACCTGCACAAAGTTCCCTTTTTATTGACTAACGGACCTTTAAATCAAGTACACGTACTGGTGTGGGTCCTTTCCCTTCCCCTCCCTTGACCCTTCTCCTCCTTCTCCTCTCTCCGTTTCCTTCTCTCCTTCTTGTGGTCTATCGGAAAGGTAACAACCTCAAATGAATTTCTGTCAGGACGTCCACCGCTATCTTCGAGTATTTACCATTTTCAGGGTTTCATTTAAAGACACGTCAAAGAACCCCTAAAATTAAAACCATTAAATAAAAATTAAACTATGTCAGTAGATGTCCGTCTTTAGTAATGTAATCTTTTTTTTAGTTTATACGTACAATACATTAGACAAAAATATGTTTAAAAGAGCCTATAAGACACCGAACAAGTAGACATACGTGTTTTCTATTCTAGATCCAATGACGACTTGACCGTGTCTAAAATATACCGTTTATTGGTAAAATTCGGAGAAAAATTTTAAAAAACAAAATGAAAAGAATTGGACATCGATTTTAAACTACGGACATGGTAACCAATCCAAATATTTCTGAAAACGATAACTCACGATTCAACGCATTCAAATCACTACACACACACACACACACACACACAAAAGAACACACAGTAAAGGAGGAGGTCTCCTAGAAGGGTTGAGTCCCTAACTTGGACAGAGGACGTGACCGTCCGTCTAGGAAATGGTGACTCGGTAAACCCTTCGGGAGAACACACAGTTTTCTATTTTAGTTAACGAAGGTATCCTGTAAAAGAAGGAATCGGTCAACAACTTCCAATCAAAATTAGACTCTCCTGAGTGTCTAAGAAACTTTCGATAAATAAAATGGGTCGTTATTTTTGTGTTGTATTTGTCAAACAACACTCTTGTGATCTTTAACATACGACGGAGACTATTCAGCGAAGTCAGCACAGGTTGAGGTACGTCGGGGTATCTGCCGTCGGGTGGTCCGAGGAGGCAGGGACCCTAAGAGGTCCGTTCTTATGACCTCACCCAACAGTAAAGGAAGAGGTTCTTTAACATATCACCTATACTATTGTCAAAAATCAATAAAATTAATAAAGTAAAATCTATAGTCCGTAACAAGTTCGTTTCAATTTTGTAAGTCATCTATAAAGAAGGGACGATCAATTGCAAGTTTTCAAGAATTTAACGAAAAACGCTTATATATAAAAGTAAACGGTAAAAAGGAATTCAAACCCAAACTTCTACGTTTGAGACTTCACTAAACGAATTTGTATTTCGATTAAAAGTCGAGAGGAGAAAAGTACATCGGAGTAAATTTTTTGGAACCGTCACGTGTAAAAGTTCCCCTTGACGGAACTAAGGTCTTTTACATTAATAAAACCAAATTTACGAAATCCGACATCTACAACTCACAGTAGTTGTCTGTCGATACTATCAGAGCTCCTTTAACACGCTTTAAGTCAGAAACAGGGAGAGGACTTGAAGCGATTCAGAACACCACTTCAAGTCTTGGTTATTCCAGAACATACGACATGGAAATTTATGTCTTAAAGAATCTTGCTCCCGTTCTCTTCTCTTCTCTTTGGAAGATCGGAAGAATATAAGATAAAGTTAACGATAAGGTCAATGAGTACTCCTATCGTTCAGTCTGAGAACCTTTAGGATAAAAAGACGAAAGTGTATTTCTTATACGTCAAGAAACGAGACAATCGTTGACTGGTGTTTAGATTAGGTAATTTTTTATGTAGCACCATTCGTCAAGAACTTTTACAAATATTATTTACCATTTTCGGTTCGAAGATGACACTCTAATCGTCAACGTTGTCCTACACAAGTAGTCCTTTATCCAATGCCGGAATTGTCACACAGGACGGCACATTGGACGTCCTATCTGCGACTAAATTTTCGAACGTCACATTCCTCAAATAAACTGAAGGAGGGAAACGAAAGAAAACGCATAATGTCACAACAAATAGTGTGTACACAAAAAGAGATGCTTAGAGAAGACTTCAAGTATAATATCTGTTTCTCGTAGGTCACGAAACCTCCAACAGGGGGCGGTGTGTGTGTGTGTGTGTGTGTGTGTGTGTGTGTGTGTGTGTGTGGTGGTGGGGGGGGGTATATTCTGTTTAAGTGAAAATGTCTTACTTGAGACATCTAATTCTTTTTTATTATTCTCTTACCACTTTCTACTAAAATGTGTGTGTGTGTGTGTGTGTGTGTGTGTGTGTGTGGGGTATATTCTGTTTAAGTGAAAATGTCTTACTTGAGACATCTAATTCTTTTTTATTATTCTCTTACCACTTTCTACTAAAAGGACTACAGATCTGAGTGGGAATTTGGTGTGGGGGGGGTAGAATTTCTACGTCCTTTATGACGATACCTAATACCACTAAAAGGACGAAAAAACTAATGGAAGGTCACAGCCTCCGTCACCTGTCAGCACGATTACTTATTATGGAAGATACACCTACTATGGATATCAGTGTGCGTGCGTCACTGATTCTCTAGTTTATATGACCGATTTTTCGGAATCCCTTCGTAATACACAGACTCCAGACTAGATAACAGACCCTCCAGCCTCTCACAATTACGTGAGACGTTTCTAATGTGAGGGAGAGATTAACGAGGTTGTGAAGGAATTTCCTAAATTTGTCAGTCCTTTCCACTACGAGGAACAGTCAAAAACAGAAGACGGACGTCAACTTCAAATAGACAGAAAGGCGACTCTGGTGATCTAGTTCATCGGAGCGGTCACAGTTTCCGTATTTGAGACTTAATTCTCACTTTCGTTACTCTCTACAATAAATGTCGAGGTAATACTGAACGAGAAATTTACGAAACGTAAGGTAGCGACCACAAATGTAACACTTTTGCTCTCGTATAGGCACAAGTCCTTTCCCCCCGACTTTCTTCAGGTTCCGAAGTGAAACTGAAAACTAGTCTAAACAAAAGTATTAGAAAAGAGTTACGGTATTCCCGGTCACACCGTAAAACGTGACTTCAATAAAGGCCATTTCTACCTACATTTCTTATCACCTGTAATCGTAAAGGAGAGACGGCGAAGGGGGTGGTTGTGTGTTTGTGTATGTGTGTGAGTTAAGACTTTATGAATAGAACTTAATCCGTGTATGTTCTGACTGGGTGTGTATCTGGACTATTGAAACAGGTCTTGTAGTAACCTTTAAAGTATACAACGCGTTTCTATAAAAAATTTTGGAGTGGAAAGACGTAATTTCTTGCGAAGGAATAAGAACACACCACAGGCTTTCGACTCTAGTATTAAAATTAGTCTGAGGACATAGAGAATGTAACGAAAGTAAAATTGAGTCGTAAAGGATTTATTGTGGCTTTTCGAATTTCCTTCGAAAAGAGTTAAGAAGGTACTACCCTCACGTCCTTTAGGATCCCAAGACATACAACGTCCGTGGTATAACGTGAGGAATTTAAGTATCAGTCGGAACGACCTCCTCATCCCTTCCGTTCGAACGTAAAGTGGGACTCGTAAAAGACGGGAGAGACATGTCAACGTAGTAACTCTCTCTTCTTAAGGAGAATCTAGTCACGTCTAACGATTATATACACCGGATCTCGGACGTTATATTATAAATACAACGAAGGTCTTCTCTGAACCCTCTTAAGGGACATTTAGCTCTACCATCAGACTTACTACCGACATCTACCTAAAAAAAAAAAAAATTTCTTTAGGAACAAACAGGGTGCCCTGAAAGTGTGAAAAGTCGACTGTCGTGACATAAAATGAGTATAACACATTTCGACAGTCACATACGCAATGCACGCAGAGGACTTCGGAGGCTCGTCTACTGCTCTTGATAACGAGCTCCCCCCTTTCGTCGTAAGCGTAGTTATAGAAGTCCTCTCTTAACGAGGGCCCAGAGGGCACGGGCGAGGACGCACCTGACAGGGAGCGTGAAGAAGGACATACAAGGGAACGTGACAACCATCTAATGTGACTTACAAAGTAGACATATATTTTTAATTTTTAAGTTTGTTTTTAGACCGGGTGTACTTCTTGTCCGGGAAACCCGTATACCAAGTAATACGTATAAGCAAATTAATGATTTTGTGAACCCTACCGAAAGGACGGGAACGAAAGTTGAACGTTTCAACCTAGAGAAGAGAACGTGTCTTTTACATCGGGTCCTAAGACAAAACTTCCTCTTTTTCTTTCCCACCTTCCCCTTCTCGGAAACTTCTTTAATAATGACCTTAAATGGTTTTCCTCCACACTACGAGTCATACTTTGGTTACCCTCAGTCTCAGATAGAGAAGAAGAGAGGACAAAAGTAGGGAAAGAAGGAGATTAAAGAGGGTGACCGGGACAGCCGATCGAAATGACACCAACCAAATATACTTGCGTTCGTCCCGTCCTTACATTCTGCGTCCCAAGTCCAAAGTTCATGTAAGGGAGACTCGCTGAGTTCAGAGTACTACTTCGACAGATTCAAAATAACCAATCTTTCCGGCACGACACTTTCACACTGAAATTAACTAAAAAGTCCCGTTTGTCCACCGCTACCAAATCTGTACGGGATCGGAGTTACGGTGAGGATTAAACCTCACCGCGTATATTATCGAAATAATTTTATTTGTTAGAGGACCGAAGCGAAAATGGACTTGTAGACGGAGAACCTAAAATTTCCCGGAACATTTTATCAAAGTGAGACGCGAATTTACCTAGGCTAGGATTTTTTCGACTCATTCTGAATAAAAGATAAACACAGTAATTCGAATAATAAAAAACAAACTTTCCTTTTTGTAACTTTAAGTGTGCCGTAGAAATTTATCCTAATACGAACAAAATCCTTATACCCACGAACAAAATCCGTGTAAGCGAAGGTACTACGCTGTCTAAAATTTACATTCTCCGGTTTTTAACTTGAACATGAACGACCCGAAACTAAACTCGATAACAAAACCACCCGTCTTCGAACAATCTCACACTTACCATACACAGATACATACTCACACACACATACATACTCACACACACACACACATACATACACACACATACTCACACACACATACATACACACACACATACTCACACACACATACTCACACACACATACATACTCACACACACACATGCAAGCTCCCACACACACATACATACACACACATACATACATACTCACACACACACATATATACTCACACACACACACACATACACACATACATACTCACACACACATACATACTCACACACACATGCAAACTCCCACACACATACATACTCACACACACACACACACACATACTCCCACACACACACACTACTCCCACACACACACACCTGTATGTACGACGACTTTCTGGTATAAAATCCAAAGAAGGGTCAAATATCACTACGGGTCACAACTGTCTTTAGACAAACCTAATTTTATTTGAGTCCTGAGGACTCTCGTAAAAATTCCCTTTCCTTCTAGGTTTGAACCGTAGGAAAAATAACAATCACCGAGACTTTGTTCGTGTTAAAAGAAAAACTAATTCGTTTATCCATCAACTAGGCTCATTACCCTCTGGTAGGTTCTGTAAGAATGAGGTAAGGGATTTCCTTAACAGGAAACGATACTTCTCGTAGCGAGTGATTAGGGACAACCTCCGAAAGGCTTAATTCCGTGGAATCAGATAAAATTCGTGTAACTTGTGTATGTCTCGATAACGTCCGAATTACACTTACATAACGTTGGGACTAAGTAAAATCACGGTCTTTATTTCGACGTTCACCTCCTTGAATTATGTCACTTGACGAAATAAGGTAGTGACACGATTACGATTAATCTATGTGATCGAAATAATGGACCTCGTAAAAAGGACATAAGTAAGACTAGGTTAGAAAGATACTTATACTTCCTTATTCAGAAGTCGCAAGTCAACTTCAAAAATCAGTGTTAATGTCGAACTACAAGTAGACTCGTTTCAGTCGCTTGTGAACATCTCTTACGAAACAGATGAATCGTATGTTAATCTCGGGGTAACCTGAAGAGGGTGGCTCCCACGGGTGTCACGGTTATTAATGCGGAGACTTTACTCGCTCTGTGAATAGCCATGTAAATTATATTAAAAAAGAACTGGAGGAACTTTACGGGTCTAAATACCCCTTATTTATTTACACACTACCAAAAAAAAGGAGGGAGGTAAATTAGTCTCGTCTATAAAACGACTACCGAAACTTTCTACACAAATGGTTTTAGTCTGAAAGATGACGAGTTAATAGTCGAAACCGTTTTTGCGTATTACTCCTTAAATAATAGACCAAGATCTATAATACTAGTAATACCTTAATAGTAAGATCCCCTTTTTCGGTTATCAATGTCGTGTAATGTACAAAAAAAAAAAGAAAGTAAATTGAATCACGAAAAGATAAAAATTTTGATCAACAGACGGAAACACTCATCGTACCCCTAAAAATAATCCGATACCCATGAACAAACTGAACAAGGGTAAATACATTTTAGTAGTTCTTTACATTTCACATGTCATCGACCACTGTACTACCCTAAAAATATTTATGAAATATAAATTTTCTCCCCTTTCTACTACATAAATCATTCTTTGTACACGTATTCACGTTCAATCTTAATAAAAAAAAGTACAAAAGTTTTTTAGGGTAATGTGTCAGTTCTCCCCTTTTACTTACAATTGTTTTTGAGAGATAGATCTTTTTATGTCAGATTTTCAGAAATTAAGTATAAATTATAATCATAATACACCCGAAAGATACATCTCTACAGGAGAATTTAGTCTTACCTTATTCAATGTAAGAAGTATCTTTATAAGTCAATTACATTACACTGTAACCGTCAAACTTTTAATGTACGTAACAAATAAATTTGTCAATATCTCCTATTGATTTCGTTCTTTGTGTATTATGTCTATAGAAAGATGTTTTCATAACTCTTATTTGAAGGGGAACACTAATAAGAATGGATTTAGATCTCAATTAACTACCTCAAAACAGTGATTCTAATCCGTTCTATTCTATGGGTCAAAAAGAGGGTTACTTGACTGGTCTAGTACATACAGAACATCTTTATTTCCGTTGTGGTTTGTTCATGGTCTTTACCATATAAGGTTACGGGTTCTTTTATCCGTCAATTAGTCACAACTTTGAAGGAACCACATAACCCGAAGGGACCCCCGTGTCGCCACTTCTTAGACGGGTGCTACGTCCTCTGCGTCCAAACTAGGGACCCAGCCTTTCTAGGGGACTTCCTCCCGAACTGGTGGATGAGATCATAAAAACGGACCCTTTAGTGTACCTGCCTCCTTACATCACCCGATGTCAGGTATCCAGCGTTCTCAGTCTGTGTCGAATCACTGAGGTGGTATTGGTGGTGGATACACGTAATGCCATTCGATTCGGACTGCATCTTCAGGTCCAACTTTATGTTTCCGAATAATCTCCTGTCTCCTCTTTTGACTCCCAGACTCGTCCTTTCCTGTAAAACTCCAAACGGCTTCAGCAAGAAGAAGCCAACCACGATAGAAGGAGAATGCAGAAAGATCCACCTCTGATCCGACCCTTCTTGTGTGAGAGAGGATCGGGTGACGAAGGAAGGTTTCTACACCTTAACAAAAAGACCAGTCAGATAGTTTTTTGGAAAGGGATCCACACAAGTGTAGAAAACGTAAAATGATGAAATAATCAAAAGATGATGATGTTCAGTGGTATGTGGACTCACCGAATTCTGTTGTGTTTAAATAATAGAAGGAGAAGACCTACCTCCAGTCTTTGGATGTACCAGAGTGACGTGATTTTAGTTTACAACCTCTCCGACACAAGGTAAGACCCTTCTTATACAAGGCGAACGAAAAGGTCGAAGATCTCCGACGGGAACCGAGTATGGAAGAGGGTAGCAATCTACGTCGTTCCCGTGTTCCAAGTCAGGAATGTACCGTCGTGAGACTGGAACGAAGACGGGAGTGCAGTAAAGGACTTAAAAAAAGACGGAGGTAGAAGGTGAAAATTTCTGAGAGACTAATATAATCTGAGTTGGTTTATTAAGTACTACTATAGGCACACAATTACAGTCTACTAGTCGTCGGAATTGAGGTAGTCATTAGAAGTAAGGGGAAACGTCACATTGTGTCAGTGTCCTAGACCCCTTATCCTACACCTATAGAAACCCCATGGTAATAAGACGGATAATGTTGGACAATACTGACAGAAGATAAGTACAACGAAAGAACATCTATTCCCAAAGACTTCGTTCATGACCCAAGGACCGTATCTTTAATTAAATCGTATACAAACCCTCCTCCCTCCTTCTCAAATATATAATACCTTAAAATTAGACTCTAACCGACCCTCCTAACATCAATGTTTACATGTCTTCAGTGTACACTAATCATTGAACTTTCTAACAACCACAAAGACTGAACGAGTTAGATAAAGGGACACTGACTATCACATATCGACCCCCACCGTCCACCCCAGTCTGTAGATCGTCCTTCGACACAGGGAGAGGTGTGTAGTCTAGAACCCATAGTCTTGGGGTCGTCTCTCTCCTTATCTACCCGATTCCCCTGTTCCTCACTGAATTTCCAGACAGATACTGAGTCTTCACTAAGGACCATTCACTTACAATGACCCGTATTCTAGGTACCGTAAAGGTATGGACTAAGGGACGTCACTTAGTTTCAGATTAGGTACAAATTTTTACTTTCACCGAGTCAGTACAGACTGAGAAACGCTGGGGTCCCTGAGTTATCAAATGAAAAAGGTCCCCTAGAAGGGTTGGGTCGCTAACTTGGCTCCAGAGGACGTAACGTCCGTTTAAGAAATGGTCGAATCGGTGCTCCCTTAGGTACAAATTTCTTGGCTTTGTCCGATATAAGAAACATATTGTTGTGGGAAGTAGTAGGGTCTTGCCCCTAAAACGGGTAAACGGAACCGGTAAAGACAAGTATCTTAAAAAGACAAAGAGTAAAGGAATGGGACAAGGGTAGTCACAATGGGACTCCTGCCGGTCACGTATTTCTTCGGAGGACATCACGTCCTCTAGGCCCTCTCGGTCCAAGTTAGGGACCAAGTCCTTCCAACGGACCTCCTCCTCTACCGGTGGGTGAGGTCATAAGAACGGACCTTTTAAGGTACCTGTCTCTTTGGACCGTCCCATAGCAGGTACCCCAACGTCTCTCAGTCTGTGCTGACTCGTGCACCGTGTGTGTATTTGTAAAGGTATTAATTCCCGTGAAGGGATGATTTTGCTAGATCAATTCATAAACCAGAATTATAAGAGAAATTTTTAGGCAATTGTTTAAGGGTAAATTAAATCCTACTGTAGAAGTTGAATGATGGCACTGTGTGTCCAGAAAGGTGTTTGACCGGATACAAAAGGAAGAGTCACGGAACAAGGGACACAGAGCTCCTTTCAAGATCGTAGTACTTTTCGAGTAAACATAATGGGGAATTACACGTGTGTGGGGGTCGACATCGGGACCGTTGGTGAATGGTTAGTAGTATTAAAACAGTAAAGAGCTGACAGTATGTCTTCCTTAGAACATAATCCATTGGAAGCGTCTACGTAAAAGGGGTGAGTAATATTACCGAAAGTCTAGGTAGGTTCAACGTGCGTAATCATCAAGTGAGGATCGAACTCAAAAACTTTTGAGGCTCGTGGCCCACCGTAGTTTGGAGTAGGATTAGAGTGTACTTTTGTCGACATCAACCTTTTCTCAACGTCAGACTCACGTGGGCCCAGCGGTGGTGAGGAAGACCAGACTGTGGGCCCGAAGGACATGAAGTACAAAATGGGACTGGGGACACCCGTGGACCCAGACATTGGGACCCGTCTCGAACCCGTGAAGTCCGTACAGACTGAGAACACTGGGGCACCTGACATCGACGGTCCGAGGAGACAGGTACCCTAAAAAGGTCCGGTCTTGTGACCTCACCCTCGGCAAAGGATCAGGTCCCCTAGAAGGACTGGGGCGTAGAGAACGTGGAGGACACAACCGTCCGTCCAGGAAGTGACGGCGTGGTGGGGCCTTCGGGGGACAAATGAAGGTGGGTCGAACTTTTTACTTTCGAGAATGACGAAATCTTCAGACGGTGAAGTATGAAGTCCTAGTCGGAGGCGGAGAAATGATGACTTAGGAAGACCGAAATAGGGGTCTTTATTATCACCGGGACTTACAACACAGTAAATGAGTAACACTAAAATGGTTGAAACGTAGATAGAAACTTGTCACATTAAGTCACAACAGACCTTAGTACATTATGAAAGTCCAGAAAGAGACACTGAACGTTTAGTCAAGTGAGTGAAAGACTGGACGTAGGTACACCAGTTATACACTGGAAGTTCATAAAAGTAAGATATATTATAAATTGAACTATGGATTCAATAAATGGGTAAGATGAGATCTTCGTGTAAACTTAACGAATGTCCGAACCAACCCTCAAAACTAACCAACCAACGATCATAAGACCGACGATACTTTTCACAAAAACATTTGTAACCTGTAAAGTAGACCACCTGTACACGGTACCAAGTCTCGTCACCGGGGGTCCTACACCACGACCTTCCCGGCTCTGTGGTAGTGGATCCTTGAAACTACTTCACTTAAAGACCCGGGGATGGGGTTTGGACGACTTGGTCCTTGAATCCCATCTCAGGTCTCTAAATAAGATAGATGTGGTCAGGAGACCGTAAAAAGGACGTACGATTTCAAACTTTGGACGACAAGGGTTCAAATATGGATCCTTACTTAGACGTATAGTAGACTATATACATAAGACGAATTAAGCAACGACGGTCGGTAAAGGGTCCAATGACTTGGTAGTGGTAGGTTATTTTGAATAGTTACGAGACGTAGAATCTTTTGAGAATTGTACGACATTAAAGTTTTAGCACAGTTAGACTATTCAATTGAGTGTGAAACCACACTAAAATTAAGGGTAAAGGAAGTAATGACTATTATAAATATGCAAACCCCTGAAAAAGAGGAAAACTGATTAAAAGAGGAGGGAGAATGGAAAAAATAACTAAACATCTTCACAAAATATATTAGATCTATCTTTAACATTATCTTTATAGAAGAGGTTAAAACACCGAAAAAAGGGGTGACACAAAAAACTACTTGTTTTAAGAATATAAATTACAGTTTAAATAATAAAAACTATACCGAACCCGTAAAATACAGTAATGACTCCCTAACAAGGGTCGGATTTTCAGTAGTTCTACGAGAAATGTAATAAATACCAAAATGAAAAATATAATTTAAAAATTTAGACGACAATTCATCTAAAGTAAAAACATAAGACCCATGGTTGACTAGGTCATGGTAAAGAATTTATAAGACGAAAAGGAGTCTCTGGATGTTAAGGTGTTCTAGTATTTAGTCCAGTGGAATATGTCCACCTGAACAGGTAAGGTAAGTAACCGGAGAACACATGTGGACATGGTCACAATGTGTCGTAGTAAACTTAAATCGTAACAGGAAGGGTTAAACAAAAACGAGAAGTTCTTACGGATCCGAGAAGGACTATAAAACGAACAGGTGTATTGTCTTAACTGTACAACACAAAGTATCTTTGTTTCTTGGTCTGGTTTGGTCATATCTTTTAATTCACTCTTAGCGTTAATAACTCAATCGAAAGTTTTAGTGTGGTAACTTTTTCTTGTCGTTTTCCTTCGGTTTAATTGATCTTCATTTTTATTCTCTTTTTAGTGACTTCATCTCATATACACAGTTACCTTTCCTTATGGTCTCTGAAAGGACCGTCAGGTCACCAATTCTGTGGTACGAAAGGTGACGTCACCTGTGTCCAAGTCAGGGACCAACTCCTTAGACATACCGATTTTATTTTATTTATTGTTAATTTTCGACAGAGAGTTTTTGATTGTTTTGTTCAATGAGAAAAGACTCTCCAAAGTTACATGTTTCTAATGTGTTTTATTTATTGTCGTCCGTAACTTCCCCTCTATAAAGTTTACTCCGTCTCTAATATGTGTTTCTCCTATAATACTTCAAAATACGAATTTTACTATTTTGTACATACTTTCTCCACTTTGAATATCTCGTCACATAGGTTTACTGACTTTCTATTATTCTTGAACTTATCAGGACATAGGTGGTTTATTAAGCTAGTCACCAAATCACAGTGGTCTTTTGTTTTGTATCCGGGACCTTTGACATTTCTGTTCCAAAAAGATGTGTAAGTTCCTCGTCTATTTAGGACATAATATGTCTAAGAAATGTCAACAGAAAACCGACAATAGAAAAGACCACTTTTTAGTCAATGGTAAATCTAACAACAAGTAACGTCTCATTTACACTAAAAAAAAAATTTGGAGAGATAGACGGAAAGGTGAAAGAAAACCAGTACTTAATACACGTCAAAATGATACTTGACGGACGTACACTAAAGAGGGGAGGAAGTAGGATAAACTCCAAGAAATTTAGACGTTGAAGTGTCGAATATACAATCTAAAAATCTTTAAGATTAAGTTATAGTAAATATCGAAAAAAGACAAAGAGAGAATAGAGAAAGACCTGAGGGTTCAAAAATGGATATTTAATTTGGAAATATTTACACGGTATATAGAAAAAACGACATAAAATAATAGTATAAATATAGACGAAATTCATATCCATAAAAGATGACTATGAGGTTTAGTGTTTACGAGAGAAAAGACGAGACGATAATTTAAGTAAATCGTTCCAAAGTAAAATGAATAGAAATTTTTTATAAAAAAACCAAAGGTTACCTGATATAAAATATCTATTGTCAAGAGACGACTATAAGAAGTATCAAAAAATTTCAGGTAAAAGTACATATATAATCATACCATGTATATAAGTATATACTTATAGATAGATATATTAACGTACACGATAGGACACGAATCAGTGAGTCAGTACAGACTGAGACGTTGTGATACCTGACATATTGGGTGGTCCGAGGAGACAGGTACCCCTAAGAGGTTTGTTCTTATGACCTCATCCAACGGTACGGGAGGAGGTCCCCTATAAGGGTTGGGTCTCTAACTTGGGTCCAGAGGGTGTAACACCCGTCTGAGAAATGGTAGACTAGGTGGTCCCTTCGGGTATACATAATGTTCAATAC
Source organism: Capra ibex (assembly GCA_006410555.1). NCBI lineage: Eukaryota > Metazoa > Chordata > Mammalia > Artiodactyla > Bovidae > Capra > Capra ibex. The sequence goes on along the minus strand of SJYO01014747.1, from coordinate 11,895,361 downwards.
CATGTTTATGTATGTATAATTAGTACCGATAAAATTTTATATTTAGACCATTGAGATTGAGATTTAATCGAAAAACAAGAGTAACAGGTAAAAAGTGAACTAAAAACCAGTAACGAAAAAAATTAGAACTAGTAACATTTAACAAAAAAATTAGTTTATGACCTATTTTAAATAATTTTGTGAAATCTCCTATACCTTACATAATAAAAGGTGGTTTCTCTTATACCTCTTCCCTTACTCCTAGATCGTTTAGTCTTAGTAGGTTAATCCCTAACATTACTACTGGGTTCTATCCTAAAGTCCGTAGAACTCCTGACCAAATAAGACCAAAATAGGGAAACGAAGCACGTATCAGGAAGTCCTCAGAATTATTTTAGGACATCACAAATGATCTGGGGAAGAAAAAATTCTCAGGAATTGGAGGTCAAAAATAAGGGGTTGAGTCACTCTAACGGTTTTTGAAAACCAAGAGTATAAGACGAACCGGAGTCAAAAAGTAGGATTCGTGTGCACAACGACGACGACGACGACGACGACGACGACGATTCAGCGAAGTCAACACAGGCTGAGACACACTGGGGTATCTGGTGTCGCGTGGTCCGAGGGGGTAGGGACCCTAAGAGGTCCGTTCTTGTGACCTCACCCAACGGTAAAGGAAGAGGTCACGTACTTCACTTTTCACTTTCACTTCAACGAGTCAGCATAGGTTGAGAAGCGCTGGGGTACCTGACGTCGGATGGTCCGAGGAGACGGGTACCCTAAAAGGTCCGTTCTCATGAGCTCACCCCACGGTAACGGAAGAGGCTTCGTGTGCACTATCTTTGTCATTTAAAGAGTACTTCTGTACGTAAGCTTACAGTCCGAACTTAGAGACGAGAAGGAAAACAAGGAGTTCAAGACCGACGGTATCAAGGGAACGTGGGGATCTAATAATTCTAGCTTCGTACGAGATTTGACGAGGACACACGATACAGAATCTGTCACTTAACCTTTTTTATTTTACATTGTTTTTGAGATATTTCTTCAGTTTCGTCACCGTTTGATTCTACATGGAATGATGTAAACGGACAATGGGAACTAGAACAGGAGAGTCTAGGACCTACGGAAACAAGGGGAGCTTACAGAAGTTTGTCTCAGACATATCTAATAACTCAAAAGTGTCAACAAACCACCCCCCTCCCCCAAGCTAAACAAAAACCACCCACTATAACAAAATACGTCTTTCTTACTCTGTTTCGAGTCGAGGTATGACTTTTCGACCAAATGTGCAGAAGAATTGTATGACCGAATTGTTGTTCCCACAGAATCTTAAAAAATTTTAGTTGGGTATGGAAAGGGTCAAATACCTGTAAACGACAGGCGTAAAATTTAACAAAGTCGTGTGAATGTAATCTGGAAAGATTATTCAGGTACAAATAAATCTAACCATACGTGTAAATGATAACGAAAACTCGTGTATCTAAGAGTGTAAGTCGGAAAACTATAGTCCTTGCCAAAAGGAAACAGAAACTTTATTTAGACAATATACATGAAAGTACTCACTTAGAAGTCCATTATTCGTGACGACCGAGTACGAAAAAGACTTTTTCAGAGACGAAATGAGAATTCTGTTAAACGATCCATGTTCAAAAACTTAACCTTTCGACTTTCACATATATACAATTCAAAAAGACGAGAGAACAAAACGAACAACGTAACTCTATATCAGTGAATATAATGAAAAAGCAGTGTCCACTTAACAGAAAAGAGAGATCGACGAACATTTACAAAGATGAAAAAAGGGGTTCATAAAAAGTCAAGATGGCACTATAAAAATTCGGGATTATGGAGAATTAAGTAGGACGACGACGACGACGATTCAGTAAAGTCAGCACAGCTGAGACACGCTGGGGTATCTGTCGTCGGGTGATCCGAGGGGGCAGGGACCCTAAGAGGTCCGTTCTTGTGGCCTCACCCAACGGTAAAGGAAGAGGTCACGTACTTTCACTTTTCACTTTCACTTCAGTGAGTCAGCACAGACTGAGAACCGCTGGGGTACCTGACGTCGGATGGTCCGAGGAAGTAGGTACCCTAAAAGGTCCGTTCTCATGACCTCACCCCACGGTAACGGAAGTTCCTAAATAAACCTAGAAGGGTAAACTATATAAAGTTGTTAAGACCTTTTAGGAACCGCAAAATAGAAGTATATAACGAAAGGACAAGAGAGTAATTAAGAAACGGGGAAGTTGTGGGTAATCCACAACAGAATTTGGAAGAAACTGGTGAGTATATAGACATAAAAACAAAGACAGGACATGTAAGACTTCTTGAAGAAACCTTAATAAAGAGTCAGGTTATTAAAAGGAAAGACAATCAAGAGAAGACAAAAATTGGACAATCAATTATTGTTGGCAACACAAATATAAAATAGCGGAAGTGAAGTACAACAAAGAGTCGCTTTTACGTCGGGTCAAAGGTACTAGGTAAAAAAATTTGGTAAAATAAACACATAACCGACACGACCCAGAAGCAACAGACACGTCCGAAAAGATAATAAACGTCTCTCGTGTGTGAGAGATCAACACCACGCACCCGAAGTGCAACGCCACCGAGGAGAGAGAGGTCCCGTGTGCCCGAAGTCATTAACGCCGTGCACCAGTCATCACCTGCGGAGGCCCCGGCTCTCGCGTCCGAGTCATCAACGTCGTGCACCAGTCATCACCTATGGAGGCCCCGGTTCTCGCGTCCGAGTCATTAACGCCATGCACCAGTCATTACCAACGGAGGCCCGGGCTCTCGCGTCCGAGTCATTAACGCCATGTACCAGTCATCACCAACGGAGGCCCCGGGCTCTCACGTCCGAGTCATTAACGCCGTGCACCAGTCATCACCTGCGGAGACCCCGGCTCTCGTGTCCGAGTCACTAACGCCGTGCACCAGTCGTCACCTGCGGAGGCCCCGGGCTCTCGCGTCCGAGTCACTAACACCGGGCACCAGTCATCACCTGCGGGGTCGGACTCTCGTGTCCGAGTTATCAACGCTGTGTACCCGAATCAAAAAGGCTCCGTGCTCCCCAGAAAGGTGTAGTCCCTAGTTTGAACACAGCGGGACGTAACCGGTCACCTAAGAAATGGTAACTCGGTGGTCTCTTCGGGAGGTACCAGGTAAATTTTTCATTAGAGGAACGGAAGAGATGGAAGTAATATGAACTAATCGTTTTGGAGTCCATTCGCACCCATCTCCTTTTGTCGGTCATGGAGGACTGACAATGTAAAGAAACTCGCCAATAGGAGAGCTCATAAAATACTGAGGACGGGGTGAAAAGACTACGGAAGAGGGACAGGAGTGAGTCTAGTACTGGCACCAACTGTGCACGGGTAAATGACGACAGGACGGGGACGGTACGGATGGAGAGGCGGATGGATGTAGACACGGACAATAGAGGACGAGAGACAGGACATTGATACTTAGTGACTTAACAACGAAGGATACTGGTTGAGAGACAGGTATATGACCTAGTGTGGCGATGGGTCACTAAGTTTTTATAACAAGGTCGAGAAGAAAGAAGACGGAGGATGCGGTAGTAAAACAAAAGAGGGACAGAGAGGACCAGGGACGATGTAGGAGAAGGTGGGACAAAGAGACGAGAATGAATAATCTGACACGCTCGAAAATCAACATCGTACGTCATAACAACTAGAAACAATACCGTACGTACTATATAAAAAAATCAATGTCGTGCGTACTAGAACATCGGTCGCCCTAGAAATCAAAGTCGTAAACCCTAGGTCAAGGGACTGGTCCTTAGCTTGCGTCCAGGGGACGTAATCCTCACGTCTCAGAATCGGTGATCTGGTTGTCCCTTCAGGGAGAGACGAGAGGAAATATTGTTTGAGAAAGTATCTCAACAGAGATTAGTGTCAAGAGATAAGAAAGAAAAAAAAAAAAAAAATGACATATGATCAAATAAAAAAATAAAAAAAATAAAAAATAAAAATAAAAAAATTTAAAAAATAAAAAAAATTTAAAATTTTAGAAATTAAGAATGTACGCAAGGGAATTTGAGTGAAAATAGACTAAAAACAAAATAGTGAGAGTAGTTGACGAGCAAAGTTTAGTGGTTCCTGGTCAAAGGTCACTGGTAGAATAAATCTTTACATTACAATTCATAACCTGAAGGGGCCACCGAGTTGTCATTTCACAGATAGACAGTTACACCCTCTGGACCCAAACTAGGGACCGAACCCTTCTAAGGGACCTCTTCCTTTACCGTTGGGCGAGGTCATGAGAACGGATCTTTTAGGGTACCTGCCTCCTCGGACCACGTTCGATGACAGGTACCCCAGGGTTTCTCAGCCTGTGCTGACTCGCTAAAGTGAAGTGAGTGAGTGAGTATTCACAGATTCACAATCAGTGCTGAGACACACTGGGGCACCTGACATCAGGGAGTCCGAGGAGACAGGTACCCTAAGAACTCCGTTCTTATGACCTCACCGAACGGACGGGAGGAGGTCTCCTAGAATGACTCGGTCCCTAGGTTGTGCCTGGAGGACGTGACGTCCGTCTCAGAAGTGGGAGACTCGGCGGACAAGAACGGGTGGAGAAATTTCTGGAGACAAATAGAACAAAGGATCCCGTCGTGTCAGAGGATGTGATAGAGAAAACGGGACTGACGAGGAGTCATAGGAAAAGACTAAGGAAAATTAGGAGACGTTGAGCATTTACACATGAAAGGATCCCTAGTGATGTGAAGACTCGGTAAAGAGAGTTACTAATAAAGGAACAATTTTAATGGGTCAGACTTTGGAAATTTGTGGTAGACCTACGACTATTATACGTTTGAATACAGAGATCGTAATCGGAAAACAGACTTGAGGTTTGGAAGATAGGTAACAGATGAGAGACAGAGGTGGGTCTACAGATTATCCACGGAGTCTGGGGGGAAGAGGCTTGGACGAGAAGGGTGTCTGAAGATAGAGGTAATTACTTGGGAAGGTCCGAAGGTCAAACAGTTCGGGGTGTTAAATCGTAATAGGAACTACTAAGGTAAAAACAGAAGAGTAAGTCTAACAGACTTTTAGAACACCCAGATGAAAGATTTATCTCATTGTACCGGTGAAAAGTGACTAACGTGACGATGGTCGGACCAAGATTCGGTGCCAATTGAAATTGGACCTGGTAACGTTATGGAAAGATTTACTTTGGGCACGAAGGTGGGACATAGAAACACCATACAAGAACACTACATGGTCTCACTATAAACTTAGTGAGGTCTTAGTGTCTCCACATACGTGTTGAAAGACTCTTTGACAGTACATTATAAGGTGTAAAAAACCTTAGTTTATAAAACGGTTAAAAATAACTCCACAAAAGTATGGTTCAACATCATTAAAAATATATAAGGTCTATGTACAAGAGAAAGTCATGTACATATCTTTTATAAAAGAGGGTAAAACACTGAAAAAAGTAAAGAATTGTCACAGAAGGTTTCTCTTTTGCTTCTTATTGAAATTATCAAATAAGAAAAGTGAATAAATGTAATAAAACAAGACGAAAAACACGGGATTCTTTAGAAACTGAATGGGGAGGAATACGATCTCCAAAAAGAGTATTCAAAAAACAAAAGGTATATATATAAGTCAGTAAAGTCCCGGTAAACAACTTTTTGAGAGTAAAGAGGGTAACTTAATGGAACCGTTACAAAATAATAAAATAAAAAAATGATCTCATATTAACGAAATGTTAAACACAATCAAAGATGACATGTTGTTCCATTTAGTCGATATAGACATATATCGGCAGGGAGAACCTGGAGGGAGGGTGGGCGTGGGGCCGTGGGGGTAGGGTGGTGAAACGAGTAGTGTCTCTCGGCTCTACTCGAGGAAGACATACGTCGTCGAGGGGTGATCGACGGAGAACATACGTGCCACCACACATTTACAGTCCCGCTGAGAAAGTCAGATAGGGTGGGGGTGGAAGGGGAACACACACGTGTTCCGGAAAAGAGGCAGACGTAGAGACAGGGACGGAACGTTCATCCAAGTAGTCACGGCAAAGGGATCTGAGGTATATATACGTATTTATACGCTATAAACAAAAAGAGAAAGACCGAAGTGAGACATACTGTCTGAGATCCAAGTACGTGTAGTGCTATTTACTGGGTCAAAACAAAGAAAAATACTGACTCAATATGAGTCAACATATATACATGTCGAAGAAATAGACAAGGAGACAACTATCTGTAAATCCATCGAAGGTACAGGACCAATAACATTTGTCACGATGTCACTTGTAACCTTTGTAACCCCATGCACATAGAAAAACTTACCCGTCACAAAAATCTTTATTAATATATAACTATATACAACTAACATAAAAGACAAGGTAATGACATAGTTAAATATTATTTGAGACAATCGAAATAAAAAAATTTAACGAAACTGATAAGACAGTAAATTATAAGGGTATATATTATAAGTCTTCGTCGAACAGTTAAAGAAGTTTTAACCCTAACGAACGAAGATACCTAGTTAAACACCTCTTGATAGTATAATTGTTATAACTCAGAATTTTAGGTACTTGATCACCGTAAAGACACGTAAAGAAATCCACAGGATATTACAAGGAGTCATTATGAAATATTAAAGGTCACATCACCAGAACGAGAGTAAAACACATAAAATAAAGTAACATAAAATACCTAAAACCAAGATGACATTTACTTTTTAGAACAAAACAAAAAGTCTAAAAACAAAGACCATAATTTTTATATTAACTAAAAATTTTTCATTGAAATACGAGAGACTGACGACGTAAATTAACAATAAAAATCGTAAACGAAACATCTAAGGTAGTGTAAAAGATACATTTTTAGTCCAGTAGATATTTCTCACTACCAAAACGAAAATAGGAAAGACTATGAATCCAGAAAATGAAGAATATAAAAGGAAATAATGTCACCGATCTTGTATATTAAGTCATGACTTATCCTATCACTCTCGTCTACGGGAACGGAACAAGGATTAAAATCTTCCTTTGCCACGTCAATAGGAGTAGTATCTTAGTAAAACAGACAAGACATTGAACTAGATTCACCTTAATATATCAAACACGAGAAAAAACATATTCTGAAGAAAGTGAGTCACGCAAAAACTCTGTATAATTATACCGAGGTACGGATTCACAAAAGAAGAATCATACATAAAAATTTTTAGTCGAAGAGTTTTGTATTAAATATATGTCGTTTGACAACGGTTTACACTAGTTTGTGACATTGATATTCTAAAAACAATTCACAGGAAAGAGTCCAGTTCTATTAAAAAGAACATAAGTAACAATCAATTATCACAACTTAAAAAACAGTTAAAAAGGGGCGTAGATGACTTTATTAATTTACAAAAAAGAGGAAATAAGACAATTACACCACCTAATATAAACAAAAATTACACTTTAGTTAGAATGTAAGAACCCGGTATAAGAGGAACCAATGGGATATCATATACAAAAAATACATAAAAAACTAAACTAAACAATAATAAAAGAATACCTAAGAACGTAGAAACAAGGACAATGTACAAGTGGATATTAAATAAAACAGTATTACCGAAACAGTCCCAAAGTATAGTCCCATTTTGGCCGAAGTAATTTAACTAACACTTTATAGGGGAGGTCATATTACAAGAAAGAAGAAACTTACAAACTATCTTAAGTTGTCACTTTCGTAAATTAAAACTTATATAGAACTACCTCTGTAAACGAGTTAAAACAAGTCATACAAAGTCTTGTGAAATGGAACAAATTCTCCATTCTAAAAAAAAAGGAAACGGTGTCTCTATAAGTAAGATAAGAGTAGAGATGGAAAATACGAACGTCACAAATAAGGTCATTGTAAGTTACATTAATTACATAACTTTAAACCAATGACAAAATAATAAAACATAAACAGACGACACAAAGAACCGGAAGGGATCACCGAGTTACCATTTCTTAGGTGGACGTTACGTCCTCTACACCCAAACTAGGGACCTCTTCCTTCATGGTTGAGTGAGGTCACAAGAACGGACCCTTTAGGGTACCTGGTTTCTTGGATCACCCGATGTCAGGTACCCCAACGTCTTCTCAGCTGTGCTGAATCGTTGATTTTGTTACATAATGGTAAATAAAGAACTAAACTAAACGATATAAAAGTATTCCTAAGAAAGTAGAAACAAGACAACGTATAAACGGATATTAAATAAAACAGAATTACTAAAACAGTCACAAAGTATAGTCCCATGTCGACCGAAGTATTTTAATCAACACTTTGTAAGGGAGGTTATCTTACCAGATGTAAAGAATAAGGACAAAGGTAGAAGAGTAGAAAATCTTAAGACAAAATTAAGTAGACAACTGAAAATTAGATAAGAGACGAACAAGAAACCACTAACAAGATCTCTAATTTATGTACACACGTTCATACAAACTCACAAACATACACACACCCACACATTAAAGGTGAATTGAAAACTGTGGGTTAAACCCCAATTTTAAGATAGTAAAGTGGATTTTGTATCTTTATAACGTTGAGTAGATTGAGGTAGACAGGTGGATAGGGATGGGAGGAAAAATAAAGTCAAAAGTATACAGAACATAATGTAGATTTATGTCATATTTGTGGTGGTCCTACGACATTCGTATCGAAATTTGTTAGTATACTCAAGATTTCCTTTATTTTCTTTTTGGACAGAACATATAAATGGATACACAGATGGTAAAGACTATAAGAAGTAAAGAAGGACTTCAAACTCAAGGTAATCCCAAGTAAAGGGAATAAGATTTCTTTAGGAAATCAAAATAACAACAAGTGCATACGACCACTTTCTAATAAAATTAAAAGTGAATAGACTTAAAAATAAAGTGGAAGTGAGGACTTTCTATAACAGTAACCTATATCTTAGGACCCAACTGTTAAAACGAAAACGAAAATGGATTGTGAAATTTTAACGACAACATGAAGAGGAACGGAGGTACCAAAGACTACACTTTAGGTACTTGTAAGTCTAACAATTCAAGTACATGTATTACACAGTAAATAGAAATCAACCAAAGTCTTAAAGTAATCAAAACAAAAAGTCTTGACACTGATACTATTTATATATGTACGTACGATTCAGTGAAGTCAGAACAGACGGAGACACCCTGGGACACCTGACATCAGTGGGTCCGAGGAGACAGGTACCCTAAGAGGTCCGTTCTTATGACCTCACCCAACGGTACGGAAGGAGGTCCCTTAGAAGGACTGGGTCGTTAGTTTGGACGTACGAGAATTTAGAGGACGTGACCGTCCGTCCAAGAAATGGTTTCTCGATACCGTTTATCAAGAAAGTGGACGGTTACGTTCTCTACGTCCAAACTAGGGACCCAGTCCTTCTAGGAGACCTCTTCCCCCACCGATGGGTGAAGTCAAAAGAACGGACCTCTTAAGGTAGCTTTCTCCTCGGACCACCCGATGTGAGGTACCCCAACGTTTCTCAGTCTGTGTTGACTCGTTGATTATATACATATAATTATATATTATACATATATATTTATATATATAAATACACAGATTCGGACTAAAAGAAACTTAAATAAGATGACCTTCAAGAGATCCTTCACAAGTTGGTAATCAATAAATGTATATAGAGATTGAAGGGAGAAAAAGACTCTAAGACTTATAGACATAATCTTGAAAACTTTAATAAGTTACTCGTCATTATCAGGTAAGTAAATAAAGGTATGATAAAAGAGAGAAAGTGTATTCCACTAAAGAAAACTATAGAGAAGTTCAAGGAATTCAAAAAGAAAAATTAAGACTAGGACTTGTATGAATGACTAAAAAAACAAAAAAATCAAACTCTACAACTAAAAAATCAACCTGTTAAAAGGGAAAATAATAAAACACGTAAATAAATGATTGAATAAATAATACTACAGTAAAAGGAAGTAGAGTGACTCGTATAAAAATTATCCACCAGACTTCAAGAACAGACTATTAAAATTGTACATGTAATGGAACTTGAACTGTAGACAACTAACGGAACTATTACTACGGTAAGAGGACTGAGAAACATACCGTTCACTACAACTTGACATACAATCTGTAATTCTCCCAATACACCACTTTTGTGATTTAATAGGATGTAACAAAGTCTATTCCAACTAAAACAAAAAATTCTTTCGCAAATGAAGACAATCTGAGTTTGACTTGTAAGTCAGTGTGGACGATACTCACCGTCGAAACCAGGGTCAAGTCTCCGGAAACTCAGACCGGGTACACACACTATCTCTGATATCGTCTCAAGTGTATGTCTTAAACCGGAAGAGGAAACGAAAGAGGGAAGACCACACGAACATACAAGAGACCACCGGGCCTGACAGTGACTGAGGAAACGGGTGTAGGAAGCATCCGTAAATCTTTTGCCCGTCTAAAAAGATAACTCAAAATTGGTTGACCACGGTAGAGACACAGAAGTTGAGAGGGACTCACTTTCTACGTTTTTAATAAGTACACTGGAGTACGTCTAGACTTAAGAAACAGGTTCCAAAGTTGAGGAGACTTTTTAAATAATTGAAACAAAGTATGAGAGTTTATGAAACAGAGGGGAGGTCAGGATTTCCCAAAGACAAAAACGATCTACCACAACAATTCCTTAAATTAGGTAGTAATCTCTTCATTTTTAATGGGTAACTAAAATTTTTACAAAGATTTCCATGATCAAGTACGTAACTAAATTTTTTACAAAGATTTCCATGATCAAAGAGTGAGAATTTCTTAAAGTTCAGGAAACTTACACTATAAATTTACTGAGAAAAAAAAACATTTTGTGAAAGACCCGAATGAATGGTTATGGACCCTTCTATTTATACTATTTACTCCACAAACAGATTGTGTCGGTAAGGAGATCAAAGTCAAGTACATTTTCATTAACACAACTTCTGTAATATATTTATCAACTATTACTTCTTTTATTTTTATACAACAAAGGATAAAAAAAGAGTTATCAAAATCCAGTCGGAGAAAAATGAATTTTAATATAATACGTTAAACTTTCTTGTTATTTTAAGATGAATAGGTTATCTATCTGTAATTCTTTATCATTGGGAAATCTTATATTAATTTTGGAGATTAGAATTTTCTTGAAATTCTTGTCCCTTTCCCTTTATCCATTGTTACTTCTTTTAATGATCAAAATGTATCATCTCTTTAACGACATGATAAAAGAGTTGAAAAGACACAACAAGTATTATTTTGTCTTACTGTTTTTTTCTTTTTCTTTGGAAATTTGTGGATCTCTTAATCTCCTTATATATATAATACCTTATTATTTCAACAATTTCGGGTAGGTCCATTATCTGACCTTCCATAGTCATTACATAAAGTTTTTAAGATATGAATGAGTTATTTTTTACGGATCTCCAAATCGTGATTTTCTTTTATATTTATTGTATATCTAACCCTGCGATTTCCTTTTACAGTATTAAATTGTCAAATATCCCAAAATGTATGGTCTAGAGGTTTTACTACATAAAAGTTAAGGGATGTTCATTATTCTCCCGAGTCTTTATGACACTTTTTGTATATTTAGTCACAAGGACATTGATTTTCATTCATTGGTTGATTTCTTATATTTAAACTTTTAGTAGGGTAAGTATTATCATAGTTCTGAGAATTTAATGAAAGGTTTTTTATTATTCTGTATACGTTTTAGTAATACATTTCTTCTACTTCAGGACTCATATACCTCTTTATTTGTAAGGAATATTAAGGCTTCCAGTTATAGTCCTACAGTCAAGAGAAGTTTAACTATTCATACAATTTCCGAGAAGGTTATTTTAAAGTGGTTCTTAAAACATCTTACAATGTTTGACTAAAAATTTAGACACACCTTCCTATGTCAGTTTCTTGTTAGGCTCTATTAAAACTTTCACTTTATTATAGCTGAATACGAGGGTCTATGGTAGACTAATGACTTTCACTTTTACAATCAGTGAGTCAACACAGGTTGAGAAACGCTGGGGTACTTGACATCGGGTGTCCCGAGGAGACAGTCACCCTAAGTGGTCCGTTCTGAGGACCTCACCAGGACCACTTTCTTGTCATTACATTAAGTCATCTTCCCTAATCTCCCAGATATCCCGAAGGGAACATCGAGTCAGCCATTTCTTAGACGGATGTCATGTCTCTGGGCCCAAGCTAGGGACCCAGCTCTTCTAGGGAACCTCTTCCTTTACCGTTGGGTGAGGTAATAGGAACGGACCTTTTAGAGTACCTGTGTCCTCGGACCACCCGACGTCAGGTACCCCAGCGTTTCTCAGTCCGTCCTGACTCGTTGATTGTGAATGAATCTCCCAGACATCTGTTGTCAGTATACCCTTCGACTACACACTGTCTCTCCCTTACATCTTGGTCACTCGTTTCGTCCCTCGGGAAGTCATTAGGTTAGGATTTTCGACTGATATGAGATATAGAACATTATTGGATATTCCTTTTTGTTAGACCTTTTATATATATATACATATAATGTCTTAGTGAAACGGTATATGGACTTTGATTATGTCGTAACATTTAGTCGATACTCCTACTTCAAGTTTAACCCACGAACAAAGGTTGACATTTGGTTCTCTTCCTCGTATACGTGTGAGAGTGTACGAATAGAAAACGTTCTTCTCTGTTCTTTAGTGAAATAGTGGAGTACCATGGCATCTAAAGAATTCATCTTGTGACTTATAATTTCCGTTTTTAGGAGTTCAACTTCCAATTATATAAACTGACGTAATTTTTTTATTTTATTTTGACGACAAAGTAGGATTCAGAAGTAACTATTCTCTTATATTACCTTTTTACCGTTTTGTAAGTAACATTACCCCATGGTATCTGGTACACTTTACTTATATGAACTAAATATATATGGTAGTTGTCTAGATATTTTACGTCATAATTTTTCAAGGTCTTACTCGAGTTTTAAAACTGGGACAAATAAAGATTGTCCTTCGAATCCAGAGGAGTTCACCATTTCTAAGTGTGACTAGTAGTAAAAGAACGCCGTTAGATCGGAGTTTTAACCTTCTAAAATTCTAAAAATACTTATTTGTTGTTACAGTATGACATATTGTGTCTCTTGATACAAGTTATAAGACACTGTTTAGCATTCCCTTGTCTTATACTTTTTTCTTATATATACACATATTGACTCCGTAAAACAACATGTCTTCTTTAATTATATCGTAACATTTAGTCGATACAAAGTTAGTTTAAAAATTTTTTTAAATTTCTCTGAAGTCTTTTGATTTCAAAAAATAGGTTTCATAAACTTAAAAAGGCGTGACCGTCGGACGAACTTTTCCTTAGTAAGGGAGACCCCGAAGGACCACCGTCACCATTATTTCTTAGGTGGACGGTTACCTCCTCTATGTTCTCTGTCCCCAATCTAGGACCCCAACCCTTCTAGGGGACCTCCTCCTTTACCGTTGGGTGAGGTCTTAAGAACGGACCCTTTAGGGTACCTGTCTCGGGACCGCCCGATGTCAGGTACCTCGGCGTTTCTCAGTCTGTGTCGATTCGGTGACTCATGTCGTGTGCCGGGACCAAGTCTATTTAGACTGAGAACCATTTTAAACCGGACATCGGAGAATCACTGGAAACCTAAAAGGTACGACACATGAAACGGATATAAGACCATACGGTTTAGATCGTCGTTTTTTGATTTACTCCAACCATCTCATTACTCCAAAGGTTTATACCCTTGAGACAAGGTCTCATACTACCCGGTCGAGTAAAGAGACGGAAGGAATAAGACGATGATCAAGATTTTGACACGATTACTAGCACACACACACACACACACACACACACACACACACACATACACACATAAAATTAGATGAACCTTGATATGTCTCTTAGGACCCAAACTAGAGGAATTCAGTCACTCATCCTCGACTCCTAACAAGGGTATAATAAAGACGTTCTTTAGTAAACGAGAAACAGAAGGTTAGTCCACAAAGATCAGCGACAGACCTTAAAACTTGAGATGTACTAGGGAGACCGAAATAACGACGAGAAACAGATGTTAAGGTAGCCTGGGTGCTCTCCCTTCCACCCGTCGTAGGTCCTGTCGGTCCACTCGTGTCCAAGGTTATTAAGACTGTAAGCTAATCTTTTCTTTTACACAAGCGTCATTTGGTGGCGGTGGTTTCGTACTGGGCTAGGTGGTGTAAACTCTGACCTCCTCGTTGTGACGAGTACACAAGTGCCATGTCCCTTCTTTAAGTAGTACACATTAGACCTCAGAAGGAAGATCTCGTAGACACAAGGACACAGACCCGGACGGAGGAATCGTACTCACTCGGTAGACCAAAGAGCAGTCGTAAAGGTCCGTCCGCCGTGGACAGACCCACAGGTAGACCAAGAGGTATCTCAAGGACCCTTATTCTAAGAGGTGAAGGGTCCACCATGATCACCATTTCTTGGGTGGACGGTTGCGTCCTCTGTATTTACTTCGTCCAAACTAGGGACCCAGCATTTCTATAGGACCTCCTCCCGTACCGTTGGGCGGGGTCATAAGAACGGATCTTTTAGGGTGCCTGTCTCCTCGGACCACCCGATGTCAGGTGTCCCAACGTCTCAACCTGTACTGACTTAGCTGAATCGTGCGTGTGTACGTCTTGTTCGAAAACCACCGAAGAACTCAGGGAAGTCCCTTTGTGTTCATCTTCCACAGAGTCTGGAGAGGTCTATCGAGAGGACACGTCATAAGAGATCGGATTCCGGAGTCCCCTAGGCGACTCCGACCGAGTGAAGATCCTTTCAGTCTCTCACCCACCCGTACCCGGGGGGAGACACGAGTTCACGGGTCCAAAAAGGACGTTAAGAGTTCGAGTGACACGACGATTTCCTTTGTGTCCGTCCCGGAGAAGAGGTACTGTAAGGGGGTGTAAATGAAAAGAATGAAGAAGAGGCAGAGAGGGAGGGAATGGGGAGAATAAGATCGGGTATGTTAGAAAAAGACGAGACATAATCTTCCTTGAACACACACATCTGAACGAAACACTATATTCGAACAATAACGTCCAAGTTCTTGGTTCAAAGGTTTTGTTCAGTTTCTAGAACCCTGAACCATTGTAGGAAATCTTTTGTTACTGGAGGCACAACCCAAAAGATTCTGAGTTTTCGACTGGTAGAAGTGGGTAAAAAGGAATATTATAAGACTAATAACCTTTTATTAACAGAGACTTTATTGCCTATAAATTCCGTACAAAGACCAAAGTAAACCCCACCACCCTTTACTCACATTTTGTGTCTCATTTTGTAATCTGTCTGAGTTTTAAGACAAACCACAAACTAGCACATTAAGTCATTCGTACACGAACATAGTTATTACTCCGCGGACTTCTACGATCTTGGTTGATTGTTTATTTATCGGAATTTTATGTTCAAATACATTTCTAATTCAAAGTACCTCGATGTTTACTTCTTCGAAAAATGTCTCTTTGTAGACAACATTTTCACGACACAGTTGATTGTAAAAATATTAAAATCAGTCCAAAGGTCGATATATATACTACATGGACAAATATCTCACACACACACACACACGTGCACACACACACACACACAAACATCCGTCCATACCTGAAAGGAGTACCGAGTCTATCATTTCTTAGATGGACGTCACACTCTCAGGGTCCAAACTAGGGACCCAGTCCTTCTAGGAAACCTCTTCCTTTACTGTTAGGTGAGGTCCTAAGAACGGATCTTTTAAGGTACTTGTCTCCTCGGACCACCCGATGTCAGGCACCCCAGCGTTTCCTCAGTCTGTGGTGACTCACTGATGTGAAGGTGAAACTATGTAGACATACCCGAAGGGTCTACCACGATAACCATTTCTTGGGTGGACGGTTACGTCCTCTGTATTCTCTGGACCCAAGTCAGGGACCTAACCCTTCTAGGGGACCTCCTCCCGTGTATTGGGTGGGGTCATAAGAACGGATCTCTTAGGGTACCTGTCTCCTCAGACCGTTCGATGTCAGGAACACACACACACACACATTCATTTATACCCATGTATTCACAAGAACACACATATACACATATATATATATATACACACACACACACATACTTTGGAAAAAATTAAATGATTTGTAAAACATTAAGTAATAGACAAAATTTGAACCATTGTATTGGGACTTCCTCAGTTCTTGATGATAAAAGTAAAGTACGAACTACGTTGATTCCAAGTCTCACCGTCTCACTAAACGGGTTTCAGTGTGTCGTTTTGTCACGACCTAGTTCCAGAGGCCGACTTCTGAAACAGAGTCTACTTCTGCAGACTGAGGATTAATGTCTCAAGAAAGGGGGGTATCGTCCAAAAGTAACATAAGTAAAAATAGGAAACAATAGGTAAACGAGAGTACCTTGTACGAATAACTTATCCAATCAAGAGGTCATAGTCATTCGTAAGGTGTCTGACGAGCCACTGTAAACATCCTTAAGATCCTCCATTAAGTCATGGTCGGGACGGACTTCTTTAACGAGTCACCAAATACCTCCTGTCGTCTCATGACTATGAAGTCTCAATGAGGGAACATGTTCGTTCTACAACTGGTAAGAAAAAAGACAACTCTGTTACCGTCGATTGAACCATACGGACTCGAAACGTTCCAATTCATCTTTCCATTCACAAATGTGACTTTTATCTGGACTCGAAAGACTATACGGGTCGCAAGAAAGTTTCGAGGGTTTAGTAACCTAACACATGGTTGTGTACAATCGAAAATTTACATCGTCATTATACTAAGTTTACATGGGTAATTGATCGGTCCTAAAGTTTTGCTTAAACCCGTTCGGAGGTACACGTCGCGACGATCACGACACCGGGGCCTTGATTTCCGTCCGGGGGGAAAATCGGGTCTAGACTTGGACCTCAAAGGAAGGGAGTAGCCGTGGTGGGGGGGTTGAGGTCTCGGGTTCCTTTTGTTATTATGACATATCTTTGGACGTAGAATAAGAACTCTAACTAATGTAAGTCTGATTACGTAAAAGATGACAGATTACAAAGCCATTACCGGGGTCTCCTTTTCACGTCAGTAATATCGTTACTCGGGTCGTGTTTGCCTCATACCACAAGAGTCGGAATTGGGTCGTCGACCAAGTAAACAGTTCTTATTCTTGTTTTGACAAATGTCTTCCATGTTGAGCCGTTACGCCAAAAATTTCGACCGACGAAAGTTTCCCGTGAGCGGATTATCGAAATAAATATCAATTGTCAAAATACATCTAATACGTATAGCAAATGTCAGAATAAAGTCGTAGGAAATTGAAATTTTCCCAGGAAAAAATTCTCCCATGTTACACAAAGTTTTTCTGCTCATAAAGTCACTACATCCTTTTGAACTTCGGACCCATACGTACACAAACATGCACCAGTAAAGTCAACTACAAAATAAGTGTGTAACACCCAAAAGGAACATCCTCTCGGGACTACACCTACTCCTCCTGCTACTTCTACTGTTCCACCCACATGAGGTCTTTCCCGTTCTTTACGTCGTACTTACGATCTACCGTAAGATCGGCCGACTCGGTTCGAGACAACATAGCAAAATGATGACGTCCCATTGGTTATATCACTAGTTTAAGAGTATTACCCATTTTCAATAGAGAAAAGTTCAAAATTCACTTCTACTTTTCTCCACGTCATGTTCCTGATTGACTTTACAATTGGTCCTCCGGACAGTAAACTCCGTTTCAAATCGGAAAGGGAACCACCTACTTTCCATCTACTTTCCATCAGGTCCTTCAGTCTTCATTTAGTGCACGTCAACGACAAGGAACTCCGAGTGCAGACGTGAGACGCCCTACCCAGTGGGCGGAGTCTTAGACAGTGGACGGGTCGACAACGACCGTAGCAAAAACCGAGATGCAGACCCATGTAGACAGGAAAGAGAGGAGGACCCTCTTAGAGAGTTTAGACGACGAAACAACAGTAATGCGAAAGTCTGTTTGGAAGACCTTATTTTGCCTTTTTTTTTTTCATTTTACGGTTTACTCTACGATGATCCAAGTGTCAGCGGGTCAGGGGATCTAGAACATCCAGACGTCCCGAGACCCGCTATCACACATCTTCCAACTGTCCTCTCCTCTCTCCGTTCTCTCCCTTTTCCTTTTCAATTCCCAGGCTATATTTTACACGTCACTTGTCTTTACTTGTTTTTGTGGTTCAAGTTCTGTGTCTGTCGGAATTTTAGGTAGCTCGCTCGTCCTACCAAAACGGGTAAACTTCCTTCAACCCGTCGAATGTTTCATTTAGAATAAACAACACGATTTTACTAGTAATTCTCGTTTGATTATTTCACACTGAAAAATTTTTCTCTTAGCCCTGGGAAAGTTCTTACTTTCAGGGTACTGCGTTGAAAGAAGAACTACTTGACTGCACTCACCGAAGACTCACTACATTTAGGAACTTGTAATTCTTATCAGTTTCGATCCATGAAGGGACGATCGAGTCACCACTTCTTAGACGGACGGTTGCGACCCAAGTTAGGGACCAGGTCCTTACAGGGCGTACAAGGTCTCGTGGATTCGGGTGCACGACGTTTATGACTCGCACGAGAGACCTCGGACACGAAACGTTGTTACTTCGGTGACGTCACTTCTGAATCACGTCGGTCTTTATTTACAATAAAGTTTTTCATCGGTGTCGATTTAATTACACGGAATCCTCTGTGCAAAGTGATTTCCTCTGTGCCAAGTCAAGTCAGCGAGTCAGCACAGACTGAGAAACGCTGGGGTACCTGACGTCCGTGTGGTCCGGAGGGACAGGTAGTGGTTGAGGTCCTCGAACAAGTTTGGGTACAGGTAGTGCAGCCACTATGGTAGGTTGGTAGAGTAGGAGACAGCAGGGGAAAAGCAGGATGGAAGTTAGAAATTACTTTAATGAAATTTCGATGTTGTTCCTCATTAGTAGTTAAAATAATTGGTTTCCAACCCTCACTCCTTCTAGAGAAAGAGAGACCGGTTCAGACATATTTGTTCCGTGGATCCTTGTTTCTGCAGTGGGTGGGATCCCTCTCGTAACACTGGCACCCCGAAATAGGGGAGATTCTTCTTTAGGTTGTTCTTCCACTACTTACTTTCTGACCCAACTTATTTGTCCTTCCGTTATTTCAGTAGGTATTTCCCTAGGGTTCGAGGGTTGCGTCCCCGGGGTCCAAGTTAGGGACCAGTCCCCTGATCTAGGGTGTACGGTGTAGAGTCTCAAGCATACACGACGTTGATTTCTAGAGTGCACGACGTCACTTCTAGTCTCTAGGGTGTACGGTGTCCCTTCTGGGTCACGTCGGTTTGTTTTTGTCAACTTTTTATAGTCGGTACTTTCAAATCTCGTCACCAACCGGACTAGACTGAAAGGTAACACCATGGAGTTCCTGAGAGACCCCCACACCTCCCTTTTGGCGCACCCGACACTAGATGTACCTACTTGGACCCTCGAGAACGTCAAGAGAATTGATTCGTACCGGGAGGAGTCTCGTCTATCCAGTCGGGTGAGTGCGACTCCTACAACCGTGACCCCAGAGGTGCAGAGGAGGTCCCGTCAAGGTAAGAACTCTATGAAACTAGCCAACATCATGTAGACATCCCGGAAATTATCGGGACATACCGGAACAAAGCAAACGGAGGAGTTAAAGAATGAGGACACCTTTGAAGGAAAACGGAAAAATACGACAACTACCCAGGAGGTTACCTGGTGCAAGACAGTCTTGAGGGACGGCACTGCGCAGGTAGGACCCACCGGGATGTGCCGTACCGAGTGTCGAAGTAACTCGAGGTGTTCGGGAAGCGGTGGTGTCCCGAGACGAGGTACTTCCTCCGGGCCGCACGACGTCCGGGACAGCGTTGCTCACCCTGTGCTGAATCGCTCACTTGAAGACTTCGGTGTCCAGACTTCACTTTCCGACCGGAGACAAGCCCGGAGAAGACGACTTGTGTCCGGAAGACAACCCTCCCCCTCTGACCGCGTGACGTCGGGAAAAGGTGTAGAGGCGGGACAGTGAAGAGACTCTCTACACAATTGATCTCCCTGAAGGTTGACCTTCTGGAGGCCTCGTGTGGAGGTGGACGTAGTAATCCGAACTAGTAAAGAAGAGGTACACCTCGCCGGAGGTGTGGGTCTCGACCAGGGACTTCGTTCCTCCGGGACCGGTGCGGGGAGGAGTCTCACGACTGAGGCCCCGGAAGGGGTGTCGCGGGAAGACCGAAGACAACACACAATCTGTACTGTCTGCCCGAAGACCCTTGACATTGTGTGGGTCACTCTCTACCTGACAAATGTTTAATATTTGTTAGGTCGGCAGAGGAAGGTTTGGTCCTCTCCTCCCCTTGAGGAAAGATGAGTTTGATAGGTAGAACTTTCACTGTGAGGAATTAACGGTCGTAGGGAAGGGTGGTTTATGGTAGTGTCTGTTGGCACCTTCTACTTTCGCACGGCCCCCCGGGGAACCGTGTCGAAGGAGCCCTCTACCTGTACAAGGGTATAAGACAGACAGAGGTGACGTGTCTGGTCCTGTGCCAGACCCCAGACAGTAGCAAAATAACAGGCCTTGTCCCTACCGACATTTTACTGTAGTGGCATCGGAGAACGAAGAAGAGTAACAATTTTCAGGTACAATTACGGGACATAAAAAAAGCTTTGGTTCAATCTGAGGCGTTAAAACGGAACGAACGAAGCCACCCGAAAGTCAATGTTACATCTTACAAACCCATTGATCAAAAAACCGAAAATCCTTCGATTTCCATGTTTGAGTTGAAACTTCTCTCCTTTAGAAAGAATCTGGACTACCGGGGCACGTTCTTTAACGAAGAATGTTCATATCAAACGACCCCTGGGGACTTGTTTGTCTATTACCGATTCAAGTCGGTTGTCGTTAGTCGACTGTAAAGGATAAACATAATCTAAGGCATACACTTTAAGAAGAAACACCTGGAATAAACATGCCTACCTAATGTTACTTTTAACGTAATTAAACGATGTGTCATTTCCAGTCATTAACTTCGTACTTGGTTCTTTGATAACACATTTTACGACATAGGGTATAAATCCTTTCCAGTACGTTTCGTTATTATGGAACAAAAGTAACGTCTTTCATATTTATGAACGTAATCCCAAAGAAAGAAAAAAGGTCGGGTTGTTAGCGAACATATCTTATAAAGTCCTAAATGATAATTGTTGTCCTTCTTTCTTATTATTCCCGTACATTATTTTTTTTTTTTTGTTTGACGGACAACGACAGCATTTCTGTGACGAGAACTACGGACGTAACACCGAACCAACCAAAATTGAGTCGACAGTCTTTATCCTAACTTAGTCGACAAACCCTAATAGTCACTCAAGTGTCAACGAAATGTCACAAACCACCTTCCCCTTTTCTAGGAGGAAAGTACAGTTAATACCCACTTTTTGCACCTAGAAAAGGAAATTCTTTTACTCTATGTAAAAACACCTAGCTACTAAAACATTACTTTCTTACACTTATCTATAATATGGGGATAGGAGAAAAGTGTTTAATACTTTTAAATACATATAAAGTGTTTATATGATTTTGATTCATATAAATCTGGTAGTTAGGATCAAAAAGTTTGCTAAAAAATAGGAGGATTTACTAATCAGGTGAATGGTGGTAGGTCCATCTCGGAAGAATCTCTCTCTTCCTTTACACACACGGAAGTCTTCGAGAATATTCGAGTGAATGCACAGGAAACCCACTTCAACGAGTCCCGGTCGCACGGAACAAGGGAGACAAAAGAACAAGGTCTTTCTCTTCTACCGGACATCACAGAGTCGGTCTCTTCTGACAGTAAGAACCTCCTTCAGAGGAACGTCAAATTATCACTCTCATCAAAAGAAATACTAAGGAAACACGGAAGGATTCGTACAGGTTTTGTGTCGTTCAATGAAACTAATCACTAAAAAAATTTTTTAGACGACTGATCCAGTACCATGAAGTCCTACCACACCATACAAATTCTTTTACTTTTTAGTCTATTATAGAAGCTTTTCAATTGTTATCAACTTATGTGTGTGTGTACGAAAGTCCCGTAGATGTCAGATGTATGTCCTGTATAACATCTCTTGTAATACCTATTAAAAGTCCCCTTATTTCATTTACCAACAAGACTACATTGAAGAAAATTAAACTTACTTATAATAAAAGTCACTACTTCACTAAATTAACGATTGTAAGGATGGTATGGCAGAATGAAGGTTCTGAAATTATAATTTTACCTAAGGTCGGTTAAGAATTAATAGGCAAATATGTACAAAACTTAATTTTCCTTAACCGAAGGAATAAGAATATCAGAAAAGGGACTGTGTAACTGAACCAAGTCTAGTGAAAAATTTTTAGTTTGTAGGTAGGAATTCTACAAACCGAAGTAATGGAAGTCTTTATTGGGTCTTTATAATAATTAGATTACAAAACTTCGTAATAAGTCGGATGATGAGAGACCGAGTGACCATCTGGGTCATGAACACCTAAAAGAAGCTGAGGATGACATTTCTAAAAGGAACGAGGGTTTATAACACTTTATACCATATGGTCTGACATTTACCATAAATATACCTAATAGGAGAATAATTCATTAAGTGTCATTGTCCGAGACTACAATATCTCATATGTAGGCCTATAAATAGAACGGTAACGGATTTTAAAAATGTAATACGATTATCTCTTCTGTAACCTGTAACATAGAGTCAATAGGTGTTCAGTAATAAAAGGACTGCTATCATCGGTAAGGAGAACAGAAAGGATAACTTTAGGGGAGACAAAGTCGCACAAAACGGGATTCAGGGGTAGTTGGTTACTCAAACGCTCCATTAATTGTCTATTAAATGGTTTATAAACTATCTTTCCATCCCTATGGTGAAAGAAGAGTTCCCTTTTTAACATTAAAGCGCATTCATTACTTACGGCATTTTCGTTATTAGATGTTACTCTGGTAAAACTTCGAAGGACCGTCACGTCACCAGTCCTGGGGCGTGAAGGTGACGTTCCCCCATACCAAGCTAGGGACCAACCCGGTCACTCTGGGGTGTACGACGCCCTGTGTCGGTCTTTCAATTTTTTCTCTCTCTGGCAAAACTCATTCTTAATAAATTTACTAATCTACTAGGCATAAACATCTCACAAATGTTATACGTCTGACACAAATACACGAAATTGAGTAAGTCATGAGTTTCATTTGACAATTTAAACTATAATAAAAGGGGTAGACATTTACTTGAGTGGGTCCAATTCTCTTCACGTCGTTACGTGACCTTTTAAAGGGTCGGTCCTCGTTCTAAGTCTGGGTCAGGAGACTAGATTTAGGCCAAATAAAACCTGACACAATGCAACTATGTTCCCTTTGGAATAATTAAGTGACCGGGCAAAAAGGCGTAATAATAACCATTGTAAATGCCTCACAAACGGGACATAGACACTACCGAGGAAAGACAGTCTTAAACATCTGATGTGACCGACAGTCTCTACGTCGCGGACCCACTCAGTCCTGACGCATTTCCACCATAAACACGACTCAGAATCCACTATTGATAGAATAGAAGATGCGCGGAGTCAGGGGGGTTGAGTCCCTTTCGATCTCGTGTGTGTCGATTTGGTAGTCGGACAACCGGGACATGGTGACACCGTGGGCAGTCAACCGAGTCTCTTTGAAAATTCCTTCAGTTAGAAGGGTCCCAGACTTAAGGTTTATTAAAAGAGGTGTCACAAGGGTTAAAAAGTGTCCACACAAAATGGGTGCAGAAGGAGCACTACTACCACAACTAAGGAAAACGAAACAATCGGGTGACCAAACTAGGGACTACTTTTAGGACAACGTCCGGTTTCTTTGGACAACCATTTCTAGTCAGTCATACCTTCCTGAAACACATTACTTGTCCAGCACCCTCGTCAAATATTGACGAAGTTTTACTATAACTAAGTTTTAGGTCAGACGAAGTATAAGCAAAGGGTTTCGTTTTTATGATGGACTCTTCCTTCATGAGACGGCTTCTAAAAAGAAGTAAAATTATCACATGGTATTTCATCCCACACACACACACACACACACACACACACACACACACAGGTACTTGTGTTCCGTACAGAGTACCCTTCTTTGGAATTCCTGTCAAAGGTCACGTAATTCGGTCTAAGGACCTCCTGTTAAAAATTAGAGTATATAGTCTTTATAATGAAAAATAAGAAACAATACTGTCTACGACTCTCCAAAAAAATGGGGGGACGATTTACGGTGAGTCAGATAAAGACTACAAATATTAAGAAGTTCAAGAGTTTAACGTCCGAAAATTATAAGTCACCCTACTTCATCCGGTTTGTCTAAAGGTAAATTTTAGACTTCGGTATAAAGACGTAGAAACGAGACCTACCAAACGTAATAACCTTACTAGGATTCTATCTTTACAACGTAGAAAGGGAAATCCCTAGGACCCGTAGGACACTGTTTATGATGAGTTAAAAATTCGTACAGTGTTTCTCGAAAGGACTACACCAGTCAAAAATCCTGATAGAGAAACCAATACGAATCCATTAATCATCTCTTTCTACAAGAACTGAGTCTTGTACATACTTTCTAACTTTCATTGTGTGACTAATACATTACTTAAGAATCGACATTTAAGTAAAACTACCACAATTAAGAGAGGATCTCCGAGTTTCGATGAAATAATGTGGATGTCACGACACGAGAAACCTCTATAACACCTTCGGTCGTTTCGGAGTTTCTTCCCTTTTTAGGTGACGGACTAAATAAGTAAATAAATAAATAAATAACCGAAACAAGAATTTCTTGTTGGTACAACGTTGTGTCCGTATAATAAACAAGAAGTAAATCGACAGAGATTTTGAATCGACTTTCTGAGTTACCCAAAAAAAAAAAAACTGTAAAATATTCGTTTACCAGTTACTTTTTCTCTTATAAGTTATGTAAAATATATTATTATGCGTAAAATTACAATATCTCAACCTTAAACATTAATAAAAGGAATTTTAATAATATTATTAATGTAACAAAAAGAATATTAGTAAGAGATATCGTATTTTGTTTCCTAGAAAAACTTTAAACTCAAGACCTAGACTTTTCAAGGTACGAAAGTAGAGAAGACAATGTACCACTATGGATGAACGAGTACTTTCACAATTCGTGAGTCAGCACAGACTGAGTAACACTGGGGTACCTGACATCGGACGGTCCGAGACAAACGCCTTATGAGGTCCGTTCTTGTGACCTTACCCAACGCTAAAGGAAGAGGTCCCCTAGAAGGGTTGGGTCCCTAGTACTTCATCTGGGATTTAGTACACTTAAAATAAATACGGAACCACAAAAGACTTTAAGAATGTCTCTTCATTTTGGGTAAGAAAGAGTTTACACCCTTAGATTTTTATACGTACGTCGGCGTTAATAGAACAAGTAACCAAATTAGTGTGGTCACCGGTAGAGACAAAAATAATGTCTAAAGGGAGATATTTACTCTTCCGAACATACAATTCCTTTTTATGTTCGTGTACATTATTGTCAAAGGAGAAGGACTTACTCGGTGATAATGAGAAGGGTCTGTTAAACCATCGTCGTCGTCTACCTTACGACACAAACGATTTGACACAATAGCGGTGTAGGGGACCAAGTTAGACTTTGCACATTTATTTCGGTCGCACTACGTCTGTCTTGTCGGTCCACTAGAAAGTATCCTGAGTCCCGTTGTACACACCTGAACAGGACCCTCTAGGAACGAAAACTTTGCATTTACTTGGGGTCCTACGAAATTCGATCTGTTTTCCACTAAGAAAGAAAAAGTAAAGAAACGTAAGAGTTACCCGTTCCTGAACTGTAAATACTTCGTGGACCTCCCATGGTTTACGAAATGTATACTATCAATTAAGAGGTTTGTGAGGTTAATCCCAGTCCTAATACTAGGGGGAAAAAGTCCATCGTTTTAACACGGAGGTCTTTGGTAATCCTTGACTCTACTAGTGTCACGATCATCCACTGTTCTGGTCACAACTTGAGTGAAAGAGGACTGAGGTATCGGACACTAATTATTTTATACGTCAGGACTCCTAAACTATGTAGAATTCAGGGGGGATGGGGGTGACGTTTGAAAAGTAGACAACAACATTTGGGACCGATAAAGTCGAGGATTTATTCTTACCTACGTAAAAATACAACATTTAATACCATACATAAAAAACGTTCAACGTGTATTCAAACGATTCTACAAAGCGTTCTGTTCAATTTTTTTATGCTTACTTTTCTTTACAAAAAGGGGTTTATAAAAGTTTTTCGGATTAAATTGTACGTAAGAATACTTTTAACCCGTTTCTTATGACCTTTACTTGTAATCTATCTTCATACATTGACTTATTCTACAGATTTTCGGTACACAAGACATCATTCAACTCTAGGTATCTGTGGTTTCTTCGTCTACTGTTTGTCTTTTCAACTCGACTTACGGAGGGGAAATTTTACACGTGTGATCGAGACCTGAATCACTAGGACCTGACCTTAGGTGACGGTGTATGCACACCTGTGTCTGTGTAGTGGACCGGAGAAACCTGGAGCCAAAGGATAATTACCTTTACATTATAGTTTCTGGCATATTGTACAAGTAACCATATGGTCTTCTATATTGATCTCTTTTAAGGGTAGTTCTCATCAACAAAAAGTCAGCGATTCAACACAGGTTGAGAAAAACTGGGGGACCTGACGTCGTGCGGTCCGAAGGGACGGAAAGTCACAGAGGGTCTTAAAAGATTGAGTACAGGTAGGTCAGTCACTACGGTAGGTTGGTAGAGTAGGAGAGAACCGGGGAAGAGGAGGACGGGAGTCAGAAAGGGTCGTAGTCCCAGAAAAGGTCACTCAACCGAGAAGTGGAGTCCACCGGTTTCATAACCTCGGAGTCGAAGTCGTAGTCAGGAAGGTTACTTATAAGTCCCAACTAAAGGAAATCCTAACTGACCAAACCAGAGGAACGACAGGTTCCCTGAGAGTTCATAGAAGAGGTAGTGGTGTCAAACTTTCGCAGTCAAGAAACCGTGAGTCGGAAGAAATACCAGGTTGAGAGTGTAGGCATGTACTCATGTAACGAATATTTCCATTGGAAACATTATATCTCTCACTTTTCTTTCAAACGACGATCTCACTACTTTTCCTATCTCCACATTATGTTTAACTCTCTTTTTCTGTCATCAACAACACCTGACCGTAGGGGACCTTTCCAGAGCACCTCTGGTCCTCACAATCAATCTGGAAATCCAGTAAGACGACCTCAACCCTCCGGACTTTAGAAGAGAAATTGGGATTCGTGAATAAAGGACCCAACTACGTTTACTAGAAAACTATGATTATACTTGGACTAAAGGAGACAAGAAGGAGAAGTAGGTAAGTAAAGAGGTAGTTTATGTGTGACAGAGTCGTGATTCCTACAAGGATGGTGTCAACGACCATGACTCTCGCGTTCAACTCCATTCCGTCAGACCAGAATAGACAACCAGGTGATTAAGTTTGTCTCGTATCACCTTGTCTTCCGAGAAGATTATAGAAAAAATTTAAAACGAATAAATAACACCTGACGAGACCCAGAAGTAGCGACACGTGTCGGAAGGAGATCAACGCGGACCAACACCACGTACCAGAGTAACGTCACCGAAGAGAACAACGTCTTATACCCGAGATCCCGTGTATCCAAAACCATCCATCAATGTGTCGCGTCCGAATCAACGGGGTGCCGTACACCTTAGAAGGACCTGGTCCCTACCTTGGGTAGAGGGGACGTAACCATCTACTAAAGAATCGGTGATCTGGTCGTCTCTTCTGGGTAAAGAAGGTCATAATTACTTCGTGAGTTCGATACTTTTACATTTATAGCAGAATATCGTATCTTCGATGGTACGGAACAACTTATGTGTCTAAGTAACGGGTTTCCGTTATTTTCGGTGAGTCTCTTGTTTTTACTGTAAATGGTGATTAGTACTCTCATGGACGGGAGTCCACTTAAAAAGGGAGAGTATATACCGATCGCATACAGTACACGTCTCGAAGATTCCTCTTCCCATCTTTGAATATGTTTTCTTTTTCGCAAAAAGAGGGCCAGGTTCTTCTTACGAAACCTGTGTTAACCAGGGAACGACACGATTACTTAAAATCCATTTCGACTAAATCCAAGTAGTGTACAAGGATAAACGGGTTTATAAAGGTAAATGACTAAAATATCAGGGGTAAAAAATTTTTTAAGTCTTCCGTTCCCGTGGGGTGAGGTCATGAGAACGGACCTTTTAGGATACTTGCTTCCTCGGACCACCCGACGTCAGGTGCCCCAGCGATTCTCAGCCTATGCTGACTCGCTGAAGGGAAAGTGAAAAGTGAAAGTACGTAACCTCTTCCTTCACCGTTGGGTGAGGTCGCAAGAACGGACCTCTTAGGGTCCCTGCCCCCTCGGACCACCCGACGGCAGATACCCCAGCGTGTCTCAGCCTGTGCTGACTTCACTGAACCGTCGTCGTCGTCGTAATATAAATGACAAAGGTAATTCTATTCGGCCCCGTTCGACGAGCACGAGGGTCAAACACACGACAGAGAAGATGTAGAAATGATCATCGGACCCTAAATCTCCAGTCAATGTTCCCAAGAACCCGAAGGGGCTACCGAGTCGTCCATTTCTTAGAAGGACATTACGTCCTCTGTACCCAAGGTAGGGACCCAGTCCTTCTAGGGGACCTTCTCCTTTACCGCTGGGTGAGGTCACAAGAGCGGACCTTTTAGGTACCTGTCACCTCGGACCGCCCGAGGTCAGGTGCCCCAGTGTCTCTCAGTCCATGCTGAAATCGTTGACTCGTAATCATCTTCCCAAGAGTGACTACGGTCCAATTCAGGTTCGTCCCTACTGGGTAGATAAAAGGACTAAGAAAGATTTATTTTGAATCGAAATTTCCTTCCGAAAACCTACCACGGACTATTCTGTTTCACGAGAATCCGTTAACACCTCTGCATACACTACTGGGGTCACATGGTCTGACACCACCGTTCCAGTAACGGTCCCGGTCAGTCTACGTATTTTGCAGGTTCGTCGGTCCAGTCTCACGAGTCTCTACTCTTTCTACCCTTCGCTGTCGTTGATATCGTGACTACATATCATTTGTGTATGTCTTAAAAAACCCGTCACCACCGAGTCTCCAACTTCTCAGATGGAGATTATACCCTCTGGACCCAAGCTAGGGACCTAGTCCTTCTAGGGGACCTCTTCCTTTACCGTTGGGTGAAGTCATAAGAACGGACCTCTTAGGGTACCTACCTCCTCGGACCACCCGATGTCAGGTACCCCAGCGTTTCTCAGTCTGTGCTGACTCGTTGAATTGAAGATTGAAGAAGTACCTATCCTCTTATTTTTTATCAGATGTGTACAAATGATACTACAAAATAAAGTGAGAAATAAAAATCATTTAGACGTGTAACAAAATGAAGAACTATTACGAAAAAGTCACTCATTTATTATTATTTCACAACGTACAAATTACCTATTATTATTATTACTTATTAGTTCATGACTATTAGGTAAAAAGTTCCATTAACAACTACTTGATTGACTAAGTGTAAAGGACAGATGGTGGCCCTGGCACTAGTGTAGTGACCATGTACATTTGAATTCAACGTTTGGACGACTTCTCAGAAGTCGACAGTGATCAATAAAAATCTTCTGGGGAAGACCTTTGTACCAAAATTGAATGTATCGGGTTTTCTACGCAAATGTGTAGGAACACACGTCGTACCGAAAAGCAAACCTAGTTTACTGACAAGAACGTGTGAATAGAGTAGAAGGTAAGGTTTCAAAGTAATACGTACATACTCTTTCCCGTTCCATGTACCATTATCCGAGTGAAGTCATCGTAGTCACACAGTTTTTGAACACTTCTCAGTTTACTGCGGTCAGAATAGTCGTACGGTAGTTTACTGAGTTTATTATAGTTCATTCAATTAAGACTTTAGACAACATCGAAACGTGTCACCGTTATAACATCGGTTACTCCAAATAGACTCCTCACTAATGACGATTAACTTTTGAAAAGGTCATGGGACGACACTGTTGGACTTTACAATATAAAAAAGTAGGTGACATACCTTAGTTTTATCTCGAAAATGTTAAATCAAAATGTTTTTGACCTTAGAGACTGTAGTCCTTACGATAACATTTAAATAAAACTTGTACATCGTAACTCCCAATAAATTAAAATATCACTATTATACTTACGTTTAAAACTACTTCGTATCGTGTGGTACCGATTATTCTATGAGTACATGCAACTTACCTAGAAGCTTCGTATTTAAATGTTCACTATCTAGTATCATGGGATAATAGGCACTAACGTATGTCTGTTCACTATTACGTGGTGGTTAACTTAATCGTCGACATCACAGGTGTAAATATTTATAAAATATATATGTCTCAACCCCATCGTTGTCGTTTCAAAAGTACCGTTTCTATACAGTTGATATTTTTATATAAAGTAAGCCGCACCGACACCCGAGAAAGAAAAACGACGGTCAGTAGGTAGGTAGTCAGACGAAAACTCACAAACTTTGCAAACTCCTTGAGAGAGTTGAATTTGTAAGAGGTTTCGAAAACTTGAGAACACGATTTTTTTTCTTTAGAAAAGTCACAACGTAAAACCAGTACAGTCAACCTTTATAAAATTAGTTTTAAAAACTATTGACTTTTAAGATTAATGAAGTAGAAACCTTCGAAAATCATCTACCTTTAGATAAAATTTCTTGACCGTTTTTATTGCTAAAAAAAAAGAAATGTTTTCGTTCCCTATAAGTTGTGTTTCGTCAGACACTCCAGTCTAGGATACGTACTAAGCCACAAATTTAAGTGTTCAATGTGAAACCTAATAGGGTCAAACACCCTAATCTTTTTGAAAACTAAAAATTATCCTATTTATATTTAAGATGGGTCCTAACCTTCCTTTAACTCTTCGGTGAATAAAAAGTCGTATTTAAACTTCTTAAAGTTGAAATTTTAAACTTTTTAATATGTCTGTTGAATGAATCTCAAAATAGAACTTTTTTTTCAAACTATTTCAAGTATACTTACTTTTATCATGGAAACTTTAATAGACCCGACTTTATATATGTTTAAAATTATAAATTTTTTGTCTTAGCTCTTATAAGAAGTACATAGTGTGAAAATAATACTTAAAAGTTTCATGGAGTCAGTGACCTCTATTTCATAAAAACATTAATTTTAATACCAGATATCATCTCAGTTAATTTACATGGTTAAATTGTTACTAATTCACGTTGAGACTTCTATCCATTCTTGTTAAAATACTTTACATTCACTTTTCTACTGTAATTTCTATTATAATGAAAACACCTTTTCATTAGAACTGTACCCTGACATTGTCGATATTGATCTTTTGGTTAATTTATATACTTATATACCTTACTCATTAGTAAGAGTACATAGTAAAATGGTAACTGTATTATACCCGTTCAAAGAAAACAAGATTATCTACATTTTATGTACAAAAATAGAACTTGGTTACAGTACTTTTATTTTTACTTTATTAAAATATCTAGGTGATTATGTTATTTGGTTCAACAGTCAACTATCTATGAAGTTTTTAATGTATCAAGACAAATGAAAGTGAGAATTTTCATATGTCTATACCAAGTATTTAATAGAATAATGGGATTTATCACTTTAAAAATCGAACTAGAAATTTATGACTAATAAGTTTGATTTTGTAATTTAAGTAATTTTTTACTCTCTTAAAATACTCTTAGTAAATAATACAACTACACGATTGGGACTTAGAGACGTAAACCCCACAAAGTCCTCCTTTTTTTTTTAGTCAGTTGATTTCATCCTTTAACAATACTTTACCTCGGTGTACCTTTAAACTCAGTAAAAGGTTTTTGAACAAAACTGGATTTGTCATACGACAACTTTTCTCCTTCGGTGAAAACGGGAAATCCAGTTTAAGGGACCACGAAGGTTTAGGAGGAAATATTTGTACTTATAAAGACACCGTCTGTCTCTACCCAAAAGTGGTGACACGGGAAATTATCTACAACCACCTAACGACTTACACTTAATTCAACAAGACCGTTATATAGGTCAAAAATTATGTTTGGTGAACTTCTTAATCTTTCTCTCATTCCCTTTATCTTTAACTTTTAACCTCACTTTTTTCATTTTTACCGAACGTTCAAACTGAAACGTTCTCCTTCCTAGTAACCTATTTACCCATGTGTTGTCTACCATTCTGCAATGAGTCTGGTAGGGTCGTCTGCTAGAGGTATATAAAGACTATACTGTCACTTTTTTTTAAAAAAAATAAATGGTCTCCGATAAAAACCTTTTCCGTTATCGTGGGGTGAGGTCATGAGAACGGACCTTTTAGGGTACCCGCCTCCTCAGACCATCCGACGTCAGGTACCCCAGCGATTCTCAGTCTGTTCTGAATCGCTGAAGTGAAAGTGAAAAGTGAAAGTACGTAACCTCTTCCTTTACCGTTGGGTGAGGCCACAAGAACGGACCTCTTAGGGTCCCTGCCCCCTCGGACCACTCGACGGCAGATACCCCAGCGTGTCAGCCTGTGCTGACTTCGCTGAATCGTCGTCGTCGTTGGTCAGTAACTTTAGTGACACTCTGTCATACAAGAGGAAGGAGGTAGGTACCCAGGTCAACTACCTTGTCTCTTATGTTCTACTCTTACTTAAAAAAAAAAGAAAACAACGTTTCTTCTAATAATATCTTTACCAGAGAACCTAAATCTTCTATTAAATCATATTAAGATTGGGTTCATTTTAAAATCCATCTTTTTTTATTCAAAACAATCCAAATAAACGCCAAAATTCATAATGTATAATCTACATTGTCGATGTTACCGAGTCGAACCGGACTCGATTCTTCAATCATTGATTTAGGGTCAATGTTATCTCAAGTATTCCCTTGATCTTATACCATAGTCTTATATTCTATATCACACTTTTACGGGAAGAAATCCCTTAGTAGAAAATAGGTTGTACACTCACTAAAGTTCTAATAAAAATATTCGTAGCCGATGGATTGTACCAAGTTAGTGCCGTAGGTCAGGGTAGGGAAGTGCCGTTTATCTTCCCCCCTTTCACTTTCGTCACAGTCTGAAATAAAAGAACGTGAGGTTTTAGTGACGTCTACCACTGACGTCGGTACTCTAATTTTCTACGAACGAGGAACCTTCCTTTCAATACTGGTTGGATCTGTCGTATACTTTTCGTCTCTGTAGTGAAACGGTTGTTTCCAGACAATCAACTTCGATACAAAAAAGGTCAACAGGACATGCCCACACTTTCAACCTGGTATTTCTTCCGACTCACGGTTTCTTAACTATGAAAGTTTAACACCACGACCTCTTCTGAGGACTCTCAGGGAATCTGACGTTCCTTTAGTTTGGTAAGACAGAATTTCCTTTAGTTGTGACCTATAAATACGACTTCCACTTCGAGGTTATAAAAACGGTGGATTACGTTTCTCAACTGAGTGACCTTTTCTGACTACGACCCTTTTTGACTCCGTTTTCCTGTTCCCCTACCGTCTCCTACTCTACGAATCCATCGTAGTGACTGAGTCACATTTACTTAAACTCGTCTAAGACCCTCTATCACTTCCTGTCTCCTCGGACCACACGACATAAGGCACCCCAGGGTTTCTCAGTCTATGTTGAATCGCTGACTTGTTGTTGTTGGTGGATTACACCCTTTTGCGTAAAATTCAAAAGAAATTCGTTTTATTCCTATTATAAGAATCTGTCGACTTATAGTAGACCTACAGGTTGTACGGGATAACGATGGACGACCTTCGGAAAGACTTCTTGATTGACTTCTTCCCATTCATTCGATTGGAACACTTCTGTCGTTGAGTCCTAGTCTTCAATCTCTTATAAGACTCTCTTCGTCGTTGAGATGTCCCTTTACCTTCGAGAAAAAAGACACCTCAAGGGGAAGTAGTCGAGTACTATCACTCCACCACTGTACGAACGTGTGCTGTTCACCAGTGTAGAGTACTCATCAGTCCTTAAACCCCTTCGGTTATGCATTTATCATTTTTTAAATTTAAATAGAGGACTTCAGTGAGACAACGATGATTGGTACAATGTTATTATGATCGTATTACTAAAGATATCGTCTGGTTATTTTTACTTCATTGACTCAAGTTAGAAAATACAAAGAATCCTTAGACTCTTTTTCCCGAATTAATTTTCTTAGATGTACCATGTCCTATAACAGAGTTGACAAGTTTTGTAGAACCTCCTTAATCGGAGAAAACCTCTTTCTTAATTTTTCATTCAAGACGTAAACATAATAACACAAACCTCATTTTGACGGTACGAGAACCTGTTCGTTCCCCCCTCCCAGAACCCCTCCCATCCTAGTCTTTTATGTTTTTGTTTGTTTTTTGTCTTCGCTGTCAGAACCCGGAAAATTGAGACCAACCAACCAAGAAGTCCAAACAGTTGAAGTCTTCCCACCTGGAGTACTGGGTTAAATACGATCAATAGACTCGTATTAATAATTATCACGGAAAAAAATAAGAGTTTTATAAGACCAAATCCACTATTCGATATCTAATTTTGTATCTAAATTAAGAGATTACCCCAGAGTTAACTCTTTCGGAGAGGTACTAAGTACAAAAATAAAAATAAAAAAACGAATGAAACAATATGCGTGACACTTGAGACACATTGAACCAGAAGCAAACTATAGGTACTTGTCTCTTCCGAAAAGAAATTAACATTCACTAACGAGGGGTGAAATTTGGGTCAACACAGTCGGTGCAACAAGAAAGATTTCTCGTTGATGACAAGAATAAAATAACCGGTAAGATCAAAGAAAAATTTCCTGTGTAAAAAATCTTTAATGTACCCATTTCTTCTCTAATTTTAGTCTTGATTTTCGGTTCACTTCAAAACAGGTACTTCTACGTCCCTTTAGTTATTCGCCACCAATTGTAGTCCTTTATATTTGTCGATTACACCTTGAAAGACACCAATGACTAAAAGAAGGAGTCAGTGAATAATATTGTTTAACGGGAACCTGTAGGTAAATATTAACCGTATCTTTTGTACAAAAAAACGAATTTTCCATCCAATTTTCAATAGAAATTTGTTCAAATCACTCAAAAATAACTTAAATGTGAAAAAAAGTGCTCGCTACAACTCTTTCTAATTCCTCGTCATCCTAAAAACTAGTACATATAACCATAGACAGACGAAATAGAGAGATCCAAAGTGTATTTACCCTTTTACTAAGGACTTACATGGGAGTTTTAACGAATCGTTTTTATACACTGTCACTTTTGATCACTTCACTATTTCTCCCGTGATCTTAAAAAGTAAGTGAGGAAGTCGATAGTCACAAACTTAGAGTCCGTGACTGAACCAAATTCTTATTCTGTACGTAAGTTTTATTGTTACTGTTATCTTTGGTTGGTTACAGCACACGATCGGCGACAAGATTCAGAAACTGTACATCGTTGAAGAAATTTCTCAATAACTTTCTTTAACGTAATTTACTCAGGTTGTTGGGACGTCTCATTCCTAACAATCATAGGGGTAAAATGTCTACTCCTTTTACTTCGTGACTTACTAATTTGTACTTCGGGTCTAGTGTGTTACTTATTCGACACCTCGAACCTAAACTTGGACGGACGGAGTGAAATGTGATATCACAGTAATAGGAGACCCATAGACAAAAAAAAAAAGAAACACACACACACACACACACACACACACACACACACAAACGGAAATACAAAACAAGTAAAAAGACAACACCATATCGACTAATGTTATCATATAATCAAAGTCTATATGTCTTATTGTTCAAAAATATCTAATGTAAGGTAAACTCCAATAATATTTTGTAACCCATATAAGGGATACAACATGGACATATAGGGACATTGAATAAAGAAAATTTATACCATCTAACATGGAAAATTATGAGAGAGGTACAGAATCATAAGGGGTGAAAAAAGAGATGCCCTTAGATAAAAGGTCACTTCCCTTTCTTGAGATTATTCTGTCGATTTTATTGTAACTACGATCTATCTCCGATCCACCCTACACCTCTACCCATGATGTAGGGGTCTTCCTACACCCTCTCTCTCTCTGTCTCCTTTCAAGACTTCTTCACTGTCGAATAGTCGTAGAGATTCCTACCCTTCTCGGTCGTCGACCCGTATCTCGACTACTTACCCTCGAAGTCACCCACCCACCGAAACACGTTTCCGAGTTTCGGGTTCTGACACGAGCTACCTCCCTCCACCTCCCCTTTATCGTACAGACACGGTGGCCCCTGCCTACACCGTCAAGGACCTCCACTCCGTCCAGTGTGCCCGGAACTCACCTACGTCTTTCAGTTACTTTTTTGTCACTCGTTCCCTACATGACCGTCCTTTCTTCTATTCTCCTACACCTCACCCCCGTTCCGACTCCTGCCTTCCGGCACAGGAAACCATTCCGACAGAGGCACGAACGTACAGACAATTATCTGTTTACACCGACAACACGTCAACCATTACCAGTTCCTTTACACAGACTACTCTTCCCGTCTCACTAAATTCGACCGGGGGTCGAGGCGTCACGGAAAACCGCCGCCGGCACGGGTCGTGTCGACACCACCGGTACAGAGCTCTGCATAAAAGTCGGTACTTGTCTCGTGACAAGACGGGTCGACACTGTGTCCTTCCGCGTACTCCGAGCCGAGGATAATTAAGAAGTCGGTAAGTAATAACGTCACTGGAATTCCAAGGGCGACCCGTAAGTTCGCGTTGTAGTACACATTGAGACAACCTTAAGGTAACATTGAGTCACGTATTCCTGGTCCTTTTGAAGATGGGTTGAAAACCGTTGATCTCTTATTTATTCGTACGAATTTGGAGAGTCTCGTTCCGAAGGGAACAATGACCGTCTCTTCTGGGACTACTAAGACATAAGTGAACCTCGTTTACCATAAAAGAAAAGAGACGCAAGAGGTTAATGGAAGAGTAACATATGTCTAAAGTTTACATCCATATGTAGTCCGATTATAAACGAATCGTACACCGTAAACATAATAGGGTCCGTCGTTTGTCCTACCCAGTCTTCTCATTACATATAATGAACGGGATAGCGATACTTCACAACCGATGTTGTGACCACAAAAACTCACCAATCCCTTCAGGGGAGAGACGTCTCTTCTATGACTCTAAGTCCATCTGAATCCTGTCCCCTCAGTAGGAACGTCTACAAGACCTCTTTCCGAATCTTCCGTACAAAGATCCTTCTTGAAGGGACTGAGACTTCAGTACGACACTTTATAACTTTCTACTCTTTCGTCCTATTCACTTCAAACCTACTTCCACTCGTCTCCACCTTCCTGTCTAACTACACAAAATACAAATTAAATTTAAATGTACAACTCCCTGAAGGGAACAGCGGACAACCGATTCTGAGACGGAAGAGTTATGTCCCCCGAACCTAAGTTAGGGAGTAGACCATTGGTCTAGGGTACACGACGTTGATTCTGAGTCGTGTCGGTTTATTTATAAACTTCAATGTACAACTTTCCCTGTCTCTTACTTCCGTCTTACTGGTCCCCACTCCCGTCTTCCGGTCAACACCCCTCTCTCAAGTGTTTGACCCCGTTTTTGGTACTTCCTTCCGTAGGACACTCCATTTAGTGTTTTCTTATCAGACGTCCGAAAAGACTGGGTACAGAGACAAAGGTACCTATCTTCTCAGTTTCCTGAAGTAAAAAGACACGGATCCTTTACTTCTTTTATTACTTAGACAACTGTATTTCCAGTTGGTCACCCCATGGGTCAACCCCCTCCTTACGATCTTACCTCAACATGGGTGGAATGACCTACAACTCTGTCAATAAACACCCAAAACAAAACTTTAAAACATTTTCTATAAGAATCCTATACAATCACTTGGACTTCTCAACTTACTTACTTCTCCTAAGGAACTTACAAAAGTAATTAACTTTACTTTACAAGTTCAGTCCCTAAGGGAATCCTAAATTACCTCTCGAGGGTTCAGTCCTTTAGGTAGTTTCAAGTACTTTTACAAATTGTCTAACAAATTAAAACTCTATATTTCTAAACTGAATGGTCTCAATAAGTTGGAACCTACAAGAAACTTTCTGGTCGTGACGTTACATAAAGGTACCATTGACCTCACTTCTCAGATCATTCCAAAATTCCCAATCATGATGATATATGATGAGTCAAGTCAAGTCAGCGCGTCAGCACAGACTGAGAAACACTGAGGTGCCTGACGCCGTGCGGTCCGAAGGCACAGGTAGTGGTTAAGGGTCTCTAACGAGTTTGAGTACAGGTCACTCAACCACTACGGTAAGCTCGTAGAGTAGGAGACAGTAGGGGAAGAGGAGGACGGAAGTTAGAAAGGGTCGTAGTCCCAGAAAAGGTCACTCAGTCAAGAAGTGTAGTCCACCGGTTTCATAATCTTAAAGTCGAAGTCGTAGTCAGGAAGGTTACTTATAAGTCCTGACTAAAGGAAATCCTACCTGACCAACCTAGAGGAACGTCCGGTTCCACAAGAGTTCTCAGAAGAGGTTGTGGTGTTAGTTTTCGTAGTTAAGAAGTCACGAGTTGAAAGAAATATCAGGTTGAAAGTGTAGGTATGCACTGATGACCTTTTTGGTATCGAAACTGATCTGTCTGAAAACGACAATTTCATTACAGAGTCGAAAAATTGTACGACAGATCCAACCAGTATCGAAAAGAAGGTTCCTCGTTCGCAGAAAATTAAAGTACCGACGTTAGTGGTAGACGTCACTAAAAATTTTGGTTTTTTTTTTTTTTTCTTCAGAGAGTGACAAAGGTAACAAAGGGGTAGATAAACGGTACTTCAATACCCTGGTCTACGGTACTAGAATCAAAAGACTTACAACTCAAAACTTGGTTGAAAGAGTGAGAGGAGAAAGTGAAAGTAGTTCTCCGAGAAATTAAGAAACGAAAGACGACATTCCTACCACAGTAGACACATAAACTCCAATAACTATAAAGAGAACCGTTAGAACTAAGGTCGAACACGAAATAGGTCGGATCGTAAAGAGTACTATATGAGACGTATATTCAATTTATTCGTCCCACTGTTATATGTCGGAACTACATGAGGAAAGGAATAAACCTTGGTCAGACAACAAGGTACAGGTCAAGATTGACAACGAAGAACTGGAATTATGTGTAAAGAGTCCTCCGTCAAGTCCACCAGACCATAAGGGTAGAGAAATTGTTACAAGGGGTCAAGTATCACTAGGTGTGTCTGTTTCCGAAACCATATCAGTTATACGTCTTCATCTACAGAAAGACACAAAGTTTCAAGAGGTTCGGTTCGAAGTTTGCACTTGGCCCTTGAAGGTCTACAAGTTCGACCTAAACCTTTTCCGTCACCTTGGTTTCTAGTTTAACGGTTGTAGACAACCTAGTATCTTTTTCGTTCTCTTAAGGTCCTTTTATAAATAAAGACGAAATGACTGATACGGTTTCGGAAACTGACACACCTAGTGTTGTTTGATACATCACGATGAGTTGTGATTTTTTCGAATTCTAGTACCGTAGACCAGGACAGTGAAGTACTGCTTTTCCTCCTCTTTTCCACCTTCGTCACTGTTTAAAATAAAAGACTCCAGATTTTAGATACGACTATCACTGACGTCGGTACTTTAATTTTCTAAGAACGAGGAACCTTCCTTTCGACACATAACTTATGTGATTTGTCTCATAACTTTTCGGTTCTGTAGTGAAACGTCTGTTTCTAGGTATATCAGTTTCGATACCAAAAAGGTCATCAGTACATACCTACACTCTTAACCTGGTATTTCTTGCGAGTCGTGACTTCTTGACTTCTTGACTACAAAAACTTGACACCACAACCTCTTCTGAGAACTCTCAGGGAACCTGCCGTTCCTCTAGGTTGGTCAGTTAAGATTTCCTTTAGGCAGGACTTATAAGTAACCTTCCTGACTACGACTTCGACTTCGAGATTATGTAACCGGTGGACTACGTTTTTCGACTGAGTAACCTTTTCTGGGACTACGACCCTTTCTAACTTTCGTTTTCCTCTTCCCTCACCGTCTCTAACTCTACCAGTCTATCGTAGTGGCTGAGTCACCTGTACTTAAACTCGTTTGAGACCTTCTATTTTGAAGTTTGAGGCACTTTCTGCCCTCGGACCACATGACGCCAGGTACCCCAGTGTTTCTCAGCCTGTGTTGAATCGCTGACTTGTCGTTTCGGTCATATATTATAGAAACTTAATTCAGGAGTCAGAATATTCGTCCTTATAACTCACCTAATTTACTCATTTTACTGGAAGAATGTAAAAGACTGTACAGATGAGATGTTCGTCACTCACATCCAAGAAAAGATGTTAAAAATAAATACCGACACGACCTAGAAGTCACGAAACAAGTCGGAAAGAGATCAACGTCATTCGTCTCCGATGGGAAGCTACACCATGCGTCCCAAGAGTAGCGCCACCTAAGAGGACAACACTTCGTGTCCAAGATCCGTACGTCCAAAGTCATCAATCCCGAGAGTCCGGGATCTCGTGTCCGAATCATTAACACGTTCCCGAATCAACGAGGTACCGCACACTTTAGAAGAGTCTGGTCTTTGACTTGGGCACAGGGGTCGTAACCGTCCCCCTAATAGGTGACGTGGTGGTCCCTTCAGGTCCACATCCGAGAATTTCGTTGAGAGACCTAAGTCTAGGGTCAAGGCAGTGAATCTGACCTTCACTAAACACCGGTTAATCATGGAAAGGACTGAATTCAAGAGTAGACATCTTACCTGTATGGTCTTTAAGGATAAGTATTATAAAGACCTTCTTAATCTACTTAATTACGGACATTACAGAAATTTGAATCACCCACCGGACATCATTAGTGAATTTTAAAAAGTACTAATACTTATAACCATTTTAACGAAACTGAAAGAAAGAGACACATAATTTGAAAAATTTTGGACCTTTTGTAAATTTGTAAAATAATGATTTTGACAACCAACGAATCCTTTTTTATACACTGAAGTGACTGATCCTACAACCCTCCCGTTTAGACTGTACCACATACGTTTGCACAGACCATGTATTGAAGTAAAAAATCGTAGGTTGTCTCTTTCTGTGTACTGTGTGGTGTATGAACGTGTGCTCGTTTACTAATAACTCTAGAAATATTCCTAACGTAATTAACCCTTTTTAACTGTAGAACTATTTTGAACAAAAATTATATACTCACATTATATCAGGAAGTAGGTAAACCCAATAGAAATCAAGTAGAGTTATAATGACATTCTCAAAATATATATTTATAAACTGTATAAAAACACTCCATATCAGACTTCATGAACTAAAGTCAATAAAATTTACCAGAGAGCAAAAGTCCAAAATAGAGGTGGAAAAACAATGTCCTATCTTTTCACTTTAAACTAAAGGTTGTAACTGAAACATAGATAGTTGGAACCATTTGAATCAATAGAATTAAAAATATACTTCTAATAATAAGGCCTACAACATAATATATTTGTATAACAGATCCTTAAAAAAAAAAGAAAGAATAAAAAGTCAGGAATATGTAAAATAAAACAAAAGAACGAAATAACAGAACCGATCTTTGCGGTTAGTCTCTTCCGTTACCGTTGGGTGAGGCCATGAGAACGGACCTTTTAGGGTACACGCCTCCTCGGACCACCCGACGTCAGGTACTACCCCAGTGTCCCTTAGTCTGTGTTGACTCGCTGAAGTGAAAGTGAAAAGTGAAAGTACGTAACCTCTTCCTTTACCGTTGGGTGAGGTCATAAGAACGGACCTCTTAGGGTCCCTGCCCCCTCGGACCACCCGACGGTAGATACCCCAGCGTGTCTCAACCTGTGCTGACTGTACTGAATCGTCGTCGTCGTCGTCGTCGTTATTGTGGTTATGTTACAACTTCTCTTCACCATAATCGTTTGTAAGAAAAGAGTATGAACACAGAAAAAGTCTCTCTTTCGAAAGTTGTACAACGGGAATTACTATATAACAAAAGACATTTCTACGAAATAGTCGAAGTCCCTAAATGACAAATAAGGATAAAACGACTCTAAAAAAAATAGTACTTACATCCAACTCAAAACAGTCTGAAAACAAAAACAAGTAACTCTAGTAGAATACCAACAAAAACACAAGAAGACAAAACCAATTACACATAATAATAACAACTAAAAGTTTCTAATTTGGTTAGAATGTAAAGACTTTACTTTGGTCGAAGTAGTACGATAGGTCAGAGGAATATATACGACCCTAAAATAAATGTTAAAAAAAATGAATGCTAAAAACGTCGAAATTAGCAGGCACTCTAACCTATATATCAAGAACTTTTAAGGACTATCACACTTCCAATAAGATCTGAGTATGTTATTCACCCGTCATAAGAGAGAGTAATAGACGTCAAACACATCTGACACACAGTAATGAAGTTCTAAAATATCTTAAAAGACCAATTCAGAGACCCAGACTTCAAAAGAAAGTCCTTTCTAACATCAGTTTATAAGCCAAAGATACCGTATATATCCAGACAAGTCGATAAGATAAAGAAGAATATAGACAAACATATAGTAAAAGATTCTCACACAGGTAAATTTTTAAAGACGAAAAACTACATTTCAACAAATATGCTTTTTCTAGGAGAATAGCAGCTACTGTCACCTTAGATCGCAACAGGTGAAGAAATACAAATTTTAAGACAAAAGGGAAGAAGAACCGTCAGTAAATAGTTAATATAATAAGAAATCGTTCTTGACAGTGATGGAAACAATCAGAGGGACAACGAACAAAAGAAAAGGTAATTAATGATGAGAATAGAAATAATGAAAGAAGGAAGATGAAAGAAACTCTAATTAAATGATAAGAATAAAATTGAAAAATTCCACCTAACGATCTGGCAAATAAAAGTCAGAAAGACAAAAGGATTGTATTCGTAAATTTCGCGATGTGAAAGGATCCACGAATCGAGACACGGTTTGTAAAACCGTGACTATAAGTAATAATTAAGTGTAAATCGTTTTTGAACGAAAGATTAAAGACAAAAATAAACAAGGAAGTGCACTTCATATAACGAATTAAAACTTCATAAACTTCTAAAAGATGGATAGAAAAACGAGGGTAATAAAAAAATTATATTTAAAATCAAATTAACACGAGAACCAAAAATTGACGTAACAAAATACCAGTCTTTTATCTCTAGATTGTCACTCGTGGAAAAACGGTAA
Source organism: Capra ibex (assembly GCA_006410555.1). Taxonomy (NCBI): domain Eukaryota; kingdom Metazoa; phylum Chordata; class Mammalia; order Artiodactyla; family Bovidae; genus Capra; species Capra ibex. Next base: position 11,852,006 of record SJYO01014747.1, on the reverse strand, counting down.
GGTGTCAGATTATCAGTGGTAACGCAAATCGTAGAAGGGTCAGTCAAGTCCTTGGAGAATTGGATACAAGACATAGAGAAGAAAAACTGTAGACAGATGAGAACCACTACGGAAAATTCAGGAACAGACCCGACAGAACGTGTTGAGATAAAAGACACCACAAATTTTAGGACAAATTAAGTACGTACCTCCAGAATTGAAAGTTAGTGACACAAAGAAAAATTTCAAAATGAACGAAACAAAAACTTAGAAGAACCAGCAAAAAATGTTAGAGCAGGAACTGATAAAAATTCGGAAACAAAATACTGAAAATTTCATAATTCGTAATAATAAATTACATAATACAAACGACAGTCATAAACTCCAGAAGATAAACCCCAAAATGACAATGAAGACTATCGAGAATGAGTACTACGACACATAGGTAAATATAAAATGACAAAATTGACAGATACTCGAGTATTAGACACACACACACACACACACCTCATATGAGTCTATATACCCAACTATTACGTAAAGGAATCTCTTCTAATGACGAGATCAGTGAAACCCCACTAAGTTGGACCTTAGAGAAAAAAATTAATTTAAAAACGACTCCAAAAAAATTTCATATGACCATCGTATTTGAACCTACTATTTAGGTCCATGGTCGTAGTACTGTGTCTCTTAAGAAACGTAGATAAACATATACCATCTAAACAAAAGGAAAGAAAAGTAGGAAAAGGTGACACAGAAAGATGAAGAGAGAGAGTTAGGTAGGAATGGGACTTATACATTCAAAATACGTTACAAGAAGATGAACTTAGAAGAAAACACCTTCGGGATCCGATATAAATAGAATACGGCGGGTACGTCAATTGTCTATATCTTCAAGTTTTAAAATTATAGACCGTCTTTAATAACCTCACTTTAACTGAAACCTTCAACCATTGGAGGTCTTAAGAACGTTATGTAATAGAAAATATGAGATAACAAAAGAATAAAAATTCAACCAAATAACCATCGAAAGAAAAAAAAAAAAGTTCCATGATTTTAATAAACAGATACTAAAATAAATCTATAATAAACTATAGTTCCGATAAAAGAAAAATTGATGAATGTTTGGTATGGCGTAGTCTGTAATTACATGGTAGAGACGTAGGAACACGTTTCTATAAACGTCCAATTTAAAGAACGGGACCGTATTGTCCTCGTTAATACCTAAGGTATTGTAAAAGAGTTCATAACACTTCAACGGAGGATTCTTCAAGACGAACCTTCTCTTATCAGTCCTTACCTGGATGTATATACGTCTTCAAAACTACTTGAATCATCACGTTTTATAAATTAAAAATAGAAATTTTTGATATTTGTTCCCAAAAAATTTCTGTTCCATTTGTTTGTATTCACAAACGTTGTTTATACTGTTTCTCGACTAAAGAAATCAAAGGTTTCTCTAAAACAAACTCCTTTTATAGGTCGTTGTCTCAAGGTCCCTTTTGTTTATTCGTCATTGAAGAAACACACATATACACACGTACACCAATTTTATACGTTCTTTATCTCGATAAAAAAAAATTATTTGAATTCCATTTTTAAATTAAACTTATGATTCGATAGAAAGTACACAATGGCCTCGACAAAAAAATTTAAATAAAAATTAACCTCCTATTAGTCAAATGTTACACACAACCAAAGACGATATGTTACACTTAGTCGGTATCCATGTGAATACAGGGGAGGGAGGACCTGGAGGGAGGATAGGGGTTGGGGTAGGGTGGGAGATCCACTAGTGCCTCGTGACCCCGACTCACTATGTCGTTGAAGGGTGTCGATACCCCCTCAAAATGCATACAAAATGGTATACATTTTGCATAGATGGTATACATTTATAGATGTCCATAAATGGTATACATTTTGTCGATAGACAAAATAATAATAAATTATAATAATAATAAGGGTAAGACACCTCTTCTTTAATAGTAAGTCTAACTAAACTTTCTAAAAGGACAGAAAGAGTCGAAAAGTCTCTATCTCGGACTTGAGTTTAAGTACGGTCAAACGAACATTCAAAAGAATTCATAAAAGAATTTATCAACGGGGACCGTTCCTATATTTGACTTATAGTGACTATTAGTTTTACTGTTGTCAGTATAATTTTACACAAGTTGAAACGAATATTGAATTCCCGTACTCTATCGTTTATGTATGTATGTACGCATCATAACATAGAGGGGTATCCGTCAGAAATTGTTCTCTAACTCCCCACTCAACTAAAGAGGATATAATAAGATAAAAAATAACTCATATCAATTAAATGTTACAATACACACGTAAATATACATAAAAAGTCTAAGAAAAGGTGATATCCAATTATATTGTATGACTCATATAAAGGGACACGATATATCGTTCAGGAATAACCAATGAACAAAATAAATATCATCACACAATTAGGGGTTTAGGAATGAAGTCGGAACTAAACGAGTAGACATTCTCCCTCCATTAGGAATGAGCTTTCTTAATAACAATTTGTAATGCTAGAGAGAGAGAGACATACATATATACGACGATTCAACAAAGTCAGTACAGGCTGAGACACGCTGGGGTCTCTGTCGTCGGGTGGTCCGAGGGGGTAGGGACCCTAAGAGGTCCGTTCTTGTGACCTCACCCAACGGTAAAGGAAGAGGTTACGTACTTTCACTTTTCACTTTCACTTCGGTGAGTCAGCACAGGTTGGGAGTCACTGGGGTACCTGATGTCGGAAGGTCCAAGGAGACAGGTATCCTAAAAGGTCCGTATATATATAGATATATATATAGAGACATATATATATATAGATATAGAATCCTGTCACCGTGGATGATTCACGGGTTATTGATAATATTTACCGAGACGGGTTGAGGGGACTATACGGGGGGGTTTTTCTAATGTCTTTATTTAGAAAGTAGAGTAAATAAGGATCGTGTTCCGTTCCGTTTCCCAGTTATCTGTCTGTACAATTCACTTCTACGGACCTTCTCATGAGATCTGTGAGTACTCGAGAGTAGTTCCATCACGTAAAATACTGATGAAAGATCCTAAGACCTTCCTAAAGGTGTCGTGTAAGTCAGGGTGTAGAGCATAAAGGATCTAGAGTTCAGTTTTGTCTGTTATCTATCCTGTTTTCCTCGGTCTCAGGGGTACTTTTACCATACGCCGTTATAGGGGGCGCACTAGCCACCCAACCGCCACATTACCAAATATCGGTCTTCGAGGCATCGGGTAAAAGTCCGGTAGTAATGGGAAAACCTCAGTTGCTCAGACCTTTAAGATTTATATTCAATAATCTTTTTGTGTTCTCGTGACATTATTATCGGAGGGCAGAGATTTATAAATGACCGTTCGTACACAATTAACTCTCTCTTTATAACTGAAACTTCACTGGATTGAGTGGAAAGTAAAACTTCGAGACGTAAGTGTCTCGGTGTACTGTTATAACGTGACAAATTAGTGACAACTCTCAGTCTCAAAAGAGAATTCATGACAGCCAAGGTCCTTCCGTCTCAGTGGTTCTAGGTCTCCTCGACCTACCGTTAACCAGACACTGGAAGTGGAGTTTTGACAAAAGGTCACAGGTCGGTAAGACCGTCTGAAGATGTAGGGTCAAAACTCTTCGTTGAAGAGGTTATCTGGAAAAAAGAACACACATTGATTCTTTATTTTTGTACCGTTTTACTTAGCTGGCGAAAGGAAATCGTGGCCTCTTTTACTGTACATACACCAAACAGACGTCGTGTAAATTGACCTGCCAGGGTAAGGAGAGTAAGGACCGGACAAACTATGACCGTCAACGGTGGTAGTGTAACATAAAGTAAGGTGAGGCCATGTAGTAAAATTAGACCCCATTCAAACCGTACCAGGAAAACGATCGTTAGTTAAGGTCCATTCTTGGTTAATGAGTAAAAATTCACGTCGATATTTGAAATTTACACGAAAACAACCGTTAATTTGTACTCTAATTCTTTTCGTAAACCCCTAGTTTTTGAAGGTCCTGGAGGGACTTTTCCGGTCACCGTACTTGCCAGTCGTGTCTATGAATATCCGGAGAACGTATTAACGTTAGTTTATTTTTACACTAACGTGTACGATAAAGGGAAACCCGAAAGTCTCAGTATTTATGAGGACTTATTATATGACAACACCGGGTCATTGAAAGTCCTTTACGACAATAAGTTTATCACTCGTTTGTGGAACAGGACATACAACATATTTTCATATAGATCGGTGATGATCCGACGAGGACTGTAAAGTAGAGGGGACCTTCCTTCTTTTTATTGAATTGGGTTATGAATTTTGGTCTTCGTCTCTCCACTTTCCCTCCCCGCGTGTCACCGGTGGATTGGTCACGGACTGTCCTTTCCCTTTCGATAATAAATGGTCCCCTTTGCCATTCGGATATGTCTCAGGTCGACGAAAAATTTCTCATCTTTGTTTTTACCGTGTGACCCTTATTTAAAGTCCTGAACTGAATGATGAGTTCGATTGTCAACCTTTTTAATGTTCTTCGAAACACTTATAAACACAGACAACGACCCACCCGTGACCCAATTGTATTCCTCTCACACGACGTCAATTAATTGATTCGTCAGTGGGGAGAAGACCTTCTCAGAGAGTGAAGACCAAAAGGTACCGAACCGAGGACACTGCTGATGAGTCAAGAACTGGTATCCGTAGATATCCCTAGACGTCCACAGTTCTCTAAGTCCCTTCGATGTTTATACACACAACTCTCCGTAAGGAGAAATTCGTTTTCGACTTTCGGACGTTTATGGTCCCACTTCCCCTCGATATTTTATAAAGATTCTGGTAATTAACATCTGGTAAAGGTTTCTCTTAGGTGTTTCCATCTTAGGACGACTACTCTTTCCGGTTTGGACCTGTACGTCTTTACCCTTTTTAGTATCCTCTTTATCTTATTGAGTATTGTAAAGTCTTTATCTCGTATTAGGTAAGTAAGAGACAAAACAGGTCCTTCACTTTTAAGATAGTGTATTTCAAAGAGAGGAAACATTGTTCGGGTTCTTTTCCTTTTCTAAAAGATTGAAGGAGAAGTCCCCAGGTAAAATTATGAGTCATCACGAGTGATAAACTCCTTCGAGAGTATGGGTACGAATCAAAAATAAGGAGACAACACAAAAAGTGAAAATCGTGTGACCGGGTATAAACTGGGAATCCTTTCTCTTGTACCTCGAAAAGTTCCCGGGTAACTAATTTTTCCTTATACACAAAATATTCTTCGTAAAAGGACTTATGAGCATATGACTTACAATAGACATATCTGACTTATTAGAGTAAGAAAGAACGAAAAAAAAAACATGATCAAAGAGTTAGGTAAATGAGAGGTGTAAATTTTGTGTCTAGAACTTTGAGAAATACTAGACAGGGATTACTCTTAAACTAGGTTTTAATGTCAGTAAACCGGTCACAAAAGGAGTAAAAATTCTACTACATTCTGTTGTCGCACCAGTCGAACCATTTGTGGTAACGGGTAATAAAGAAGTAGGAAGACCTTCTCTTACGAAAGGACGTGGAGTGGAATCTGTTTCTTCTGGTGTGACATAAAGAAGGAATCTCACAGGTAAAGTCCTAAGGTTAGGGAGAAAGTTAAATGAGGATTAGGGAAACTGGAGATCAAAATAGGAGGTTCAAGAACTGTCGAAAGTTTCAGTTGAAAAACGTAGGTGAATTACTCTGTAACGAGATAAATAGCAAGTCGACTACTTACTTTAATACTTTATCGTAGCTCAAATACTACGAGAGGACCTGACTTTCATTAGGAAACTCGAAATATAACAGAGTAAGCAATCAAAATCTAAGATCTGTCTCCAAATATCAAATGACTACTCAAATGGTATCTATTGCGTCAGTCTTCGGAACTGGTAGTGTAATAGAGAACGGAGAAGAGTAGTAGATTTTGGACGACATGATAGTACCTTACATAAGACGGAAGGATAGTCCTGAATAATGAAACGTCCTGTTCAATCAATAATCGATCGTGTCTGGGTCCCGAAAGGAAACGTGCAGAGAATGTACTGGTGTAAGAACCGTCTCTTAAATCGTATATCTTCCTTTGAATTATACAAACTTAAAGATAACAAGGGAAATTAGAATAATTCCGAGTCTCCTGATAAAGAAATAAGAAAAGTCCTACCTTTACTTTTTTTTAATACAAGTAACGGTTTGACAAATATCATCATTTAATTAAATTTCATTAGTTTTTACAAGTTATTATCTCTTCACTAAATTCGTGTAATACCATTTAAATGGGTTCCATGTGTCATTTTTAATGCAAACTCCCCTTTTACTAATATACTACTATAATTTAATATAATGTAATACTATATAAAAATACTATGTAAATGTAATACTAAAAACAACGAATCAGGTATTCAACACACTGAGAAAACGTTGGGGTACCTGACATCGGACGGACCGAGGAGACAGGTACCCTAAAGGGTCCGTTCTTATGACCTCACCCATTGGTGAGAGAAGAGGCCCCCTAGAAGGGTTGGGTCCCTAGTTTGACCGCAGAGGACCTAACCGCCTGTCTAACAAATGGAGACTTGGTGGTTCCTTCGGATATAATACTATAATGTAATATAAAAATTATTCCTATAAAATATAGGTACATATAACACTAGTGTTTATACAACTTACATGGATATAATATATCGTATGTATAAACATAAATAAAACGTCGGGTCAATTATGTTCCGTTCTGGAAAACGAGAAACTTATACTAAGTAAAAATTTACGTGTCGATTTCCTGATTTTTCTGAAAGAATAAGATTCAATGAATGAGTAAAAGTAACTCAGGATTTTATTCATCTATTTTTTAGAAGTTTTTAAAAACAAGTGACAAAAATTAGAAAACCTTGTTTTAATAAATTGAGATACAAGGAGATCTCAATGTATGTATAAGATGATATAAAGGTATAAGAAATGTAGGTCTATTGTAAAAATATATTTATAAAGAAATCGTGTTAATAAATTATATTCGGATACTTTTATCGGATTAAAGTACTACTGGTACACGTTATAAGGAACTAAGTGGTTGAAGTGACATTCCAAAATTTCCTGTTCTATGAAAGACAGGAGAAATGGTACATTAAGGATCACTTCGATGTGTTTCCATTATCTAGTAACCACTCATGAAACGTTTATCAAAAACTCACCTATTCAGTCTCTACTGAGATACTAGAGTCTCTACCGTAAAAAAAACTCGGACGGTGGAGAGAATAAACCCTCATATTAAAAACTTTTAATTCAATTTTCAACAAAATCTCCTTATAGATCTTAAAAGAGATCCTTTGACATTTAAAGGTCATGACTTAAAACCATTAAATAAACAAAATACATAAAGATCTTCCGTTCCGTGGAAACTCCTAATCTAGGGTGTATCCAAAAGACATACAAAACTTTCCAAAGGGTATAAGAAAGGTAAGACAAGAAGTAGTATCTACGAGATTTATATCGAAAAGTCAAGACTAGACTCGGTGAAGACCAAAAGAGTTCATCTAATTCTTGTGGGGTTCGTCTAAAACTCGTAGAATTTTCTTTCATACTGAATAAATTGAAACATAGAGGTAAACTATCGTGTTATATAGAATGTACATTCTGCGAACTGTGTCCTCGTTCGTTCCTGGGAGACGGGTGGAGTGGGTGGGGGTGGCTATATAACGTTAGTCCCAATGTACGGTCAGTGAGTATGTCACAACATAGATTGAGTCAAACTTCTCCAATAAGGGATGACTGGTATACACGTTTCGTCGGTACATCAAGAAGTAGAGAGTAAGAGGCAAAAAAAAAACAACAACAACAACAACAAAAATTCGACCTCCCTAGAAAGGTTAGATGACTAGATAAGACAGATACTAGTAATTTACTATTACGGAAAGGGTTTACAATTAGGGAACCATAAATTTAAGGTGAAAGAAAGACACAGATTTTCTTTTGTCTTATTTTTAAGTATAGTATATACGGGATAAACATAACAAATCTAAATTTTTAGATTTCCATGGACGATGACGTCTTTCTGTGTTGAAGGTTTGACCCACACACTATTGCAAGACGGTCATATTTCTAAGACGGCAGTGGTGGAAGAAACAAAAGAACCGAATAACTGTATCTGTCATTACTACCATCGGGAGAAGGAACACCCCTTTAAGACCTAAAACCTTGCGAAACACTAAGAGGAAAGTTGGGTACCATGATACATTCCGTCCGGAGATAATAAGTTTTAAATTATATTTTTTAGATTCTGTGTCTACTTCATTCAACAGACTTTGGTGTGTCGATTATTAGGCACCACTTTGGTCTGACCCCGGGTCGATACGGGCAGGGGTTCGGAAGAATGAACGGGGCAACGAGAAGTCTCTACTGGTTCGCTAGAGACGACGGTACAACCGTGAGCGAAAGTGCGTCATCTGTTATGCCATCTTAATGACTGTAAACTCGGACACTGTGGAACTTTTTCTATTCCACACCAAAACATCGTACGTTAGACTTAAGGAATATTAAAAGTCGGATTGTTTCAAAAAGTTTGTCTCTGACAGCCTCACGAAACACCTGAAGGAAGACGGGAATAACCACGTAAACTCGATGACCCGTCCAAACATTAGAAGAGTCACTGATTCTTACGTCACAAAACTAGTCGTCACTATAATAGGGACGGACCGACAAGTAACATTTCTGAGGTCTACGAGTGTCATATATATTAATTGTTATCTTCTACATAGAGAAGAGTTATGCAGAAACAGAGGGAAGTAGTAAAACGGAACAGACAAAAGAAAACGGTTCTTCGGGTACGATGTTAATTTACAGAAATCTTATTGTGTCACCTCTCGCAAAATTTCCTTGTGACCCCCTTTAAAATCGATCTTTGAACCTCGACCGACACCCCCGTCTCTTTTTTCCTTCCGTGTCGCTCCGAAACTGAACTCTTTTTCCCCCAATAAGTGTCCTTCAGGAGGGGCCGGGTCCGTTGTTCGGTGGGAACTGAATCCTTGGACAGACCGAAGGTAAACGGTGCACCTACATTTAGACTGGGAGAATTTCTTTGGTGGTCCTGAAGCCGTAACACAGTCCATATTCCCGTACGTCTTTCAGGTCAAGGATCTACTTTCGTTTCATTATAAATTACTTTCTTCTCTTTGTAGTTTGGAAAAGACACAACACCTGACAACTTATCCATTTGGAATGGAACTGAAGCCGTATCCGTGGTCACCCTCTTGTGTGGCACTCGTAAGTCGTAACACCCCCAACTGCTCCTGAATCAATACCAGGAACTATCGTTCGTGAGACATCGGTCTGAAGTCCGCCGGTGGAACAGAAAGACGAAGATTTTCTGTCGTGTTTTACGTTAACTGCGAACCACTTTTCTAGTGTCAAACACTCGAGACCGATATATCCGTGTGGGGACGAGGGGCTTTCTCGAGACTCGTCGTCTCATCCTTTGGTTCGACCACCTCTCCACGGAGGGAGACCCCTCCCTCGAGACCCGTCTCGAGCAGGACTTGTACGGGCGCACGGGGGTGGTTCCTGTCGAATTTGCAAAGTCAAGTCAGCGAGTCAACACAGGCTGAGAAACGCTGGGGTACCTGACGTCGTACGGTCCGGAGGGACACAGGTAGTGGTTGAGGACCTCAAATGAGTATGAGTACAGGCAACTCAGTCACTAAATTTGTAGAATGGGGGAAGATTAATGGCAACAGGACTTAGTCGTGCTGAGGTACCGGATCGGTTTGGATGTGTGGTCGCGACACCAGGTATTTAATTCGATCGTTGGTCTCATTCTATTAAAAGGTTATTATTGAAAAGTGTCAAAAGACGTCGTAGTTTCATGCTGGTTGTACAGTTCAAGACAAGACATCACTCTCTTCCTTTTGGACACTTTTACTCAACCTTCCCCCCTCTATCTAAAGAACGCCCAAGAAAAATTGTTGTTGTCTTTTTTGTTGAGGGTGGGAGGTGGAGGGTGACGACGGAGACCAGGAGTCGAGGGTTCGTCTCTGAACAAACCCGATTACTTCCGGAAAAGGGTAGACCCTGTAAGCAAAAGGATCCGCTCCTCCGACAATTAGTCGCAACAGGTTTTTTTTGGTTACTCGAGGTGTCAAAATCACACACAAAGACGGCGGGACGACGACCCGGACATTACCCTAAAAGTGTCGACTTCTTCCGTGTCGGGGAGAGGTTGCTAGGGGGGGAAAGAGGGAGGTTCTTTTCTGTAAAGACTTACTAAGGTGTACTGTCGTTGCCCACGTACTGAACTCTAGGTCACTAATAAAAGTGTGATTAAAAATGAACACTTACGAAGAGGAGGGGGTCAGCCCACTGAAAAATTTCTACCCATCTGTTTACCTCTCTCTATTGTCTGTTTCTCTAGAGGACTATACAGACAAAAGGTCCGTATTTGTTTAAGTGATTCTTCGAAGCTTTGGGGATACGGTAACTGTTATTACTCGAAGACCTGAAGGAGAGGTCCCATGGTAGACTACAAGTTTTCCATGCATTAGTTGTCGGTGGTGGTTGGCCCCGGGGTTGGGGTTTGACACCGGACGGGTGGGACGGGGACTCGGTCTCCTCCTCCCCCGACACGAACACACTCAGTGACTCTATTGCTTAGTCTTTTAGGAAGTCCTCCGGACCGACCGTCTCTCGACCGGTCGTTTTGGAAACAGGTTTCGTACTCTACTATCCCCTTTTAATAGGACTTTTTCTCGATGAATTCTTACTAGACCTTGAGTGTGACGCTCCGACGTCATACCCGTCCAAACAGGAAAAAGACTGACAAACGGAGGGGTTTCTCCCAGTCTACCCGAGTCGTTCACCCCTGTGTCCTTTGGGTCTCGGCCCCCTCCGAACGGGTAAAAGGAGGAGAAGGCCTACCGTCCGTAAGAGGTCCTTCATCCTCTGTTCTCCTAATAAGAAAACTAGACACAAACGGGGCTAATAGAGGGTCCGGAGGGGGGAGAGGGGAAGACAGACTTCTGGATTCTCTACGACTCCTGTCTCGAGGGTGAATGAGGTCATGTGTCTTTCCGTCTCTGCCGCACGCTATTAAACTCCAATTAGTCTTCGTAATGAGTGCCCATTACCAGGGAATCAGGTCGTCATAGGGCAAAGACACCGATGCTTCTCTAATTCGTTCCGTTGTCGTGGTCTTTCAGACATCTCGTCGGAGAAGTTCGTAGTCCGACCACACTTGGGTCTCCGCCCCTCCCGTCTGTGTCCAATTTCTAGAGAGATCACCTCTTGTCTCCAGTCTCTTATCCATCGACCCCTTTGTCACCGTACCTTATGGTAGTCCCACTAGTTTCTGCGCTAGACAATACTACACTCTCTTAGGGATTAGTTTGTAGTCAAGATAGGAGTCCGGCGACATGGCATTAAGTAAAGGGTCGTGAAGACCCACCTCACGTCTTTACATCCCAACTGTCCGGAACCTCTCAAAGAAAGGGAAAGTGAGATTCAAGATCTCTAATTTTGTCTGAGACACAACGAAAAAAAAAAGGGGAAATTGGAAGTAAATTACTATATTAATACATAATTTTATATAATTATACTTAAATGACCAATTGTAACGTAATGTCCTAACACTCTATCATTGAACCGGGGACAAACAACACGGAACTTCTAACTGTCCGTATAGTAAGGGACCCCCTGGAAGTGTTTTGTCGACATTCCTTTCGTACGGAAAAAGTGCATAGACGAAAGGTGGTTCACATCGAGTCGAACACACTACCCCATCCTACAGGAACCCCTTAAACCGTGTTTATGAGTTTTATCACTCGTGTACACCAGACACTATGTTATGAAATGTGTTTCGGTAAGGTGTCAGTCGGATAGGCTCGGGTCTGTGGTTTCGCAACACTAACGTTGCGTGGTAGTGAACTCAGTGTTACACGCCAAACACGGACGTAGGAACTTCTTTCCTTTAAGGGTCGTTCGTGGGGGATTCCTGACAGACACGAGTCAAACCCCTGGTCGGGAGTCGTTCCAGTAGGTCAACCGCAACCGTACTTCTGACTCCTACGTTGTTTTCTCGTAAGTTCCCTTTACGGGTCCTTCGATCACTCTAGACGCTCATAGAGGTTCTTGTGAACGATTATTGTGTTATCCGTCAAACGGTGACCCCTGAGGGGTGCACGAGCACAAACAGCGTCTACAAAATCGGTAATATGACATTTACTTTAGGTAAAAATTCTCTTTAGAAATAATCAGATCCCCCATAGGTAAAGTTGTAAGAAAGGGAGAGACCGTTTTCTTTACCTATATTAACCGTCTTCAAAAAAGAGGGGTTCTAAAATCTATGAAAATTTACTTATTAAGCATCATTCAACGACATAGTATATGATTCTATTTGTAAGGGTTCCCCGGCAATAGTTCGAGAAAGGACCAGCTTGTGCCCGTGTGTGTGTTGACTTTAGATCGTCACGGGGCTCTCGTCCATCTCTGGGTACGTAGAGCATTCTTTTTAGACGAAAATTATAAAACCAAAGTTCTTTACTACGTACTGAGAAGTTTAGGAAGGACGTTAATTAGGGAGGTACAAGGACACAAATCTTTTACTAAGTAATGGAAACTTGGAAGGAAGGAAACGGCCCGACACAGGAGCCCCTCGGTAATCGTGCGACACCACTCGATCCCAATGGATTGGCGGTCGCAGTGCAGACAAAAGTGTCCACGTCATGCGCCTCAACTTCGGCCCGTCATCGGTCTCGGGACAAGCCTTCTTCGCGTTGCGCGAGATCCTGTGTGTGCCTGAGACCTGTGGTCGTCGGCTACCGCACAACCTGACTACCCTGACCACAAGAGACAGCAAGCCATCATCGGCACCACAAAAAGACTTTGCGTACGGTACAGCTCGGGACAGAAATAGGAGGGACAGAAGTACCGTATCTACGTGCACGGGTGCCCGTGTAGACACACGTCCCCTTTAGCTGAAACGTAGACCTCAGTCGTGGCGTTTTCCTTTGTGAGGTCTCTGATATTTTCTGATTGTAGGGAAGAAGGTTGCCCTCTGATTTCATTCGAAGGTCCCCAGAGTCGTGGGAGGAACTCTTGTCGTCCCACGGTGAACCTACGCTCGTACTGAAACTTGAACAAAAGTGTAGAGATTGTCAAAGTGTAGTTCTAAGTCAATGGAAGCGAGCGTGGGGGTGGGAGGAAAGTCTGCTAACGAAAAAAAAAAAAGGGAGACTCAATTGTTCAGGAACTATCGGTGGTAGATGGGTTTATTACATATAATATTTATTTAAAAAAATTTAATAATGGACCTAGTAGGGTCAAGAGACCCCTAGAAAGTCGGTATTGTTGACTTCTGGATCTACATTTTAAAGTCATTCGACGAATCACAACCTACGGTCGGACGGAGGACCAGGTAACGACCGTTACCTACGAGATCTCACAAGACTCTCTAGTAAGCGGGTTTTGCACCTCAGTCACTTGTATAAACCCACGAAGTTTATCGGTGAAGAAGACTACAATGAAAAACGAATAAAGGGTTTACATTAGAGTCATTATATCGAACTCTTTCTCCTCCCCCCCACTTACTCACTTAAGACTCTCATAAATCTTTCTGTCTGCCTCCTCGTCCCCTGGTTACTTACGCCGACGAACAGACTTACAGTATTAGGGAAGTGAACGGACGTGAAAATCCTTTCATTTTTACCACATCGTTAGGTGCACCTAGAAAACAAGGATTCGTTTTATTCGATATGTATTATTTTTGTATATTGAGTCTTGGGGTAAGGATCTTTCCATGCTAGGGGTTTCAGAAAAACTCATATGTGAAATGGTAAAGCGACATTGGAGGAGGTTCATTTATAGGGTCAAAAACACGTATATATTTTACTTACGTTTATAGAAAGACAATTTTACTATAAATTCAACATTTCTGATATAAAACAACTGTGTATGAAACATACACGTCAAAATATACATATATAGATATTTATATACATAACATTTCTTTTTAACTTCATTTTGCTAGACTAAGTTATCACTCAAAATGATAGAAAAAAAAAAAAAGGGAGAGAGAGAGAGAGAGACCCAACATTAAATTATTAGAAGTTTGTTTTACAAATACTTTTTACGGTTTCTAAGATTTGGAATAGTAGGACACAGACAAAAAGAAGTATAAGATAGAAGGACCCAACGAAAGAGTGACTCGGTCTAAAGACGTACTAAACTAAATGAAGTTCAATTACTTCGACCGACTTTTTCTTGGAACGTCTTTAATATTTTCGAGGTCATTTAGAGACTCAACATGTATGTTATCTATAGGTTCTTGGAGAAAACAATTTGGTCAATGAGTTAGAAGACACATTTGTTACGGAGTAACAGAGTGAGGGTTGATGGTAGGTCAAATAGTGTCAGACAGTAAAACATTACTGGATTCAGTCTGTAAAAATTTGTCTGTGCACTCTAGACTAGTCAGTACACTTACTTTTGAAAGTCGTCGTTTTATTGGGGAATAAATAAGTTTTCACCTTGGTCATGAAATAACAACGAGAAAAGATATCTTAGAGTTTTACTTTATTAAGCGGGCTTTTCTTCCGCAGTAATCAATCCGAACAAAGAAGACATCAGGCTAACCTTAAAAGTCGTAACTCAAATCCTGTGTTTTTCGTCGACTCTACGTTTTCGTTCCTGTCTTAGTTGGAAATTATTGAAACATACCTTTTGTTAACAATTAACTAATTCATCATTACCCTACGATTTTTACTTACAATAGACGTTCACTTTACAATTCTAAGTATGTTCATCAGTTTGTTATATACTTTCTAAACCCCTACGAAACATCTATTCCAAATACCCAATACCAAAACAGTACACTATTAATTTGTATTAAATCATCCTTATAACTTTCGGGCTGGTTTGAGAGGACCCAGAGAAGAGTTCGGGTAACTCTTCGAGTTCGAGTGTTCGGGTAGGGGACGGGACGGACCTACAGAATGCCCGTAGAGAAGGAGTCGTCCAACCCTTAAATCGTAATGAGCACAAGTCCTGGGGTTTGAGGTGTTGAAGGATGATCGAAACAATAAAGGGAATGACCGTGTCCGTAGAATATCCAACCCTCCGGGGAACAACGACTCTAGATTCAACATAAGCTGAGAAAACGTTCCGGTACTTGGTATTGGGAGGTCCGAGACGACGGGTACCCAAAAGGGTCCGTTCTTCTTATAACCTCACCCAACGGTACAGGAGGAGGTCCCGTAGAAGGAACCGTAGAAAAAAAAGTCAGGAGTACGGAAAAAGGACAGAGGATTGGATATGTTAGACCATCTAGATCACAACCGTTCAATAGAACAGGTAAAGACTAGTGTTGGTGGGTTCGGAGACGGGTTAGACTCCGGAGACATTGGAGAGTGTTCAGTTCCATTGACACGGTTAATGAAATGCGGTCTAGTCAGAAGTAGTCAGATAACAAAAGGGAACTTTATGAAAGAGGGGTCTCTTTCATAAAGAAAGGTCTAATTAAGATGGACGGAAGTTTTGTAAGCTTTCAGGGCACGGGTGCATACGAAGTAATAATCAAAGAAACGACACAACCTCAGGTGGCAACAACAGTGTGGGGGAGTAGAATGCACAAAGACCGTAGCCGACATAAGACGGTACTGAGGATTAATGGTCCCTGAAATTGAGGGCGGAAGGAGATGACCCATCGGGTAGGATGGACCGTGGATTATCTGTGAATCCTTTATGTACTAATTGTCTAGTCCAATATCTCTGGATAAGAAAGAGACGGGAAAGTACACACTAAGAGTCTCCCGACTCGACCTATTAAATCACACCAGATAGGGTCCTTTATTAAAGAAAGTAATTCATGTGTCTAATACTGTAATAAATATTTGAGACCGACACAATTAATATTCGAAAATTTAATTCGTTACAGAATATAAACGTCTTCAGGAATGAAGGCACAGTTACCCTTTATACAAATATTAGTTTCGAAAGAACCAAGAGAAGAATTCGAGTTAAAAAATGAGAGAATAGTAACTTGTTTGTATAACTTACGATTACTATGTGAACTTATTTTGTCTCTTGGAAGGGAATCATCTCGGTCTGTAATTTGCCTATAAAAATTCGTCATAGTACCGTAATGTAAGAGTCTAAGTTGAAAATTCTTCTTGTAAGACCGACATCACCCCTGCAATCATTAATACTTACGGGTCTCTTCTCGGTCAACGTCCCGACACATATTCGACTACCATCCGACCTGAAAGTTTATTGTCATGGTCTTTTTCTTTTTATGTATTCACTTTAACCTCTCTTCAAGTCTCTAATTTCACTCATCCTAAAGAGTCAAAATACTGACACCCACTCCCTCCCTCATCTATCTAGTTCCTACCACGAGTCAGGAGAACAGAGACCTAGATTCTTCTACCAGAACGGAAACTGGTTCTTTCTTAATATTCTCGTCGGTCCCTTCCTTGACGTTCTCGGGTCGCAATCTATCACAACTTGCACTCTACGAACTCTTCGGAGGTTTACCGTTACAGATTCTCCACTGACCTATGTACTTGTACCTTGATTTTTCTTCTTTACGTACCCTGAACATGTACATTCCTGGTCGTCAGTATCTTTTACTTCAATGTACGAAGTTCTCTAACTCGACTTGTGAATATCAGTATATATATATTAGAAATGTATATCTAATCAATCGTTTCTGACATTTGTCTTATCTTAATTTATCCATTCGTCACTCGTGTGACAGTAACTTATATTCCACTCTCGTACAAAGGTCTTTCGTCCACACCAGGGATCACGACTTATGGTGACTCTAGGACATCCAACTCCTCTTATACTCGAATTTTACTACACCATCAGCTCTCCTGGAACCGTTACTCAGTATCACCTCATCATCCTTCTCTATGGTCCATCCCCAACTGCACACCTACAGGCCTATACCTCTAACTTGCCTCCATTGACTTTCAAAGTGACGTTCTTTCCCTTTCTCTTATCTCTAACCCTTACTTCCTTTCAAATGTCTTCCCGACATTATTTTTTTAACGTACACAGTACTTGAGTCACATATACGTAGTCGGTGTTTTTAGGGAGTCCTAATACTCTACCTCAACTAACACAACGACGAATCAACGATTCGACACAGGCTGAGGAAACGCTGAGGTACCTGTCATCGGGTGGTCCGAGAAGACAGGTACCCTAAAGGGTCGGTTCTTCTGACCTCACCCAATGGTAAAGGAAGAGGTCCCGTAGAAGGCTTGGTTACTAGTTTGGACGTAGTGGACGTAATCGTTCGCCCAAGAAACGGTAACTCTGGCCCTTCGGGACTTCAACTGTATAAATAATAAATTTTAATACAAGACAGTTTTGGGTGGAGAAGAAATACATCATAAGTCAAGTCAAGTCAAGTCAAGTCAAGTCAGCGAGTCAGCACAGACTAAGAAACGCTGGGGTACTTAGCGTCGTGTGGTTGAGGGCCTCAAGTGAGTTTGAGTGCAGGTAGCTCAGCCACTACGGTAGGTCGGTAGGGCAGGAGACAGTAAGGGAAGACGGCGGTTAGGGAGGGTAGTAGTCTCAGAAAAGGTTACTCAGTTGAGAAGTGTACTCCACCGGTTTCATGACCTCAAAGTCGAAATCGTAGTAAGGAAGGTTTCTTGTGGGCCCTGACTAGAGGAAATCTTACCTGACCAACCTAGAGGAACGTCAGGTTCCCTGAGAGTTCTCAGAAGAGGTTGTAGTGTCAAGTTTTCGTAGTTAAGAAGCCGCGAGTCGAAAGAAGTGTCAGGTTGAGAGTGTAAGGTATGTACTGGTGTCCTTTTTGGTATCGGAACTGATCTGCCTCGAATCAACCGTTTCATTACAGAGACGAAAACTTATACGATAGATCCATCCAGTATTGAAAGGAAGGTTCCTCATTCGCAGAAAATTAAAGTACCGACGTTAGTGGTAGACGTCACTAAAACCTCGGGGTTTTTTATTTCAGANCAGACGGTGACAAAGGTGACAAAGGGGTAGATAAAGGGTACTTCACTACCCTGGTCTACGGTACTAGAAGTAAAAGACTTACAACTCGAAATTTGGTAATTAGATCGAAAATATCGTTTTCTTAACGACTTTTTAACTCTATCTTATAAGAGACTTTTATAATACTCATCAGTTAACTATTAACTTATCTTCAGTTCCCACTGAAGATTTCTTACCGAATTTCGTGTAATGGACAAATATATCCAGAGGAACATATTTTGGACGGTAAGACAAGACCGTAAAATTACATTACTAAATGTACCTCTTTTACCTACCAGTTTGTGTAGTCTTAACAATTGTAAAATATCGTGAATAGTTTACGGTCTATGAAAGATTCACGAAATCTACATTATCGGGTAAATTATTAAAAATTTTTCGTTGATACTATACGAAGATTTACGAATGAATTTTTTTTTGGTCTCACTTCATTCGGTCTTTCTTTTTGTGGTTATGTCATATGATTGTGTATATATACCTTAAATCCTTCTAGCGTTACTGCTGGGACATACGTTCTGTCCTTTTTTCTGTGTCTACACATATTGCCTGAAAACCTGAGTCTCCCTCTCCCTCTCCCACCCTACTAAACCCTCTTACCGTAAGATAGTACATATGATAGTACATTCTTAACTTAGCGGTCAGATACAGACTGCGTTCTATGTCGTACGAACCCCGACCACGTACCCCTACTGGGTCTCTCTACAATACCCCTCTCTCCACCCTCCCCCCAAGTACAAACCCTTACGTACATTCTTAATTTCTAAAATTTTAAATTTTTTATTTTTTGATTTTTTTTTATTTTTTTTTTTTTTGGGTTAGAAGACGTTTGACAAAATCTTTTATTGTTTTTTCTAATGTGAAAAGATGTGTAAAATACTCCGACTATATGATCAATGGGGGTTTGTGTTCTACTATGTTCTTACCTTTTACTGGTTTTAGGGAATACATGTATTTACATTTTAACACGTTCTATATATCCGGAAATGTGACTTTTTTTTAATTATTCTCCACCTTCTATTTGCTTTCCTAAGTACTCAATTTTCAAGTTATATAATTCTACAGTTAGCCCACTTATATTCGGACTATTTTTAATCTTCTAAAAAAAAACGTCCTTAATTGGGTGACTGATGTTTTATATATATCTTTACACTCTCAAGTTCTTATCAGTTTCGTCAGAGTGTCCATTATTGAGATCGTCTACAGGTCTACATAATGTTTCGATAACATTGATTCTGTTACACCATAACCGTGTTTCCATCTGTTTATCTAGTTTCATCTTTTCTACTCTTCATCTGGGTGTGTATAAACCATTGGACACTGGATTAAATACAGTTTCCATTGTATAAACATCACGTCTCCCTTTTCTGGGAAAACTTTTTACTATGACCCAGTAAAATCGTAGACACACCCATTTTACTTAGAACTAGAGAAGGAATATGTTAAATATTCTTAGTTAAGGTATACTCAAACGTCTAGGTCTCACTCACTTCAACGAGTCAACACAGGCTGAGAAACACTGGGGTACCTGATATCGGATGGTCCTAGGAGGTAGGTACCCTAAAAGGTCCGTCTTTATGACCTCACCCAACGGTAAAGGAAGAGGTCCCCTAGACGGGTTGGGTCCCTGACTTGGGCCCAGAGGGCGCAACATCCGTCTGTGAAATGGCAGACTCGGTTTTCACCTACCGTTTTATTTCTAAAGTCTTTTTCTACATCCTTTTATAAAAGTGTAGATACACTATACGTTTTTAAAGAAGTTGACCTCTGCTCTACGATTAGTATTTCCCTTTTATGACAATTTGACAACTAGTAATGTTAATTAGAAAAGGAGTTTTTTATACTAACTCACATTTCTATTCGGTGTTTCACCCTCTTCTATTCGTTTGAGATGGACATTAGACTGTTTCTTAAGAATAGGTCTCGTGTATTTCTAGATATTACTTTTCCGTCTATTGGGTCATCTTTTTACACGTTCTCCGAACTTGTCCATGACAATATTTACTCGGATAGATTTACCGGTCGTTTATATATCTCTCCACGAGTTGTAGTAATCAATAATCTGTTCACGTTTGACTTTAGTGTTTTACTATGTTCACGTGTATCAGTCTTATTGATTTTACCTTTTCATGTCGTAGATAATTTCGATTGACACACGTATGGGATACTAGAAAGGGGGTCAAAACGAGAATCCATATGTTGGTCATCTATGCACGTACAATTATTTTCTGTACGGATTCTTGTAGGTGTCGTCGTGATAAGTATATTAAGGTTTCATTTTTGTCAGACGTTTGTATGTATACATCATACACATTTATATATATGTACGTATCCGTTAGAGACTGAACTAGTATTAGACACTGACTGAGATGTCACCTTATGTGTCTCTTTACTTTATTTATTATCACAATGCACGTTGTTGTATCCATTTAAAGTGTAAAACAATTCGTTTTGTTCTGTGTGCGTGTCTATTTTCGTTACATGCTAAAGTAAATATACTACAAGTTCTTGTCCCTTTTATGTAGATACCACAATCTTCAGTCTTTCGATACCCATATCACTGACTCACTTGAGGACCTTACTACGATGACCAGTTAACAAAACCAAACTTGAGAGCAATGTACTTGAAAAACAAGTAAAACACTTTAAGGGACTCAAACACTGATTACATTAAAGGAAGTACAAAGGATTTTTCCTTTTCTTTTTACTACTTCGTACTGTTAAAATAGGGATTAAATGTTACTTCTTTCGACTCCGGTCAGTGACAATTTTATAAAATTTGTAGTTTTCTTGGATAAGGGTATTTGGAAATGTTAACGAATTCTCAACTCTCAGGAAAACTTGTTATTTGGGTTTTTTCTATCAAGGATGGATTAGAAAAACGAAAACTTATAAGTTAAAGTGGAATTTAGTTGGTAGTTAAAAAAAAACTTAGAAATATTTGTTCTGTTGATTCTTACCGAAGATTGACTAGTATACGACTTAGTAATTTTTCAACGAAATGTACTCGTTCAAGTCAAGTCAGTGAGTCAGCACAGGCTGAGAAACGCTGGGGTACTTAGCGTCGTGCGACCCGGAGACAGGTAGTGGTTGAGGACCTCAAGTGAGTTTGAGTACAGGTAGCTCAGCCACTCGTTTGACTGGTTGGCGTCCACGGACCCAAGGGGTTTAAAAATGGAGAAATGTCAAACGTGAATCCAAGGAACTCGGACCGTAGGATCCTGTAGAGAATATACTTAGTAAGTAAAAAGAAGGAGAAAATGCATAATTTCGAATACTCTTTTTTCTACTACCTAAAAAAATATCAACAACAAGGTATCCTTCCGATGCACAGAAGAAAGGGTATCCTTCTTTCTCTCTACCTACTAACTGTCTATATATCTTCTATCTTTAGTTATTATATCAACTCTCACATACATATGTGTATATATACGTATATATACATACGACGATGACGATTCAGCGAAGTCAGCACAGGTTGAGACACGCTGGGGTATCTGCCGTCGGGTGGTCCGAGGGGGCAGGGACCCTAAGAGGTCCGTTCTTGTGACCTCACCCAACGGTAACGGAAGGGGTCACGTACTGTCACTTTTCACTTTCACTTCAACGAGTCAACACAGGCTGAAGATCACTGGGGTACCTGATGTCGGATGGTCGGAGGAGACAGGTACCCTAAAAGGTCCGTTCTCATGACCTCACCCCACGGTAAAGAAGAGGATATATATATATATCAACTTTACCTTTTGAAATGAAAGAAACGAGTCATCAACCTCCGGATGTTTAATTTGAATGGATTGTCTAAATGTTCTCTTTCTTGTCTAAAATTGGTACACACGTGTTTTCCGTCTAGTGTTTCTTTACACTGAGTTTCACCCGTCAATCTCAGACCCCGAATTCTGTATTTCCTCTCTGAACACCTGTGTCAGTCCCTTCTTCTCCCATCCTACTTAACTCTCTCACCGTAACTTTGTATATGTAATAGCATACGTTTTATCTGTCGGTCACCCTTTAACGACATACTACGTCCCTCGAGTTTAGACCACGAGACACTGTTGGATCTCCCCACCCTACACCGACCCCCACCCTCCGTCCCCTGTACACCCCGACTAAGAACAACTACATACCGTCTTTAGTTGTGTTAGAACATTTCGATAATAGGAGGTTAATTTTTATTTAAAGTTTTATTTAATTCTTTTATTCTTTTTTGTTAAACCCCGAATTTGTGGCAGAATTCCCCACTTCCCTTCCTCCTCTTTCCGTACATTTTACCCTTCCATTTACTGAACAATCTCCCCCCTTCTTTCCTATTTTGTACCTTTTGATCGCTGAAAATCCTTTTTATCTGCCCAGGAGTCATCCTCTCTCCCTACCCTCTGTCCTACCAAAACACTGTTACAGAGAGATCCACATCACAGAAGAGTAACAGGGACCACTGTTCTCAGATGGAAGGATGCAATGAGAACCCGACGACGACGATTCAGTGAAGGCAGCACAGGCTAAGACACACTGGGGAATCTACCGTCGGGTGGTCCGAGGGGGTCCTAAGAGGTCCGTTCTCGGGACCTCACGCAACGGTAAAGGAAAAGGTTACGTACTTTCACTTTTAACTTTCACTTCAGCGAGTCAATACAGACTGGGAGTCGTTGGGGTACCTGACGTCGGAAGGTCCGAGGAGGCAGGTACCCTAAAAGGTCCGTTCTCATGACCTCACCCGACGGTAACGGAAGAGACATGAGAACCTGTCCCTTAAATTTTGTTAAGTCAAGAAACATCCTCAGAGACGAAAATCAGTCTATTTCCTCAAGTCCTTTGTTAAAGTAGACAACTAAAAGTTTACGAGAGTCGAGTTTTATTAAACACACAGTGTTGACATATAAGACCTGAGGAAGTTATACATGCATGTGTGTGTGCATATCAGTGTGAACAAACACTTTAAAATGTATAGAGGTTTTTAACTGGGTTTCTAGGGTTAATTCTTAGGTTATTAGCACAAAAGTCCGTTTTATAATCTTCAAACAGAGAACGAACCAAACCTTGGAGTCCCATGTCGTCGCAAAAAGATCCTCGGTTTTACCATCCGAGTAACGGTCTTAGGCTGAGTAAGTGAAGACTAGGTCCAAAAGAGACCCTTTACAAAATATCCGACTTTTTTAGGATTTTAAAGGCAACCAAAGGGTAAGTAAATTAAATAATGTTATCGTTCGAAGATAGTGGGTACATAAAAGCAATAATCTAGTTTTGTTGACCAACGTTTTCACTTCTGTGTACTTTAGTAAACAAATTGACGTGTTATTTGTCGACGGGGTTGACTGAGTCTCACGTAGACGGGCCGTTCCGACCTCCACTCAAACGAAGACAAACCCGTAAAAATAGGGGTTTTCCGGGTGTGTTGAATCTCTTCGTCAGGTCGGTTATTTTCCATTGTCTTGTTCACCCTGTAAAGACCGTGTGACTTCCCTCTGGTGTCTAAAAACAAAAAAGTCAGCTCCGTACTTAACGGACATACGATAAATGTAACGTACGCCCCGACGTGGGTCGCACCTTCAACGATCTGGTCTTAGACCATATTGTTCACCCTTCGCGGCGGAGACTACCCTCTTTCCCAACCTGCAGTTACCAGTCCCTGTCCGCGAAATCAGACCGTTGTGGTAGTGTAGACCTACCTCGACTCGAATGAACCCCTCTTATGTGTCCAAGGACAGCAGAGTTTGAGACTTTCAAAACGGGAACGGATATAAATGACTGTGGAAAGTCACGTCGTTGCAAATGGGGTTCGTTCACAATGGACCGCATACTGAGTCATCCTTTTTTATGGAATAGTATATTTTTAATGATAAAGAGGAAAAAGTATAACAGACATGATATATGTGGAGGAGACCCCCGGGTCTTCCATTTCACAGACGAACGTTACACCCTCTGGACCCAAGCTAGGGGTCCAACCCTTCTAGGGGACCTCTTCCTTCACCGTTGGGTGAGGTCATAAGAACGGACCTTTTAATGTACCTACCTCTTCGGACCATCCGATGTCAGGTACCCCAGCGTTTCTCAGTCTGTGTCATGATATATATATGTATATTTATATTTATATATATTATATGATACATATAAGGTAAACTATTAGTAGACTTTACAAAAACGACTTATAAGAAAAGAGAAGGTTTCGTAATTATTTCTACAGACTTGTCCAGTCGTACATTGTAACTAGGGAAGTCAGGTCAACTAGTCTGTGAAGAAAATTTGATCTAGGTCCTCGTAAATAGTGTTAATGTCAGAATTCTTCACTAACCAAAGTTGATTAGTCAGACATCAAAAAAAGTCGTTTAATTTGAATTTTAACCTCGAAACACTTTATGGTGACTTAGAAGATATGACTAAAATTTATCGTTTGTCTGGAGCACCAGAAGAGGTCTATTAAGGTAAGTGACTTATAGGAGTTTTACTTCGAAGTATTAACTATCATCATTTAAACGAAAATTTTGGGACCCATAGGGTCATCGATGACAAAGAACTACCAGTAACTATAAGTTCCGGGAATCTTTAGCATCAAAATTAGTTAATGTTTCTATAAAACGTATTAATTGTCCCAGACAGATCCGGATCCCAAAACTAGACACGAAGTTAAGAACTAAAATGGACTTGGCGAAACTTTCCAGGACCAATCCTCCAACCCTCGTCCCCCGTCACCACTTTTGAGACTCCAGACCCAGTAAAATCCTGATAACTGAACTTCCTATTCCAAAGGACTGTCGAGAAAGGACACAAAGAATATTTACCATTGAACCAGTTCGACCGGTAAAGATAGTTCATAAGTATAACTGACAAGGACCCTTTCTAAAGGTTTACTTATCACAGAGTAAGTAAAATTATTAATTACGGGGGAAAAGAGGATTGGGAATCTGAAGTCGGATCTAAGGCTAATAAGTATCAGGATACCCTTGTACTTACGGTACGTGCACAAGAGAGGTTTGAACGGCACTTCAAAATTTGAAAATAGTAAAACGTGAAGAGAAGGTTACAGGACTATTCGACAGGTTGACGATGAAATAAATTAGACAAAAAGCGAGAGAAAAAGAGAAAACGTCGACAGGTAGAAGATTGAGTCTCCGTCGTTTATAAAGTGTATAGGATTTTGTCCGTTAAATTGTACCCCCACCTCCCTTGAGTCTCCCGACCAACTCTGGTCTAAACCTGATGTAGTTTTACTTTTGGTGAAACGAAGGAGGTTGACGGAAAGTAATTGTAAACTGATAATAACCGAACCCAGTAGAGTAACTGGACCTCGATCCTTCTCTCTTCAAGTTCAAGTGTCGGTCCTTGAGACCACCATTAAATGACATACAGAGACCCTTCGTGTAAATAGAAGGACCTCGGGGTTAAAGAGGTGAGGATCTAATCTTTATTATTGTGGGTTTACTACCCCAAAACTTATTTCTTATATCTTTGAGTAGTTACAGTCCGTGTATAACATAAGAAAATAATTTAATTCTATATATATAGACACATACACACACACACACACGTACGAATAGTCCTCCTCCTTTATCTTTGGGTGAGGTCATCAGAACGGACCTCTTAGGGTACCTGTCTCATCGGTCCGCCCGATATCAGGTACCTCAGAGTTCATCAATCTGTGCTGACTCGTTGACTCGGATGAGTGTACACACATACATATATATATATATATATATATATATATACACACACACACACGTATATAGTTACCACGACAAACTACTTAGAAATGATTAACTTATAGCAATACTTTGGTTGTAGGTCCCGTTCTTTGGACTGCAACGGCCATGGGGGTCTTCGGACACGGAGAAAAGTACTGACAGGGAGTCCCCATGTACGTCCTAAAGAGTCTGAACCGTGATAACCAGAAACCCCGGTGTATGAAGAACCAATGTCTCGCATGTGTATCACAAATCGTCGTAGGGACCGAAGACTGTCACTCAACGGACACCATACAGGGTTGAGACGATTTTAGACTGTTAGTTTTTACAGGGGTCACCAGATCACCAATTCTGAACCGAGAAGGTGACGTCCCCCTCGTTAAAGTTAGGGACCAACCCTTGATTCTAAGGTGTACGGCATACCACACCCTTTGGTTTTCAGAGATCTATAACGGTTTGCAAACCGTATAACCTCCCCTCCTCCCCGACCGTTTTAAGACTAGAAATAAGGTGATCCTGGATTCAGGACTCCCCGGGGAGGACACACTCGAGAGTGAACAAGAGAGAGAAAGGGGGATACACCCCTGGGTACGTAAACTCTCTTTGAGGACTCATGTTTGATGATGGGTCACCTAAGTGACGGATCCTCAAGACTTTAGGTGTAGAAGTGATTCGGACCTCGGGGTCTACAGAACGAAGAGAAGGGTAAAGAGGGATCGAGGATAGTCGGAGACGATCATCTTCACATTTAACCAAGTTAGTGAAACCTTTTGAAAACCGTCATAAATAATTCCTAAATAATTCGACACGTATACACATGGAATACTAATGGGGGATCAAATAAAACTTACAAATGAATTATGAAATACAGACCGGAAAGGGTTTTTCCCTAAACTTCATTGAACGTTGTCTGTTGTAATTATACAATTAATTGGACATATAAAATCACCTCATAATTTCAACTTTTATTCCCTTTAATAAAGAAACTAACCATGATGTTCGTTCGACCCCCCAAATTCTACTTCTTATTATAATCATAAGTAACGAAATGTTATTTGTAAGAACAAATATCAAACTTAGTCTAAGGTTCATTCGAGCATGTAAAGTAACAACTATACAGAGACTTTAGTGAAAATTCGAACATACAGAGGTTAGACATACAAAAGAGAGTTAAACAATTCCTTTGACTAGAAAACGAGATATTGAAAAGACTAGTAGACTTAAATATACTAACATAGGAGTACCACAGTAAATTAAACGAGAGACAGGAGGATAAGAGATATCTACCATTAACCCTTTTATACAAGAGTCTATACCCGAAGGGAACACCGAGTCGACCATTTCTTAGGCGGACGTTACGTCCTCTGGACCCAAGTTAGGTACCCAACCCTTCTAGGGGACCTCTTCCCTTTACGATGGGTGAGGTCACAAGACCGGACCTCTTAAGGTACCTGACATATGAGGTGATCCAGTGTCTATATCAAACGTCATATTCCCGGACTTTTAATAATCCAAGAAAAGAAAATAACAGTTTCACATTACATTCACTGATTATAATTTACGTGGGTGAAGTTTCTGTTCCTAGAACTTATCTGTGTAATAGTTGATTGGTAATACATTTCTCGGTCCGGTGGGGTGGGTACTTCAAGAAGAAGATCTTTCAGGACCAACTGGGTCTATTGACTGGAAAAACTATTGAGACTAAAAGGAAGGGAGATGAAATTAAGGGTGAGAATACAAAACGTAAGTGGTTATTTATCACATTAGCGTTTTGGGATCTGTGACGTGGGAACTGGGGTAATTTCCGTCTTGAAGTTCCAGGTAAGAGGGAAAAGAGAGAAAAGAGAGAAAGGGATACTGTAACATACCGGGGTTCGTACGACACATGGGAGGTCCTGGCCACTTATTATTTATAACAAATAAAGTTTCAAGGGACTACAAACAAGAACTACAGACGTCCGTAGCACGTTAGTTTTATTTTTAGTGTTCCCGACCAGGTCGGCGGTGTAGTCTTTACAGATACCCCTGAGTGATACCCGGTTCCACTCTCGAGGGTCTTGAAGGATCGACTATCGCAATGATGACTATCTGTGTTTTATTCCAAACTACTAAAGGCTACGGTAAAGTATCACGACGACATGAAACGGTAGTTCTCGGTATAGTACAATCGTTACTTAGTAAGACCTAGGTAATGAAGGAATCCCGACGGTATATCTTTATAAAGTGTAGATCGTAAGGAGGATATACGTAGTCGACATGAAGTTCACTGTCTTAGGGAATAAGAGGATAAACCGATAGGTCATGACTTTAAAAATATCCTTTAAGTGCAAAAAGGGGAAATAAGAGGACAACAACAAGTCAACGATTCAGCACGGGTGAGGTCATGAGGACGGACCTTTTAGGGTACCTGCCTCCTCGGACCACCCGACGTCAGGTACCCCAGCGATTCTCAGTCTGTGCTGACTCGCTGAAGTGACAGAGAAAAGTGAAAGTACGTGACCTCTTCCTTTACCGTTGGGTGAGACCACAAGAACGAACCTCTTAGGGTCCCTGCCCCCTCGGACCACCCGACGGCAGATACCCCAGCGTGTCAGCCTGTGCTGACTTCGCTGAATCGTCGTCGTCCTCGGGTTTAGAATCGTGTGGTCCGAGGAGACAGGAGGTTATAGAGGGTCTCAAACAAGTTTAAGTACAGGTAACTCAAACACTATGGTAGGTTTATAGAAGAGTAGGAGACAGTAGGGGAAGAGGAGGATGGAAGTTAGAAAGGGTCGTAGTCCCAGAAAAGGTTACTCAGTTGAGAAATTTAGTCCACCGGTTTCATAACCTCGAAGTCGAAGTCGTAGTCAGGAAGGTTACTTATAAGTTCTGACTAAAGGAAATCCTACCTGACCAAACTAGAGGAACGTCAGGTTCCCTGAGAGTCTTCAGAAGAGGTCGTGATGTCAAGCTTTCGTAGTTAAGAAACCACGAGTTGGAAGAAATATCAGGTCGAAAGTGTAGGTATGTACTGATGACCTTTTTGGTGTCGAAACTGATCTATCTGGAAGTAGTCGTTTTA
Organism: Capra ibex; assembly: GCA_006410555.1. Lineage (NCBI taxonomy): Eukaryota > Metazoa > Chordata > Mammalia > Artiodactyla > Bovidae > Capra > Capra ibex. Next base: position 11,823,257 of record SJYO01014747.1, on the reverse strand, counting down.
CTACAGAGACGAAAAATTATATGACAGATCCTAACAGTATCGAAAGGAAGGTTCCTCGTTCGTAGAAAATTAAGGTACCAACGCCAGTGACAGGTGACACTAAAACCTCGGGTCCTTTTATTTTAGAGAGTACCGAAGGTGAAAAAGAGGAAAATAAAGGTAATAATAGAAATATCTGTTTCATAATTACTCGAGATTCAACCGAAGACTAAGAAAAACTGTACTAGAATTATAAAAAACTATCAAAGAGAACCATAGACTATACTATTTGATGCAATTTGGGTCGTGGATGGAATGATTCCGGAATCTTAGTCAGTAAAGAGGTCTTCACGACTCTAAAAAAAAAATCACCCTTTACCACAAAGTCCTGGTGTCAGACCCACAGAGCGGTCCTAAGTGTTCTATTTCTTGGTTATCCCACACACACACACACACACACACACACACATGCACGTGTGTACGTGAGGGTGTACACATTTCTATTTCTTAAACAGGTGTGTCAATACCTCCGACCATTCAGAGTCTAGGAAGTCCACCCATCGACCACTGTGTCCACTCGTTCGACCACTGAGTCCTCTTGGTTATTACATCAAGCTGAAATCTCCGAACGTCCGAATTTAGGGTCTTTCTTGACAAAGTCCAGGTTAGACTTCTGTCCTTTTTTCGGGCATAAGGTTAAGTTTCCGTGTTTTCATCCCTTTTAGGAGAGAATGAATCCCTTTCACTTTCACTTTAAACGAGTCAGTACAGACTGAGAAACGTTGGGGTACCTGACATATCAGGTACCTTAAAAGATCCGGTCTTATGACCTCACGTATCGGAAAGGGAAGAGGTCCTCTAGAAGGGTTGGGTCCCTATCTTGGGTCCAGAGGACGTGACGTCCGTCTAAGAAATGACAGACTTGGTGGTCTCTTCGGGTTCTTAAGACCTCACCCATCGGAGAGGGAAGAGGTCCCCTAGAAGGGTTGGGTCCTGAGGTTGGTCCTAGAGGACGAAACGTTCACCTAAGAAATGGTTGACTCGATAGTCCCTTCGGGGAATGAGTCCCTCTCAATCGAAAAAAAAAAAAAAAGGATAAGCCCGGAAGTTGACTAATTTACTTCAAGTGGGTGTAATCCCTCCTGTCAGACGAATTATGTCAGATGGTTAAAATCTACAAGTAGAATAGGGTTTAGTAAGAATGTCTCTGTCGGTTCTATCCTGTAGGGACTACCAGGTCACCAGTTCTTAGACGGACGGTTACGTTCCCTGTACCCAAGTTAGGGACCAGACCCTTCTAAGATGGACGACGTCCCGCTGTTTCGGGAAGTGGCGTTGAAGACTCGGTGATGAGATCTCGGACCGTCGGTGATAATGACTTCAAACGGGTGGCATCCCGGTCACAAGGAGTTATCTTCTTCGGCGGAGTCACTCTTCGACCATGTGGCGTTGATGTCTCATCGGGGAGAAAGGTGTTGATCTCTTTCGGACACGTGTCGTCACTTCTGGGTCGTGTCGGTTTTTATATTTATTTATTTATTTATTTAGTGTGGGGTTTATTACAAAGTAGTTTATAGACCCACCGGACACCGGGTCAGTCTACTGTATCTTAATTCGTAGAGTAACCTATGATTTTAACGAGTCATGTTGACTCAAAGAGTAACAAAGATCGGAAAAAGTTATGATCTTTTACTAAAAAGTTTATTTTATGTACTATTTAACTACGATTATGAAAGTTGATGTCCCAGAAATGAAGTTAAGAAATTAGAATGAAGATACAGAATAAAGGGAGATACCTCTTAGGGTCAAAAGTTAATATGGATTACATTTAATCTTGTAATGTTTTAATTCGTACGAGAAATAGGGTGTTGTGTCGTCAGAGTCTTATTGTTTTGGTCGTGATGGTGATTATTATAATAATGTCCATTAATAAATAAATACATCAAAAAACATCAAGAAATTTAATAACAGAAATTCAGTGTATTTTATCAAGAGACCTTAATACGGTGGTTAACCTATGTGTACATTCAATTAAACAAAATAAAAAAATCCCTATCGAAAATTTTAAATTAAAACAAAACATGAGCCCTTTTATCAATGAGAGAAGGTTTCAGTTTAGATGTTTTGTTACATAATAGTGGAAGGGGGGTTTCATTGTAAAAAAAAAGAGAAAGGTAGAGTAAACAACCTAATTTTTTTTTTTTAATTGTATTCGTGTGTGTCTGTGTATATATACGAGGAGAGGAAGGAAGAATCTCTTAATCATAAGATGATTTGTGAAAATAGGTTGAGGTAAAAATGTGACCTTTTGTACAAGACCTTTGGTGAGGTAACGTCATATATTTATAACATATAAAAGAGAAGACAAAACGTGGACGTCTATATCGTTCATTATCACTAAACCAAAAGAGGTAGAGAACGAAAATGTCTACTGGGACATTACTCAACGAGACGTATAGATAGATATTAAAATGGTCACAAAGAAAGTCTATCTAATAATCTACAAATTAACTAGTTTTTTATTTATATATACATTAAAAAGATCAATATCGATTTAGAAGATATGTCAAAAGTTAAAACAGAAGAGGGTTCATTATAAACCGTTACGAACAAAGGGGACCCGAGTAGTAGGATCAAGTAAAGTCAAGTCAGAGAGTCAACACAGGCTGAGAAACGCTGGGGTACTTGGTGTCGTGGGATCCGGAGGGACAGGTAGTGGTTGAGGGCCTCAAATGGGTTTGAGTGCAGGTAACTCAGCCACTACGGTAGCTCGGTAGAGTAGGAGACAGCAGGGGAAGAGGAGGGTGGAAGTTAAAAAGGGTCGTAGTCCCAGAAAAGGTTACTCAGTAGAGAAGTGTAGTCCACCAGTTTCATAACCTCAAAGTCGAAGTTGTAGTCAGGAAGGTCACTTGTGAGTCCTGACTAGAGGAAATCCTACCTGACCAACCTAGAGGAACGGCAGGTTCCCTGAGAGTTCTCAGAAGAGGTTGTGGTGTCAAATTTTCGTAGTTAAGAAGTCACGAGTCGAAAGAAATATCAGGTTGAAAGTGTAGGTATGTACTGATGACCTTTTTGGTATCGAAACTTCATGTTTGACATGAAACAACCGTTTCATGAATACATGAAGTATTCTCTCTGTAATGAATACAGAGACGAAAAATTATTCGACAGATCCAACCGGTATCGAAAAGGAGGTCCCTCGTTCGTAGAAAATTAAAACACCGACGTCAGTGGTAAACGTGACTAAACCTCGGGGAGTTTTATTTCAGACAGTGACAAAGACAACAAAGGGGTAGATAAACGTATTTCACTACCCTGATGTACGGTACTAGAATCAAAAGACTTACAACTCAAAATTCGGTTGTGAAAGTGAGAGGAGAAAGTGAAAGTAGTTCTCCGAAAAATCAAGAAGAAGTGAAAGACGGTATTCCCACCACAGTAGACGTATAGACTCCAATAACTATAAAGAGGGCCGTTAGAACTAAGGTCGAACACGAAGAAGGTCAGGTCGTAAAGAGTACTACATGAGACGTATATTTAATTTATTCGTTCCACTGTTATATGTCGGAACTGCATGAGGAAAGGGCTAAACCTTGGTCAAACAACAAGGTACAGGTCAAGATTGACAACGAAGAACTGGACGTATGTCTAAAGTAGTAGGATTTTCTAACTGTTTAAACTTAAAAAGGTTAGACCATTCACTCTTTACAATAAAATCAAATCAGAATTAAACGTAAAGACAATAACACTCTTTACGAAAAGTATATAACTTATAGATAAACGTAAATAAAAAGACACTTAACAGACTAGTAAAGAAATCGGACAAAAATATGTCTTTAAAAACACAAAAAAATTATAATAATGTTCAATTAATGTGTCTTTATAATTGGGAAGCCAAGTACCCAAACGTTTCTCAGTCTGTGCTGAATCGTTGACTACTATTTGTTGTTGTCGTTGTTATTTGTGGAGTAAACACTATATTCAACTTTTATAAAAAGGGTCACACAGTAAATGTGTGTCTTTAACGAAATTACAAAAATAAAAATCATTTTAGTGAAATAGATAAAAAAAGGTATAACAAAGGTCTGAATATTCCTTCAAAAGGAGTAAGTGTCCAGTATCTTCTTAAGTGGGTACAAAACCCCCAACCAAAAAAAAAAAAAACTGAGAAACAGAACAAAAGATTATGAACTAACTAAAAATGATAATATAAATTTATAGACAAAGGAGGACTGTACCTCCAACGACAACTTTTCATAAAAAGGAACCTTCAGGTCATCAAAATGATCTTTTTAGAGATGTACAACCCAAAAGATCCCCATAAAACTTTACATTATAGACCAGTCATATCCAAGACAACCTTTATAGGACCATTTTAATGACTCAGTATCCTTTACGTTTATTTCGAGATCTTCTATGTACGTTCAAGGACTTCACCCACATGGACAAACGTAAAGTTTGTCGTAACATTCTCTCAAGACCACCGAAGTATAAGAGAATTTGTACCACAGAGGTGGGAAAAACAAAATTGGTAGTCGACACATACGTCAACATCGAGTGACATCAAAATTAGACGTATAGGGACTATGGATTTCTTCAACCCGTTAAAAGTATGTAAAGGACCTGTAAATCTATAAGAAAAGACAATTCACAGATAAGTTGAGAAAACGGTAAAAAAAGTTTTAGTTAATAGAACTAAAAGAAAATAACAAAGTACCTTAAAGAAATACGTATCAGACCAATACTTAGTAAACAGTTTCTATATATAACGCTCGTAACAGGAAAGTCAAATACTGAACGGAAAAGTCAGAAAGTGCTGAACAGTTACCATAGAAAATTACCTATCTTCAAGATTTAAAACTATGGTATATTAGATAACGAAAAATTTAATAGCCACGAAAGACATAAAACTAATTCTTTAAAAAAAGATGAGGTTTCGGTACTTCTAAAAAAGGACCCAAACGGACACTTTTGGAAATAACTTAATGGAAGAGGGAGTTCCGATTTCAGTTAGGTCTTAAATCAAACTGTATATCATACTTTATTCCAACAAAGTAGTATGGATTAAAAAGGTTCAACTATACTTAACTGTAGAATAACAAGTGAAAATGAATCTTAATAAAAGGGACCTCAAAAATACACCCCTGTACCCAGTCCTATCGAAGCGTCGATAACAGGTTTCTCTAATTTTTCTACACTGAAACGTTAAACTCAAGACGACGGAGAAGAGGAGGACTACAGACCTTAGATTTGGAGAAAGAAAGTGGGATAACCGGAGACAGGGTGAGTTAAAACAAAAAGTAAGTATCTTCAAAGACTGAGTGATCGTCTAAAACAAGACCTTCCTTCGAGAAGATAATCAAAACTCTAACCTCTCAAGTATCATGGGTCTGTCGAGGTCGAAGGAGTCTTAAATAGTACATGAGTGGAGTTTTGACCTCGCACGTTTTAGAAAGAATCAAAGTCGATGGTAGAAACGTAACGGACGGGATACAGGGTCCCATAGATAAACCTACAAGAAAACTACAGTCTAGGTAGTCTATGGGGTACGAAGAAGACAAGTGTGATACATCCAAAACTTCGGTAGTCATTAAACAGAAGTGAACAAATATAAAACCCCAAGTACTCCTACAGTGTATTAGATCAAACCTACTGTACAAAACATACTCGAAACCAATACGATAATATCGAAAAGACGTACAGAAATACTTTACTAGACTCTTTTAATATACAGATATCTAATTTTTATTATATACATTAGAAGGTACATATATATATGTGAAGTTACATAGATATACATGTGATGGATATATACATTTCTAGATAAAAATATAGATATAGATATAAAGAAAAAGAGTAATTTAAAGGGAAGACCGTACAAGGGATCACATGTATTCTGGAATTATCTGAACATCGGAGATTCGTCTCTGTTGTCTCCCCATTTCTTAGACGGACGGTCACGTCCCCTGTGTCTTCTACACCCAAGCTGGGGTCCTAGTCCTTCTAGGGGACCTCTATTTTTATTGTTGGGTAAGGTCCTAAGAACGGATCCTTTAGGGTACCTGTCTCCTCGGGGCTCCCGATATAAAGTACCCCAACGTTTCTCAGCCTGTGCTGAATTGTTGATTTGTCGTTGTTAATAACCTCCCGACAAGTTTTATGAAATGGGTCAAAAGTGTTAAAATTTTTAACATTTCGAGATCATTTGAATTAGTGACACACAATTTAATACATTTTCGTCCTTCAAACTCATGAACAATATTACTTTCTTTTATCCTTAGACTCTTTTGTTTCTTAGTGAAAGTAGAAGAAATGTTCTCGGTCAACAATATTATACTCCCTTCTACTACGTTTATACGTTCTTTACTATTTGTTGACGAAAGTATAACACATAAGATTACAACATCTATAGGTTTAGAGTATACATTGTCTTTTGTGGGTAATGACTTCAAGGTATTGTGTAATCGACTTAATCCTTTTGTTGATAAATGTCTCTATTTATAAAACTACCTTTAACCGATTTACGATGTGGGGTCTGATAAAAGGAGGGAAGGAAAGTCAAGTCAAGTCAAGTCAAGTCAAGTCAGCGAGTCAACACAGGCTGAGAAACCCTGGGGTACTTAACGTCGTGGTTAAGGAAATGGTTAAGGGAAGGAAATGGTAGTCAATTTTCTTATTTCACTCTTACAGACCTTCACACTTCAGAGGATCTTAATGATTCTTTTGTCTCAGAGTGACTATTCGTCTTTATAAGTCACTCTAAATTAAAGTCACATTACAGAGGAGAGATCCAATTTTTCCGATTCAACGTAACTTCTCTCAGCACAACATAAAGACACTGACGACATTGTTTACTGGTATTTAAATCACCGAATTTCATTATGTTTACATAGAATGTCAAGACCTCCGACCTTCAAACTTTACTAGAGTGAACCCGATTTCAGTTCCCGAGTCGTCCCGACTCAAGGAGGACCTCGGAGATCCCTACCTAAGAAAGGAACGGAAAAGGTCGATGTTCTTAATAGTTACTGGAGTCTGTACGTCTACTGTGGTGGGATACCGTCTTTCACTTCTCCTTGATTTTTCGGAGAACTACTTTCACTTTCTCCTCTCACTTTTTCAACCGAATTTCGAGTTGTAAGTCTTTTGCTTCTAGTACCGTAGGCCAGGGTAGTGAAGTACCCTTTATCTACCCCTTTGTCACCTTTGTCACAGTCTGAAGTAAAAAAACCAGAGGTTTTAGTGACGTCTACCACTAACGTCGGTACCTTAATTTTCTGTGAATGAGGAACCTTCTTTTCAATACTGGTTGGATCTATCGTATAAGTTTTCGTCTCTGTAATGAAACGGCTGATTCTAGGTAGATCAGTTCCGATACCAAAAAGGACACCAGTACATACCTATACTCAAACCTAACTCTTCTTCCGACTCGTGACTTCTTAACTACGAAAACTTGACACCACAACCTCTTCTGAGAACTCTCAGGGAACCTGACGTTCCTCTAGGTTGGTCAGGTGAGACTTCCTCTAGTCGGGACCCTAAAGAAACCTTCCTTACTACCACTTCGACTTTGAGGTCATACAACCGGTGGCGTACACTTCTCGACTGAGTAACCTTTTCTGAGACTACGACCCTCCCTAATCCCCGTCCTCCTCTTCCCCTGCTGACTCCTACTCTACCGACCTACCGTAGTGACTGAGCTACCTGCACTCAGACCCACTCGAGGCCCTCAACCACTACCTGTCCCTCCGGACCGCACGACGCTACGTACCCCAGCGTCTCAACCTGTGCTGACTTGCTGACTTGACTTGACTTGACTTGACTTTCCGGTGAGACCGCGACACCGGGGACGTGGGGAAGAAGGTAGAAAGGAAAATTTATAAAAAAATTTTACACCTGGATTAAATTCCAGAAGTAACTTAAACAATGTTATAACGAAGACAAAATACAAAACTGAAAAACCGGAGTTCCGTTCACCCTAAAAATCGAGGACTGGTCCCTAACTTAGAGGTGGGGGACACAACCTTCCACTTCTGAAGTGGTGACCCTGGTGGTTCCTTCAAGGGGAAGGAGACAGAGACTTTGATCGCTACAACCCTTCTCAAAAAGAGTGAGACGGTAGAAAAGAACTACACAAAAGGTTCGGGAAGAGGATAAGAATCCCTGAGTGAGAACATTTAAAAAACAGGGTGAACCTATTAGGCTCTATTAGAGGTATTAAGTCCGGTCAACTAATCACCGAATTACTATAGATGTTAGACTTTAGTGAACGGTACATCAGATTCTATAAAAGTCCAAGATCTCTACTCCTACATCTATAAGTACTACACGGCAATTAGACGGATAGTACAGGTGATTCCAGAAGATGAGATTTAATTGGTCAAACCCATTCTCACGTAAAGATAAAAAAAAAAAGTACCTCTAAGACAGTACATCTGAATAAAAGTTTTGTCTTAAAGAATGTGAACAATGCGGACATGTAAATGTGGACGTACGTGTGTATATGCGTACTTGTGCGAGGACTAAATAAGTCTCATAGTGACTTTTTATTCTCACACACCTTTTTTGGGTGTAGGGTACATATTACCTTGTTGTAGGAATTATTACCGGGATTATGTCGTACTCAACTATATTTCTTGTAGTTTGATCCTTAGTCTTTCAGGTACAAGAACTGGATTTAGACTGGAAATTATTTGAAATTATATTTTGAAGTAATCATCATTATTAAGCCTCTTCCGTTACCGTGGGGTGAGGTCATGAGAACGGACCTTTTAGGGTACCTACCTCCTCGGACCACCCGACACCAGGTACCCCAGCGATTCTCAGTCTGTACTGACTCGTTGAAGTGAAGGGGAAAAGTGAAAGTGCGTAACCTCTTCCTTTACCGTTGGGTGAGGTCACAAGAACGGTCCTCTTAGGGTCCCTGTCGTCTCGGACCTCCCGACGGTAGATACCCAAACGTGTCTCAGCCTGTGCTGACTTCGCTGAATCGTCGTCGTCGTCATCATTATTAATCCGAGACATCTCTCAGTACCCGTAAATAAATAGAGTTTCCATAAGAGGTGGTATCCCGAAGGGACATTCGAGTCACCTTTTCTTGGGTGAACGGTTACGTCCTCTGCGTCCAAACTGGAGACCCAGTCCTTCTAGAGGATCTCTTCTTTTACCGATAGGTGAGGTTATAAGAACGGACCCTTTAGGGTACCTGTCTCCTCGGACCACCCGATATCAAGTACCCCAGAGTTTTCTCAACCTGTACTGAATCACTGATTTGTTGTCGTAAAAAGTAGCACTTTAAGGTAATTCCTCGGAGTACTGGTTACTTATGAGTCGAGGTCTCCCTTTTCTACCTTACTTCTATTTAGGTGGGATTTAAATTGTCTTTTCTTTAAGAAAATGTACCATCACTTTAGTCCACCGGAACCGGACGTCGTTGAACTTCACTCCGAAGATTAAGGGTCAGTCTCTAATTCCGGTCCAGTACCGCCATTCTCGCGGTTTAGGATAGGGTGTTCCAGGACCGTAACCGAAACGTCTTTTTTTAAGGGTGTCTCTACCTTTCATCACTTTGGTCACTTCACAAATAATCCTCCTCGTCTCATATCATACACACCTATCCGTGTACCCGCCTGGCTCTCTCTCAGAATACCCGGTAAAGGGGACTCAAAGGACACCGGTTGGTAAAACTAAACCGACCAGAACTCCGGCAGAAACCATATAGAGTCCTTTAAGGGTACACACGTGTACATAGAGAATCGGTTCTACCTAAGACCATTTCTCCGAGTACCCATCAACTGTAGTGAATGATACTTCACTGTTCACTACGGGAGGGGGAGAAAGATTGGAGACTCCTTGGAAAGATGTGTACACATCAACCCCTCCAGAGGAATTGATGTTCTTACTCTTTATACATGATAAAATAGAGAATGGACCCGTCCCGGGTCGGAGAAAGTAGTAGGACGAAAATACCTCAAAGACGATAAAACCTCTAAGACAGATGTCTCCCACCTTTCACAAGTCGGACCCCGGACACATAGAGGATGGAATCATCCCAGACCTATCCTTCGAGTAGAGTCGTCTCATTCTCGGTTTGAGGATTTGAGATTAAGAACTGTAATAGTGATTACGATTAACAACTTTATAACTTACGCTTTAACGTTATGTGAGATTGCGTCAAAGAGGTGATTTCGTTGCCTACTTTATAAATCCTTAACTTGGATTTGTCACCGTGTCCCGTGTTTTACAAACGTAATAAAATTCGAGAACCGTACCCCAATCGGTTAGACCAATACATTGTTATGACGGAGTCACAAGTTACTTTCACCTGTAACTTTAATTAGTAAACTACAGTAAACCCAAGCATCAAGGGGTTAAGAGTCAAAGTTAATAGTTACAATCTGAACAGAGGATATTTAAGTCTTTTAATGTTCAACCGTTAGTATTAATGGATTAAGAAAACCTTGTTCGACAGTTTTTCGTCGAATTTTGCTTTTAAATTTGACTAACCAAACCCCTTAAAAGGAGAGACCTAAACCCGGTACTAACCTAACTAACCTAGTAAAATAACTATCATATAAATTTAATTATCATATAAATTTCAGCTTAAGGAAGATTGAGTGTGAGCCTTTACTAATACAGTCTTCATCTTTGGTACTTCGATCTTTAACATATTATTATCTTTATGGTTAATTCGACACTCAACGGCTCCGTCTAAACTTAGACGACTTTCGATTTTTGTCGTTGCCGTTGAGTATCTAAGAGAAAAGAAAGACTCGGACTAGAGACTCAGACAAAAGATAATTATAGTCACTCAACGTCTCTTGATTCAGACAGCTTCTCCATAATCCACACGTGTAAACCCTTACGTGTATACGAAAAGTCGTTTATCTGTTGTCCAGTCCGATTACTCTTCGTAAGCGGACTCCCTAAGTAGTACAAAATTATCCAAACAGTGTGACTGCACTTCCTGATGGAATCAGTAGTAAACGGTGTTTCCACTCAAACACGTTAAAACGTAAAATCATGAACTACTTACTTCCCAGGTGACAACCGTATGTGAGAACGGTGGATGATAGGAAAGTCTACATTTAAATCTGGACCTAATCATAGGACCTCCTAAACAAAAATTACAACCTGGTTCTCTTTTCAATTGAAGGATCGACACCCTTGACTTCAGTCTATTAAACCGACACGGACCATAAAGAGACACCTAATTTTAAAATTTTCACCCCTAAAAACATACCTATTTTTGATCGTTAAAGTACGTCTATTTCTCATCTCGTCCCCTCTCTCCCTCATTCTCTCTCTACGGTCGACAAATTCGTTAAACCTTTTCACGTTCCAAAAAAATTTAGTAATAACCTTTACTATGAAAAAAACCGATTAAATTTCATTAGATACACATTATACATCTAAAGACGTAACACTTCATTAAGGTCCAATATGTGCTTGAAGTAAACAGAGTTTAGGAAAGTTGATGAACGGACCCAAAGAACAAGACAAGTGAAGTCAGTCACAAAGGGGAGGAGACATAAATTCTAATCTTCATTTTGTGGTGACAGGGTGGGTGGGAGTGGACGGAACAGGAGGGTGTGGATGGTGAGGGAAGATGGTCTGTGTTCTGAGGGAATGAGAGAACCCAGGATGGATGCCCAAGGACCCGAGGTACAGGAAGAGAAGTCATACGACTTTATGTAGATCTTATGTAGATGAAAACGAAAGATTCTTTCTTATACGTCTTCCATTTCATAAACTCGAGAAATGGAAGACTTTTACATAAATAAATCGTAAACGTAAACAGGTCCAAAGTTTCCAGTCACGACCAAGGTGTCATTAAGAAGGAAACCTTAAGACTTGCGTAGCTCAGGTCGCCGACTGTACTTCACCCGAGGGATCGATTGATTAAGTCTAAAACAACGGTTAGAGAAGGGAAAGAGTAATCGAATCAAAGAATTTCCTAAAAAATGAGGATTAGAAACTTTAGAGACGGATCGTTAAAGTGTTCTAAATGGATCTACATGCAGTTCCGACATATAACAGTGGAACGAATAAATTGAATATACGTCTCAAGTAGTACGTTTTACGACCGACCTACTTCGGGTTCGACCTTAGTCCAACGACCCTCTTTATAGTTATCGGAGTCTATACGTCTACTGTGGTGGGAATACCGTCTTTCGCTTCTTCTTGATTTCTCGGAGAACTACTTTCACTTTCTCCTCTCACTTTTTCAACCGAATTGTGAGTCGTAAGTCTTTTACTTCTAGTGTCGTAGGTCAGAGTAGTGAAGTACCGTTTATTTACCCCTTTGTTACCTTTGTCACTCTCTGAAATAAAAGAACCCGAGATTTTAGTGGAGTCTACCACTGACGTCGGTACTTTAATTTTCTGCGAACGAGGAACCTTCTTTTAGATACTGGTTGGATCTCTCGTATAATTTTTCGTCTCTACAATGAAATGATTGTTTCCAGGTAGATCAGTTTCGATACCAAAAAGATCGTCAGTGCATACCTACACTCTCAACCTGGTATTTCTTTCGACTCGTGGTTTCTTAACTACGAAACCTTGACACCACAACCTCTTCTGAGAACTCTCAGGGAACCTGACGTTCCTCTAGGTTGGTCAGTTAGGATTTCCTTTAATCAGGACTTATAAGTAACCTTCCTTACTGCGTCTTCGAGGTCATGAAACCGGTGGATTACACTTCATGACTGAGTAACCTTTTCTGAGACTACGACCCTTTCTAACTTCCGTCCTCCTCTTCCCCTACCGTCTCTTACTCTGCCGACCTACCGTAGTGGCTGAACTACCTGTACTCAACTTTTAGAGGTCCTCTACCACTTTCTGTCCCTTCGGACCACACGACGTCAGGTACCGCAACGTTTCTCAGCCTGTGCTGACTCTCTGACTTGGCTTAAAAAAAGGATCGGTGGATAAAAAATTTTAGTAGAACAGGTTAGACTTCTGTCATCTTACAAGAAAAAAATTAAATTTAAAAATAGACAGAAGGACTCAGTAGATAAAGAAGGTACAGTCAAGAAGACAGTGTAACGAACGAAAGGAGTACCCAGACACCTAAGTAAGAACTAAGAAGAATCAAACCTTACTTCGTAATCTAACTGACAAGATTCGTTCTCGACACCCAAAGAAGACGATTACACGGAAACTATCCTTTAGAGACACTTAGACCTTTCTCCCACGGACCGGCGTCATACGAAATCAAGTTCATCCGTCTAAGGTAATATCTAACATTCAGAAGGGTTTAAGGTCTCAGTCCTTTTGAAACAAGACCTGAACGGTTATGGTGTGACATTTACAGTTACGGTGATTATCGATTGTGAATTGTCCGTGATCAGATTTATAAAATTTGCATTATTAATTGATCAGAAGTTTTCTTGACACTCCGTCATGACAATAATGGGGAGTGTAATTCTTTGTCTTCGAGTCTTCCAATTCCTTTAACAAGTCCCAGTGTACCGAACATTCCTTGTCTCGACTCGAAATACAGGTCGGTCAGACCGAGGTCTTGTACACGATGGAATTGAGAGAAATCTTTAAAGTACATAAGAGTTTTCTCTTTGAAGGTCGAATATTTGACTCTAGTACGACCACACACGGAGACAAATTTGAAGGACACTTAAAGGGAGAAGGAACTGCGAAAAGGGAACGTGAAAATTATGGGACAGTCCAGGTTCGACTCGATAGACTCCCTACGGTTTCCGTTTCATTAAGGGAAGAGGTGACGTGACCACACGACAGGACGGGTCGTCAGGAGAGGGGGAACCAGGACGACACAAGGTAAGTAACTCTGCGAAGAGAAGTCGAAAGTAGACTTTTCTAAGAAGGAGATGAGAGAGTCGAGAACAAAGAAATAAGAGTAGGCATGATCTGAAAGTACAATAATTGGAGAGTACTGTCCACTCAGTAAGATAGCACAAGTTAATTAGTCTAAAAATTTTAAAAATAAAATATAACCTGATATAATGTTTCGATACAATCAAGTTCGTAAGTCGTTTCACTAAGTCAATATGTATATGTATATCGGTAAGAAAAAGTCTAAGAAAAAGGTATATTCAATAATATCTTATAACTCATCTCAAGAGGTCATACAGGAACGACTATTTCTGTTGATAATATACTATAGTGAATATATACCTTAGAAGTTTTACTATGTTTACGTAAATAAACATAGTATCTGAAGTTTTTGTTTAAATACTAATGGTTTTCCCTTTCCACCCCCACCCCATATTCAACCCTCAACCCTAATTGTGCATGTGTGACGATATGCATTTTGTCAATTATTCTAAAATACTTTGGTCTAATTCGTGTTTCAAAACCGGGAATAGTATAAATAGAGGAGTTTACAATATTTCGTTTGATAGTTAATTGTAATACTATATTAGAAAGATTTGATGATTAATCGAAACTAATTAGGTTGACTCATATCATTGGTTCTCACCTTACATAAAAGGACAAAAGTCATACAAATCAGAATTTTAAGTACGAAACTGTATAGATTTTTGGCTCCATATACATAGACTTCTGTGAACTTTAAAATAAGACTTACCCATGAATAACACTTTTACATAAGTTAAAGGTGATCGAGGTAGGTATTAAAAACTTATGACTGATCCCTGAATTTTTGACTCACTCAGAAGTCCTAGATTCTTTTCTCTTTAATAGACGGAAAATTTCGGAGTATAAAAACACCTTTTCAAATTGAGATAAAGTGTCCAAAATCTTTATCCAAAATGATTGTATTATGTTTAATTATAAAATCTTAAATTTGAAGGACAAGTAATGGATTTTTCCTTGGTTACTTCAGTGAAGAATCTATAAAGTTCAGTGACTTATAGTAAGAAAGGATACTCTCTCTATAGTCACCTGAAAATCGGTCTTTGCACCGACTTTCAGTTACCGTGGAGAAACGTAAATAGCGACGGTTCAAACGAGACGCATAAAAACCATAAGTGGTACGTAACAATTGCGACTAACAGTACATTAATTTAGTGACGAGTAGTGTTCTCGGACAAAAATACGACTCTATTCGTAGTCTTCAGACGACGTCCTGGGGATCTAGTTATTTATACAAGGGTCATCCTAATGTTTCTCCGACCCCAACTCGTCCCGTGGTCTTAATTAATCTTTACTAAAGAGAAAAAGAAAGATGAAAATTATATAAAAATTAACAAAAAGGTAAAAGTCACCCGAGATGGACGGAGTTTTTTTTTTTTCTGGACACGACTATGAGTCAGTGAAGGTAGGTCTGTAGACATCTTTGACTCGAGAATTAGAAAAGATGAAGAAGTCAGTATAAGGGTTGGACGTTGAATCAAATGACGATCACTAGGGTCCGAAAGTAGTAAAAATTTCTTTGAAACCTTGATCTCTACCGGTAGGTTAAAGTCTTTCGATGAACTTTGAAGTTTGTGTTCGAAACTTTACGTCCAGTCAAAGAAAAAAATCAACAGTACACGAACTATTTTACGTTACAGGTCAAAAATCTTCATCGTTAGATAAGATTTTATTTGTTTAGGTTCAGTTTTCACTCAAAACTTTTTGTCTTTTCCTCGGAAGAACCAGAAGTTAGGTCCTTCATGCTGTAAGAGGGTCACTCATCATACACTTTCTTCATCCTTGTGTCCCGAACCAGAGATTTGACGTTTCTGACTTAAGACTCATTGTCCACACTGGACACCACTACCCGTACGACCTTGTTAGTCGAGGAAATAAGAATTAAAGTTCCTAATAATCTTAAGGACCGAAGTCTTTACCCGTCGTCTACAGTGACTCCATTGTCGACATCCTTCACCACCACCACCCCTTTCTCTCCATTACCATAAGTTTCTCATTTTCCACAACCCTGATAAAGGTCCTTGACTCTTTGTCGGAAATATATTATCCTCTCTTTTTCCTTTATTAGTTTATAAGGTTTTGTTCATCCTCATTCACTAGATAATTACCACTGGGTTACCTACAGTGTCATTCTAAGGCAACAGTTCGCGTGCGTCAGTGTCAACCAGGAACTGTCTCGTTAACTCACTGTCCCACCACTGAGACTACGGAGAACGTAGGTGATCCGAAGTCATTCGCTTAGTACGAAAGTAACAAAGGTCGTGGTGTTTGACAAAAACTATCGTAATTTCTCCCGATAGTATAGTAGAAAAGGTGGACTTAAGTCTTTGGTGGTTCTTTATCTACCTCCTCAGTTTGTTTACCTCTATCTTTATCTATGAATTATGGTAACAACTTCTTACTCCGGTTCACCCGAAGGAGTATGACTTGGGGTCTTAATTGATCTGAAAAGGTCGGTCGGGGTCATTCACAACCTATGGTCTCCGGAGGACTTGTACCCGTATCGGACGAGGAGATTCTGAACCCCACTTCTCCTCGTTTGTTTTAGGGGTAAGAGTCGTCCTTCCCACTACGGTTTCTGTTTCTCTCCTTTACCTAGACTCCCGGACCGAAGGAAGAACGAGGGACCCCTCCCTAAAACTATCTCTGAACCCAGTCTTGGTGACGAGATTTGTCGAGAGAAGTTCCGTCAGAGAAGTCGTCACCGGAACCCGTTCCTGAGAGGGATATTCCTCGTTGAGATACCTGATCCTAACTGAAGTTCCTCTAGTCTAGTTTGGTCAGTTAGGATTTCCTTTAGTTGGGATTTATAAGTAACCTTCCTGATTACGACTTCGACTTCGAGGTTATGAAACCGGTGGACTACCCTTCTCGGCTGAGTAACCTTTTCTAGGACAACGACCCTTTCTCTTTACCGTTTTCCTCTTGGTCCGTCGTCTCCTATTCGACCAATCTATCTTAGTGGTTGAGTTCCCTTCACTTAAAGTCGTTCAAGGTCCTCGAGACTTCCTGTCCCTTCGTACCGGACGACGTCAGGTACCCTAGCGTTTCTCAACCTGTTCTGAATCGTAGACTTGTTGATACCTGATCCTTCAAAGACCACCGAGTTACCACTTCTTAGGTAGACGATCACGTCCTCTGTACCCAAGTAAGGACCCACCCCTTCTAGGGGACCTCTTCCTTTACCGTTGGGTGAGGTCATAAGAACGACCCTTTTAGGGTACCTGTCTTCTCAGACCTCCCGATGTAAGGTACCCCAGTGTTTCTCAGTCTGTGTTGATTCGTTGATTTTTTGTTGTTGATACCTGATCTTCTGCATGTATATCTCTAAAGACGGTCCGTCCTTGACCTAGATCAGGTACGAAAGTTCCTTGAATATCAGGTCATACTTTTTGTCTCGTTATTTATTCGTTATTATTGAAAAACTTTTCGTTATTATTGTGTTTACTAGTTGAAAGAAAAGATCATTCACTTCGTACAACCACATTTGATGGACCGAGGTTGGATTGAAAGGTCAGGATGTGTTATCGTCAGAGGGTCTTTACACAAACACACACTTACACAATCAGTTAGTCAGCACAGGCTGAGAAACACTGGGATATCTGACATCGGGTGGTCCGAAGAGACAGGTATCCTAAGAGGTCTGTTCTAATGACCTCATCTAACGGTAAGGGAAGAGGTCTACTAGAAGGGTTGGGTCCCTAGTTTGGGACCAGAGGAGGTAACGTCCATCTAAGAAATGGTAAACTCGATGTCCAATTCAGGAATCTTTACACGAACTAAGGTAAGTTTGACGTGACAAAAAAATTAGGATTTGTGTAACGAACGGACGTAGATCGTCTCTGAGGTGAGAGAGAGAGAGGGTAGCCGTTAATCAATAAAAATCAGAAAAAAGGGTATAGTGTTAAGAAATAAAAAATAAATGTATAAAAATTTAATTAGCAATAATCTCATATCGACGAAATGTTACAACACAAGTAAAAACGACTTGTCGTTTCACTTAGTCGAGAGACGAATGTATATAGGGTAGGAAAAACCTGAAGGAAGGGTAAATCCAGTAGTGTCTCGTGGCTCATCTCACGGGACACGATCTGTCATCCAAGAACAACCAATAGATAAAATATGTATCAGGTTATGACATATACGCAGACATCCTACGGGGTTCACGATGGATAATAAGAAGGTTTACTGATCTGAGACAGTAAACGATTCCACATTCTTTATAACAATCGGAAAAAAGAGTTGTAGTACGAGAAATATAACTCATTTTTTAATGAAAAAACTTGTAAATCCGACAATCACAGATCTTTTTCTACTAAGTCAAGTCAGCGAGTCAGCACAGACTGAGAAACGTTGGGGTACTTAGTGTCGTGCGGTCCGGAGGGACAGGTAGTGGTTGAGGGTCTCAAGTGAGTCTGAGTGTAGGTAACTCAGTCACTACGGTAGGTCGGTAGAGTAGGAGACGGCAGGGGAAGAGGAGGACGGGGGTTAGGGAGGGTCGTAGTCTCAGAAAAGGTCACTCACCAGAGAAGCGTACTCCACCGGTATCATAACCTCAAAGTCGAAGTTGTAGTAAGGAAGGTTTCTTTAGGGTCCCGACTAGAGGAAGTCCTGCCTAATCAACCTAGAGGAACGTCAGGTTCCCTGAGAGTTCTCAGAAGAGGTTGTGGTGTCAAGTTTGCGTAGTTAAGAAGTCGTGAGTCGGAAGAAGTGTCAGGTTGAGAGTGTAGGTATGTACTGGTGACCTCTTTGGTATCGGAACTGATCTACCTAGAATCAGCCGTGTCATTACAGAGACGAAAACTTATACGATAGATCCAACCAGTATTGAAAAGAAGGTTCCTCATTCTCAGAAAATTAAAGTACCGACGTCAGTGGTAGACGTCACTAAAACCTCGGGGGTTTTTACTTCAGACTGTGACAAAAAGTGACGAAGGGGTAGATAAAGGGTACTTCACTACCCTGGCCTACGGTACTAGAAGCAAAAGACTTACAACTCGAAATTCGGTTGAAAAAGAAAGAGGAGAAAGTGAAAGTAGTTTTCCGAAGAATCAAGGAGAAGTGAAAGACGGTATTCCCACCACAGTAGACGTATAGACTCCAATAACTGTAAAAAGGGCCGTTAGAACTAAGGTCGAACACAAAGAAGGTCAGGTCGCAAAGAGTACTACATGAGACGTATCTTCAATTTATTCGTCCCACTGTTATATGTCGGAACTGTATGAGGAAAAGGATAAACTTTGGTCAGACAACAAGGTACAGGTCAAGATTGACAACGAAGGACTGGACGTATGTCTAAAGAGTTCTCCGTCCAGTCCACCAGACCATAAGGGTAGAGAGAGTAATAAAAGGTGTCAAAAAACACTAGGTGTGTCAGTTTCCGAAACCGTATCAGTTCTTTCGTCTTTATCTACAAAAAGACCTTGAGAGAACGAAAAAGGTACTAGGTCGTCTACAACCGTTAAACTAGAGACCAAGGAGACGGAAAAGATTTTGGTCGAACTTGTAGACCTTCAAGTGTCAAGTGTATAACGACTTCGGACCGAACCTCTTAAAACTCGTAATGAAATGATCGTACACTCTACTCACGTTAACACGCCATCAAACTCGTAAGAAACCGTAACGGAAAGAAACCCTAACCTTACTTTTGACTGGAAAAAGTCAGGAGACCGGTGACGACTCAAAAGGTTTAAACGACCGTATAACTCACGTCGTGAAAGTGTCGTAGTAGAAAGTCCTAAACTTTGTCGAGTTGACCTTAAGGTAGTGGAGATGATCGAAACAAGTATCGCTACGAAAGGTTCCGGGTGAACTGAAGTGTAAGGTCCTACAGACCGAGATTTAATCACTAGTGTGGTAGTACTAATTTCTACTAATTTGAGACATAAATTTTTTTATCACGTATACACAGTTAGGGTTGGAGGGTTAAGTAGGGGACGAAAGGGGGATCCAAGTCAAGTCAAGTCAACGAGTTAACACAGGTTGAGAAACACTGAGGTACCTGACGACGTGTGGTCCGGAGGGACATGTAGCAGTTGAGGGTCTCAAATGAGTTTGAGTACAGGTAACTCAACCACTGTGGTAGGTTAGTAGAGTAGGAGACAGCAGGGGAAGAGGAGGACAGGGGTTAGGGAGGGTCGTAGTCCCAGAAAAGGTTACTCAGTCATGAAGCGTAGTCCACCGGTTTCATAACCTTAAAGTCGAAGTCGTAGTCAGGAAGGTTACTTATAAGTCCTGACTAGAGGGAATCCTACCTGACCAACCTAGAGGAACGTCAGGTTCCCTGAGAGTTCTCAGAAGAGGTTATGGTGTCAAGTTTTCGTAGTTAAGAAACCACGAATCGAAAGAAATATCAGGTGGAGAGTGTAGGCATGTACTGATGATCTTTTTGGTATCGAAACTGATCTACCTGGAAACAACCGTTTCATTACAGAGACGAAAAATTATACGAGAGGTACAACCAGTATTGAAAAGAAGGTTCCTCGTACACAGAAAATTACAAACAAGAAATACAGACACAGAGATAAAGACGAAACATTTATTCTAGTAGATATAGTAAAAAAAGATCTAAGGTGGATACACGTAATTATATAAGAGCGAAGAAATTCTTTCGCAAAACTAGGGGTATCGACACGTATTCGGAAAGACGAAAACTGGAACAAGGAAAGGCTACCGTCGACACAAGGAGGTGCAATATAAAATTGTTACACATAGCAGTGGAGTAGAGATAAACTTAACACCATGGGAGAGTCGATTGAGTCTCCGAAACGTCCACCTGTATGTCATCCTTGCAATTAAAATTGTCTTGCTTCGATTTACCTTACACTCGTGACGGATCTACATCAAGTAAGTAAACACAAGTAGGTAAGGTAATCGACCAGTTGCGAATGCTCTCAGACGATGGGCGGTTCAGAACATCGATCCACAATACTTCTGTTTTACTACATCCATATTCCATCAAGACGGAAAGGTTATTCTTTTAACTTTTATTGTAAGTTAGGAAGTCCCATGAATGGACGTCGACTGTAAATCATTCAAAGAAAATTCCCTTAACACTATGGGCGGTACCTTGAGGTTCAGGTCCCGGTTGGGCACCTTTCTTCTACCAGGGTCCTGGAGAGAGGAAAAGACTGAATCGTCTGAGAATGGTTGAACAGTGAAGAAAGACACACGAGTCTGCAGGGGGTAGGTTTCGTCCTCCATCTATTGGTATACCGGTCTCTTTGAAAGGTTTGGACTCCCTCCGGAGTAGAAAGGTCCGTCTCAACGTTCACGGTAAAGGGTAAACTTCCAGAAAGTTAAATCTTCCACCGTCTAAACAACAGTTTCCCTTAAGTCCAAAAGACTTTTCAAGGTTCCCTCATATCTTAAAGTAATTGAACGAGAGACGTCAGAAGTCTAGCAGGGAAACATCCGAGTTAAATGAGCCACAAAACATAAAAAAAAACTTTGTTTTGTAAAGCAAAACACCATCTCCGGGACTTACCGGAAACTCGATGACTAACGGAAAACCGACTTACTTTAGAGATTCGACACACCGCCCTAAAGATTTCCTGTGTCCGGAATTCGGACGGTTTGATAGTTGACTCGTCCCGTTTTTTTTTTTCACTCTCCCCGAAGAGTGAATGAGTTTTATCATAAATATTGGTTGGAAGTCGTGTCTGGTGGAACAAGTGGTACTCTTTGAATAAAAACGTCTCAAACCTAGGTGGCAGGAAGAGGCAAGGGGTAGAATCTGGACACATTACGAACGAAAACAGGACGTTTTATTTTAACGTAGAGGAGAAAGACGTTTGTTAAAACAAGAGGTTCCTGGTGCTACATTATAGAGTTCGTTTGGTACGATTGGTCGGACGTCCGGGAACCATCACCAAACCCGTCACTGAAAGTCACATTACTCCAGAAGGACCAAGGACTCTCTCATGTAGTAGGTATAGACTGTAAGAGGTGTAAGTTAGTCAAATGAGTCAAAACAAACAAACAAACAAGCAATATCAGACACCAAAAATTTAAAACTCCTTAACCTTTTATGGGAGAGTATCCGAAGGAAAACAGACATCTCACAATGAGAGGTAAGTCGTATCCACTTCCTTACTTAGTCCTAGTCAAAAGGAACGAAAGTATACATCCGCAAGTCCTCTCGACAAACTAAAAATAAAGGTAAACGATCCAACCTTCCTCGGTGACCGTCGTTAGAGCAGAAGATTCACCTGTTGTAGTCGGATACCTTACCTTAGGTTACCTCCCCTGTCGACACTCGGTACTCGAAAACCGAGGAGGACCTTGAGTTCTATCTTGGTAGGGGTATATAGGGTCACTTGACTGGGTCACTAAAGGGTAAAACGTATTAAATGTAACACAAATCTAAGACAGGATCTTGCACTTAGAACTGATGACTATACTATCACTTCTTCATGAAAGAAGATGATTAAACGTCCGGAACTAATATACGTGTTAACTTGTAATTAAGTTCAAACGACCTATAAAGTCAAAGAGTAAAACTTAACAAAGAAGTACCAGAAATGGGTATAAACTGTTAAAAATGAAAAACAAAACAGTATTGTAGAATATATAAATCTCATAATCGAGGAAAAGACAGTATATACATCGTTAAAAAACGGATTTAATAGTATACTAAAACTGAAGCTATCCAAAGGAACCGTTTGTAAAAAGAATACACAAGACGGAAACCGTGACACGACCCCTGCTCCCCAATTTTTTTTTTTCAGGAGGGATGAGGTTCTAATAAAGTTTAAGTCGTATTTTTATTTTAAATTTTTAGTCATCGGAAGAAGGTATGACCCCTATTAGTCTTTTACTTTATTTTTGGTTCTAAAAATTTTTTATGGTTGTGTTCGATGTTTCACTGATCTCAAATTTGATTGTTTCTTACTTATTCGTAAATACCTTTTTTAGGATTTTCTTTATTTCTCGTATTTCTTTACAAACTAAGTTACTTCTCTATTTCATATAAGAACCTAACCTTTTGAATCATTACTTAAAGTATAATCATGAGTACGTTTCTCAACTGAGTAACCTTTTCTGAGACTACGACCCTCCCTAAACCCCGTCCTCCTCTTCCCCTACTGTCTCCTACTCTACCGACCTACCGTAGTGACTGAGCTACCTACACTTAGACTCACTTGAGACCCTCAACNAACCTAACCTTTTGAATCATTACTTAAAGTATAATCATGAGTACGCTTCTCAACTGAGTAACCTTTTCTGAGACTACGACCCTCCCTAAACCCCGTCCTCCTCTTCCCCTACTGTCTCCTACTCTACCGACCTACCGTAGTGACTGAGCTACCTACACTTAGACTCACTTGAGACCCTCAACCACTACCTGTCCCTCCGGACCGCACGACGCTAAGTACCTTAGCGTTTCTCAGCCTGTGCTGACTCGCTGACTTGACTTGACTTGACTAAGTAACTATAATCATTAACATTGCAACCAATGTTTTGCCAACTATAAAAGATTACCCGAAAAGTACATAATGATAAACATAATGAGTAATTGAGATACATCTTGGAATCTCACTCATGAAAAACTCTAACCTCTCATACTTCGGTTCTTAAATTCTACCCTCACTACCGGCTCCTCCTTAATTTTTTATTCTCTCGCATAACATGTCTGGTTACCCACCATAACTCGGTACTTGACTCCCCATAAATACATAATACAAACAACGACTCCAGGTTTTCGTTTTTACTTTTTTCACTTCATTCTATTCCATTATTTTTATGTTTGGATATAATAAAAGATCATGAAGTTTACTAAACAAAAATAAACCACATTTAACGTTCTTTACAGAGGTGGAAGAAGTCAAGAGTGAAAGAAGGGGAATTTTAAATTAGTTAACGGATGTAAATAAAAAACTATTAGGGAAGAAAGGGTGATAAAATTTTACGGTGAAATAACATATTATGAATACATAGACAAAGACGAAAAAACAAGACAAGGTTGTTAGTAAGACAGAAAAAGTATGGGCACTTGTAGAAATTCAAGATAGTTGAAATACATCCGGAAACCTGAAGGGTAAGTCAGTGGTCAAGAGTACTTGTGATAGAAGTTTTATAAATAGTTTAGGAAAGTGAAAGGTAAAGGTCACGGGAGCGGAACCAATTAATATGACGGTGGAGAGAGGACCTAATGACGTATCGGGTGATAAATTAGAGTGACACAGGTAAGAAGTGGGTAAGGTTTGGTAAGAAGTGTTTAACCCTTTATTTTATTTGAGGAATTTGGTGCTTAATGTAGTACGCGAAGGGGCAAGTCTTAGGAACCCCTCTGACAGTGTCGTGAGTCGTAAATAAGGTAAATGTACCAACCACGTACCGGGGGCGGATGATACTAGAGGCCCGGATGGGGACAGAAAGAGACCTCAAGGGACAAAACTGGTGTAACCTGGGGAAATCAAAGAACTTACACGGGTGTAGGAATGTACCGTCCTGGAATTCTGGACAAAAGAAAGATGATCATTGAGGGAACGGGAAGGGTGGGGAACTGGGTCCAATTTATGGTGAGAGTGGTCATTCTGACTACAAAGTCCGACGTTCCCGGTGTGTGGTCCGATCCCTGTGGTAGACTCACGGTTTCACTCACCGCAGGAGACCAAACCTCCTGTGGTTGTCTAGTGGTCCACGACGGAGAGGTGTGAACGTCGAAAGAAAATTTCGTGCCTAATGTCAAGTCAAGTCAAGTCAGCGAGTCAACACAGGCTGAGAAACGCTGGGGTACCTAGCGCCGTACGGTCCGGAGGGACAGGTAGTGGTTGAGGGTCTCAAATGGGTTTGTTGAACATTAATTTATAAGTATTATAAACACAGTAATAAAAAACATGATGGAAAAGGGGGGTAATCTAACATCTGAAGAACTTGAGTCCTTTGTACGGCAAGAGAGGGAAGTAGGGGGTTTGTTTTATGTGTTAGTTCCTAAGTGAATTACTCACTAACTGTACACTACCAGTACAGTCGCTTCTACAGTCAGAAGTAAAATCTTTCAGGGATCGATAGATGGGTTGAATAAGAAGGTGCATTATAAAAAACTTCTATAAAAAGTACGAGACTTTATAGGATGATCTTAAAATAATGTAAGTATTTAATAAACCCTTACTAAACACTAGAAATGTTATAATTAGAGAGTTATACACTTGTACTGTATTATAAAATATCAAATAAGTACACTCAAGGTGTGTAAAGGATATTCCTAATAAGACTGAAATAAAATATAAATACCAGGGTTGACCCATGTGAGAAAAAACCTCCCTCTCCCAAGAAAAAAATTAAGATAAAGGTTTCGTCTATGTAAAGAGTGTGTCCTTTAATGACCATAAAACATATGTGAAAAATTAACTTTTATACACATTTAGTTAATAAAATTACTGGAGTCATCTAGAATGACTTAAAAAACGAATCTGTTAGTATACTAGATGTCGTAAAAAAATTTAGGGGAAGTAATAATCTCAACAATAAGAAGTAAATATAAATTAAATCGTCAATAATAAATGTGTTCTTAAGATTTGTTATTGTCAAGTTACCCCATCCATTGACAGTACAGAGATCCGAGTTTCTCTTAAATAAACAAATGGTAATTCGTACTACCACATAAAAAAAAGACAATTTAAAAATTTTAGGAAAAAATGTTTATCAAAAACATAATTTTTTACTACAAGTTAAAATAGTTTATATAAACTTAAGAATTGTACTACTTAATATTTTTATACTAAACCTTGTGTGTCAACACGTTTAAGTCTAAACCCAGGGGTGTGACCATCAGAAAACTCCCAAAAACCAGAAAAAAAATGTAACCTCATATCGATTACACTGACTTCGCTGAATCGTCGTCGTCGTCGCATCGATTAGTTGTTGCACACTATCAAAGTCCACGAGTCGGTGTGTGTGTGGACACAGGTGACAGAGGATTTGAGGGGAGGGTAGGTCCGATGGCGTACTGTAACTTGTCTCAAAGGACACGGTCTGTCATCCAGAAACAACCAATAAGTAAAAATTATATCGTCACACAAGGACAGGTAGGGTTTAAGGGATTGATAGGAAAGGGGAGTAGACGGAGGTCTGGGGGTGGCTCTCGGTATTCAATCAAGAGATTCCGACACTCAGACGAAGACAAAACACTTATTCAAGTAAAGATAGTAAAGAAGAATCTAGGACGTATATTCTCCACACACTTTATAAAGAGGAACAGGCAGACAGAACGACGTAAGTCCTACTGTTAGAGACACAGGTAGGTACAACGACGTTACCGTAGTAAAGTAAGAAAAGTCGCCGACCATTGTGAGGGAAGAAATAGGTAAGGAGACAACTACCCGTAAATCCAACGAAGGTACAGGATCGACAACATTTGTTCCGACGTTACTCGTGCCCCCACGTACATAGTAAAGTCTGGTACAAAAAGAGACCTATGTGTGGGTCCTCACCCTGACGTTCCAGTGTACTATCGAGATAAAAATCAAAAAATTCCTTGGAGCTATGACAAAAGGTAACCGGATTACCCATCAAAGGGGTGGAAAGACCTAGACATCAGATCACCCGGGGTCTCTCGTAGTCAATTATAACCGGAACCATAAGGTACCGGATGTTGCGTTCACATAACTTACGAAACGGTGTGCGACTAGAAAAGTAATGTTAAAAAGAGACTAAGACGATGTGAAATTCTTTCCCGATAAGGAATCTATAAGTAAAATGTCTATTCTATCGACTTCTTTTTGTCACAATGTTCAGGGTGTATCTCCCCACGAACTCGAGTACTAATAATTAAGACCGTATGTTTACGTAGAAGGGTAGACGACTCAGGGGACTCGGTAATGTTTCAATTTATATTTCCCAAAGGGATCACCCGGTCACCAATTCTGAAGTGAAAAGTTACGTCCCCCGTGTCCAAGTTAGGGACCAGTCCCTCGATTCTATGTGTACGGAATTCCTGCTTTTTTTGGTTTTGTATTTTGTCTCTGTTATAACTTTGTGTTAGTTCTTATTGAAAATTTTTACTTTATACGTATAAAGGAGCTTTACATCCACCAAAATAACGGGAATACAAGAAGGAGTAAGTGGAGGAGAGTACGCCCAGATTTTTCATAAGTCTTTTAATAAATCTCTTAATATCGAGGAACCAGTAAAAACAGTATCCCTTGACTTAGAAAAAAGAACGAATAATACTTTTTTCAACACACACGCACACACACACACACACACACGCACACACATATGTGTGCGACTTCTTTTTTTCTTTATTTGTATCGGTAGAATGTTCCGTCTTTATCAGGGAGTAGGAACCCACGGATTTAATTTAGTGTACTCTACACCCATCGGGTGAGGACGGTAATAAATATTGACATACCTGGGTGGCGAGGGAGGAAAAGGGAGGGACCCTTCGACCGTTACAAGGGGAGGAGTCGGGACCCGCAGACGGTGGGTCGCCGGTGGGGTCTCAGTAGGGAGCGAAAGTGCCTAGAGACAAGTACCTCGGAGACTACCCTCGTGAGGTTCCGGTCTACGAGGGGCTCTCCGTTCGGACGAAGAGAGGCGACAATCCTCGAAAGTCTTTAGTGTGGGAGGAGTCTCCTTCAGTCTTATCGTTGTCCTTTTTATTCATTTTGGATAATATTTTGTCAACAGGTTCTTGGACCGGTGCACGTCCCATCGCTAGCTATGGGACACTTCCAATTTAGATAAAAGTGTGACACAAGGTAAAGTGTGAAATTACCACAAAATTACACAGACAGTGACTCGGGGAAGTACCCTACGTCTGTCTCAGAAATGTGTCCTTTTCCTTGGGCCGAAAAGTTCGAAGACACATTGTAGAATAAATGGCCGACGCTAGACTGCGAAGGACAAGGGAAGGTCTCACTGTCGCCTAGGTCAAGAAGGGGAGGTGGGGACACTGAGAGACAAAGGTGAGAGAAAGCATAAGGGCTAAAACGTCTACAGAGACCCGAGAACACTCACTGAGACTCTGTGGGGAGACGTTCCGAAAGGTTCTGTTTATGGACGTAGTTTCTCTCTCACTGTTTCAATCCACAGACGGGGAAGGTAGCAGTCAACCGTGACAAGGAAAGTGTCTACTGGGGACGACCAGGCAGAGTGACAGATGGGAGAGGACAGCCCCGAGAAGACGACCTGGGGTCGAAACAGACAGAGAAGTGCGATGTCCAGGGTCTCGAGCAGGGTCAGTCCCCAGTACGGGGACGAAGGGGTGGGAATCCTCTCTTTTAGGGTTACTAAAGAAATGAAGAAAAGATAGGAGTTTCTCTAAAGAAAATGGAAATGTGTGAAATTCGATAATTATGTATCATCATATCGTTAACTTAGACAAAGGATCCCGACGGTAGTATTTCGTGGTACTTGAACCACCGGATGTCGTTGTCTTTCCATCAGAGGGTATCTAGACCCCCAGTCTTCAGACTTCAGTTCCCAACCGTCCCGGGACGAGAGAGACGCCCGTGATCCCCTCTTGGACGAGGGACGGTAGTGAATTGAAGACCAGACCGGTCTTTAGGAACCAACAGGAACCGAACAACTGGGGAGTGAGGTTAGAGACGGAAAACAGTAGTGTGGACCACCGATTGTTCCATCTCTTAGACGGACGTCACGTCTCCCGGACTCAAACTAGGGGCCCACCCCCTCAAGGGGACCCCTTCCTTTACCGTTGGGTGAGGTCATAAGAACGGACCCTTTAGGGTACCTGTCTCCTCGGACCACCCGATGTCAGACACTCCAACGTTTTCCAACCTGTAGAGACTTGTCGATTGTGAAAGTGAAAGTCACAAGAGGGTTTCGTAGAGACCGAGACATAAAAGAGAAGAGGAAATTTTTTTTATAAATATGAAACCGATTAAATAAGTAAACCGACGCGACTCAGAGTCAACACCGAACGACCGAGTAGTAAAACAGTACGCCCTAGAAACAATGCCACGTACCTGAGAGATCGACACAGCGTCTGAGTCAACACCGCACGTCCACACCAATAAGACGCCGTATATCCCAGGATCAAGGGGTGGGTTCCTAGAGTGGGTGCAGGGGACGTAACACGGGACGTAACGTCCCACCTAAGAATTGGTGGTGTAGAGGTCCCTTCAGGGAAAAGAGAAGAGACCTTCTGTGGCCAGTATAACATGACCACCGGGTGAGATGGGATGGTCCTGGAGTAGACTTGATTCACGAAGAAGTCACCCGGGAGAAGGGTTGGCATCAGTGTAAGACTACAAGACCCTTCCTCCACCTAAACCTCTTGTGGTGGACACTACCAATTAAAGCACACAGTTAGGCTGACCCGGTATCACGGGTGGATACACCAGTTTATCATAAGACCTCTCTTCTTACAAAGACAATCTTACCAAAACCTACTCTAATTGTACATATAGCCACGTCAAACTCACTTCGTTTGACGGTAGGTACTGACCCACCCGGAGTAGGTTAGTCAACTTCCAGGATGGTCTTGTTTTCCAACCGGAGGGGGTTCGTCCTTCCCTAAGACGGCCGACTGACGGAAGTGTGACTTTGACGTTGTGACTGTGAGGGACACAGACGTCAGACGGACTAGACGCACAAGACCTCAACTCTCGAAAGTACGGAAGTCGTAATGTACTCGGTTCAGGAATTTCGTCAGAGAGAGGGGAGTGTGTGTGTGTGTGTGTAGGTCTGTGTGTGTTTCGTTCCTTTTTGGATACTCCCAAATGTTATTTGAGGAGGAAGGAAGGGAAAAAGGAAGAAAGAAAGAAAGGAGGGAAGGAAGATAGAAAGGTCTCAAATAAGTCGCATTTCTATCCATTCACCGTAATTACACCTGTGATTCTTATATTTTAAATTATCCTAAATGGAGGTTTGGTTTCTATTAATTCTTTCCGAAGGGACCACCGAGTCTACCATTTCTTAGACGGACGTCACACCCTCTGGGTCCAAGGTAGGGACTTACCTCTTCTAGGGGACCTCTTCCTTTACCGTTGGGTGAGGTCTTAAGAACGGACAACTTAAGGTGCCTGTCTCCTCGGACCGCCTGACCGATATGGTTACCACAGTGTTTCTCAGTCTGTATTGTGAAGTGAAGTGTAAAACCTATTTTTTACATTCTGGCCTTGAGTAAACTAAAGCTACTCCTATGTCCTCTTCAAACTCTTTACGGGCTCTCAGTGTCTAAACTTAAGTTTGTAGAACAAGGTCCTGACTTACTACAAGTCACTTACACGTAAACTCTCTTACTTCTCTTTTTTTTTTTAATCGTCGAGTCAATTGAGGACTCTATAAGACTTTGTAAGAGTATAGAGGATCTTAACTCGGTGAAAAAAAAAAATTAGTGGTAAAACGTGAAAGGGTCACTCCAATACTTGGTCGACAGATAACCCGCTTTTATAGTGGTAGGTTAATTATAAAACCTTCGTTACTGTCTAAGAGTATTGGGGGACCGAGTCGTCAGACAAGTCTCAGACTAGTCTGTCCTTCACCGTATTTGCCCACCGGTCCGTCAAGTGGTCCAGACATGTCTCTCTCGTCTCCGGTGCCTGACTTCAGACACTTAGTACCTTCTGACGTCGTTCCCTAAGATGTAAACTTAATACTTATAAATTTATCCGAATAATTTTGTCACAGGTGTCTCTCGCTTTGACGTAAACGAAAATTTTGTTAATTTTTATATTCCCTGTCACGTCTTGTCAGTGATTTCCGTATTTAAACCTCAACCTTCCGAGTCTCCCGTAGGCATCGATATCGGGTAGAGACGATACACCACACCCCTTCATTTAAACTGGGGAGATGTAAAATAGGTCTGAGGGTGGGGAAGTGAATAGGAGTATACAAAGTAGTTCTTAGTTGTAATTCTCGTACCAGAGACATTGGTCTGACAGACATAGACTTAGAACCCAGACAGTGAATAATTGGCAAACATGTACAGCGAATCGAAGAGACACGGAGTCAAATGGGAAGGGATTCACCCCTCTTCTGAGAAGTTCCCGATCAACACTCTGATTTACTCATTTAAATGAATTATATAAATCTTCTCGTATTCCATGTATTATTTACATTTTATTTACAGTCTAGACTGTAGTTTATGATACAGTAATAACACATGGTCTTTGGCACGAGTCATAGTCTTCTTTATCACTCTTTCTACCTGTGTCAGAAATGGGCGTATCCGTGTTAATTTGTGTGTTATTCACAATACGTTCAACTGATACCTTTAACACATCAATTTGGGGATTTAAACACAATTCCCCAGTCCCTTTTGAAAGTTTCTCTTCATTCCAAATTCTGTACTGTCCCCTTATCTTTAATCGGTCTCTGTTTCTTCCCTTCTTATAACGACCATCTCTAATATACGCAATATAAAATAATTTTTTATATATATATACTTATACCCATCTTTCCTACCTCCCCTCCTACCCCTCTCTCTTACTTTTTCTTACTCTCTCTTAGTCTTTACAAAGGACAGTGTAACATGACCCCCTTCTGAATGTTACACCGAACTTTCCGGTCCAGTGTTGACTGAAACCTTCAGTATGATTCCTCAAACTTGAAATAGCAGACCCGTAACCTATAGGTTCTTCGTCTACTACGATAAAGGTAAGGTCTTCGTGGTGAGACTTGACCACCCCTGATTACCCTTCGTACTGGACCCCCCTTGTTCATTTCCGTCCCAATAGTCACTCCACCGACAGTTTCTCCCGCTGAGTTCTCTACTCTCACAGGACTTCCCACTACTAAACCTCTCCTTCCATCTAAACTTTGTCAAATTGCTTATCTTCGTGTCCTAAGCCACTGACCGACCTATGCCTCTTATTCCTTCGCTTCCGAGTTCCGACCGATGTCTAGTTACCTCACACGTTATCCACACACCACCACTGAAAGTGATTGTGCTCCCTGTAGTCTCCACCCGATCCCAACCACACCTACCCTACCCTTCTCTTTTAGTCAAAGTAAAAAGTAGGTAACTAACTTCCAACGTTCCTGTTGTTAGTTTATCTTGAGAGACCACTCTTTCTAATTCTAGATCCCACCTCTGTATCCCTACGTAAATGTCTCTCTGCTCCAGGGTCACCTATTACGTCTGTCACTCCATTCTTCCGGCGGGACCACCCTTTGATACCTCTTCTGGTCCCGACCCCGATGTTTCTTCGAAGACGTCTCTTTTACTACACAATCTCGTCTCTCCATCCTTCTCCAGTAGGTCACAAAGAATTTCAACCTCGTCCCTCCTAATCAGTTCTTACTTCCTCAAGTGTTCTTTAGTCACCTCCTCTTCCACAAGATCTTGATCCTCCGGTGCCTGTTAGTTCTCGTCTCTTCGACCCCACTACCCTCACCTTCAGTCCCTCAACTTCTTACCCTCTCTAGTGTACGACAGTTGTCCATGTCAGTGACTTTGACTCACCCTGGGCCTATGTCTCCGGAGAAAAACAGGGGGTAAAGAACATCCTTTCTAAGGTCGGAGTACTGGAAAGAACTCAAGGTGTCCCGTTTAATAGTTTATCAACGATTAGTTCTCTTCCTTTGAAAATTTAATTGCATATACGTCTCATGTAGTACACTTTACGACCTGAGTTACTTCGTGTTCGACCTTAGTTCTAACGGTCCTCTTTATAGTTATTGTAGTCTATACGTCTACTGTGGTGGGAATACCGTCTTGCACTTTTTCTTGATTTCTCGGAGAACCACTTTCACTTTCTCCTCTCATTTTTTCGACCGAATTTTGAGTTGTAAGTTTTTTGCTTCTAGTACCGCAAACAAGGGTAGTGACGTACCATTTATCCACCTCCTTGTTACCTTTGTCCCTATCTGAAATAAAAGAACCCGAGGTTGTAGTGACGTCTACCACTGACGTCCGTACTTTAATTTTCTGTGAACGAGGAACTTTCTTTTCGATACTGGTTGGATCTGTCGTATAATTTTTCGTCTCTGTAATGAAATATCTGTTTCCATGTATATCAGTTTCGATACCAAAAAGGTCATCAACACATACCTACACTCTCAACCTGGTAATTCTTTTAACCACCACCAAATCAACGACTGGGTATATACTGAGAACACTAGGGTACCTGATATCAGATAGTCCGAGGAGACAGGTACTCTAAGAGGACCGTTCTTATGACCTCACCGAACGGTAAAGGAAGAAGGCACCTAGAAAGGGTGAGTCCCTAACTTGGTCCCAGAGGACGTAACGTCCGTCTAAGAAATGACTGACTCGATACTCCCTTAAGTTCTTTCTTTTGACTCGTGGTTTCTTAACTACGAAAACTTGACACCACAACGTCTTCTGAGAACTCTCACGGAACCTGTCACTCTTCTAGGTTGGTCAGGTAGGATTTCCTTTAGTCAGCACTTATAAGTAACCTTCCTAACTACAACTTCGACTTCGAGGTTTTGAAACCGGTGGAGTACGCTTCTTGACTGAGTAACCTTTTCTGGGGTTACGACCCTTTCTAACTTTTGTCCTCCTCTTCCCCTGTTGTCTCCTACTCTACCAACCTACCGTAGTGGCTGAACTACCTATATTCAAATTCGTTCGAGGCCCACAACCACTACCTGTCCCTTCGGACCGTCCGACGCCAGGTACCCTAGCGTTCTCAATCTGTACTGACTCACTAACTTGACTTAGTTCTTTCCTCGTTACTCCTTTGGTGAACTCCGTTCTAATTTCCTCGGTCTCTTCGAGTAATTCTAATCCTCTAGACTGATGGATTCTGAGACGTGTGTGGGATTGGAATAGTCGTTGGGGTAGGAACTTCATAAGTCAAGTCAACGAGTCATCACAGTCTGAGAAACGCTGGGGTACTTCATATTTTGAGGATTAGTTTAGGAGGGTCCAACCCTGTGTATCAAAAGGTTCCGTCCTCGAGGGACACAAGTAACGGACCGTTTCGTTATTTCGATAGGAAGAGATGAAGTGGGGTTTGAGACAGAGGTTCTAAGTCAAGTCGTGTCCACGCGTCTCCTCGACTCGAAAGTCGTAGTGGTTGAAAGGGGGTCCCGAAACTGTTTCTCTAAAAACCATTATCTCCCTTGGACGTTCCCGTTCTAGTTCTTCCTTATAGTATTTCTATACCCCACTTAGAATTCCAGAAAATTTGTGACTTTCCCTGGTAATCTCCCCCGTTTCGATTTCTAAGGGTACCATCCTCTACCACTATCTTAGAAGGAGACTGGTCGTCCTAGTCCCTCTCTCACCCTCCCACGTCCATGGTTCATCTTTACCTGGCTGTAGAGGAAGTCTCCAAGATAGAACTAATTGTGTACACCCAAGCAAAGTATTTTAGTCGAACACCGAATATTTGGTCAAGAAAAGGTTGAAGTTGTACGTATCCTTGACGAAGTTTTAGAACAATTTTACGTCCGAGAGTGAATTACCCAGACCCTACCCCGGACTACACGTAAAGACTCTCCGGGGGCCTCCCTCCGACGTAATGTGTCTGTGTGTGAGACTCATCGAGGTATCACCTAAGGTATCTTCTCAGAGGGACACCGTTTCCCACCGTCTTGGAGGGTAGTACCAGGACAAAGGTCGGAAAGGGACGTACTCAGTGAGTAGACGATGTTTTCGTCTGAAGACAGCCTCGTCCTGAGAAACACCTAACCCTAAGGTTTTAGGGTTAGATCAGAGTCAGATCTCGCAAAAGACAGAGATCGGATATGGGTAAAAGCCTCATGAGGAAAAGGGGACGTGTAATGGTAGTGGTCCCTCGACACCTTTTAGGGTCACGGGTCCAACGTATAGTTGTTAATTTAGACCAAACTTATCTACAGGACTGTAGAATCGTCAGTGCGTTCTATCATTCCGTACACCAAAACTGTCTTTTTTCTTACAAACACAAACTAAGACTTTATTAGGAGTGGTGACTGGTCCCCCTGTGTCGGGTCGAGGTGTGTAGGGAGTTCTAGTCCAACGGTAGTGGTAGTCAAAGTGAGGAGGTGTGACTAAGATGTGTCACGAACGAACTACAGTGTCGACAACTTTTCGGTCGAAACGTTTCCACTGGGGTAGTGTTCTTTGGAACGAGGTTAATTAACCCTTTACGCCGTATGAAACTGGGCCTACAACGTCACAGGTTGACCTACGACTCGGAAAAACACTAAAGGAACTCTAAAACTTTGCAAGGTACCACGGGGTACTGGCTAAAGGGAGGGACAGGGAAGAGGGGTAGAGGTGGGGGTCCTGTACAGTCGGGTGTGAAACCTTTGATACGGTAGTCAAAGTTATTCGTATTATAAAAAAACCAGTTTATATTTCATTTCAAAGATTTATGAATGAGTATTAAAGACATCATCAACAACAAAACACCAAAAAAAAAAAAAAAAAAGGGGTACCTAGACATCACTTGTGAAGAACCTGCTCACGCTTAGACCCCTGGTGTAAAGCTCATCGTAACTAAAGGAGGCACTAGAGCAAAGGCCTATAAGACGGTATCGAGCAGTTCGAAGTCTATGCCTCAAGAAGGACTACTAGTGTTTTGACGCGTTCGAGTCACTACGAGATCAAGAAGGAACGAACGAGGTGGAAGACGGACCTTTTACGGACAGGAGTCTCGGAGTGCGTCACCTGGGGAAGATGAGTAAGTCAAGGACGAAGTTTGTGACAGTGAAGTAAATCCATAAAAGGGGACTACTGGGTCAAATTTACCGGTTGTGGGGACAGTAAGAAACATTATAACGGGATTAAGTAGAGAAAGGTGTCGTCACTGAACGTGTAGTAGAACGAGTAAATGATCAAAACGTATAAATTATAAAAAGTGGTGTGTTTATCGTATTTATGTAGGATTTCGATCCCTGGAACAGATAAAACAAGCGGAAATATCGGGTCAGAGAAAATTTGAATTGACTAAGTAGACCGGCGCAACGTAGAATCAACGCCACGTGACCTAGAAGCAACGAAACACCCACTAGAAAGCAACACCGTGCACCTGAGAGATCGACACCGTACGTCCGAGTCATCAACACCGCGTATCCTGAATCAATGAGGATCCGCACACCCTAGATAAAGGGGTTGATCCCTAACTTAGGTGCAGGGGACGTAGTGTTCCACCTAAGAATTGGTCACCTGGTGGTCCAATTCAGGGATCAAATCACAAAACTTGTCACGGAGCGTACATCGTCCGTAACATGTGCATTGACAGTCTACTTCCTTTTTTACGGCTCTTAGGAACGATATATGAATTCAGATCTTACTAGTTCATCATGATCTATGGTTTCTACCATCTTTTTATTTTCCCTCATTGTAAATTTTTATTTTTGAATAGGTCATTGTATTAGAACAGGTATTTAATCATTTTTATTCTAATATATACTAAAGTTGTCAATCGTAACAACTAGTAGAACCTCTTGTTCTCACTAGACACCCTTGTGTCGATTCCCGGTGACTCTGACAGACGAGGAATATCATACGAGGAACACACAGTAGTTAAATCAAAAAAAAAGAATAAAAAAAACGGAGAATCTAAAGACCGAGTGATTTCTGTCTCTAGTACGTAATATGAAGAATAATATATAGAGTATTTCAACCACTAAAAAAAATCAGGTAGGTCGAAGATAATTTTTTTTGTATTTAACTTACCGAATAATTATTGTTTATAGGTCAAAGACTCAAGACCTCTGATTCTTCTGGTTCTAGATTTATGGTCGTCGAAACCACAGACTACTCTCGGGTGAAGGACCAAGTATCTGTTCCAGAGAAGGATACGGGAGTACAGTCTTCCCCAACCTCTTAGAGAGACCCCGGAGGAAAAAGTCCCGTTATTGGGGTAAGTCCCTCTAAGGTGGTAGTACTGGATTATTGGAGGGTTTCCGGGGTGGAAGTCATGGTAGAGGAACCCCCAATCCAAAGTTGTATGCTTAAACTACCCTCTCTGTTTTGTAAGTCGGATTGGTGGTAAAGAAAACTGTGTTTCGATATTACTACTTAGTCACATCAATCAATATACAACTGATATAAAGTACGAGTACTTCGAAAGAGACATGAAGGATCGGGAATTAATTGGGGGCAACCTTTGTTTTGTTTTGTTTTACTATGTCCTCCTCCTATTCTCCCTTTTATACTACCATACTAAGACGGTAGTAGTATCTTGACAAACCTCACACTGTAAGGACTGGAGTTTTCGACCGATCCTCTCGACCACCACCTTCTTCAGTTGGGTCAGAATCTTACTAGCACTCCGGTACACCCCAGTACAGATCAGTCTGGTTCTCGAGTAATTCATTCCTTAGTCCTCATAACAATACTTTCGTCTCTCCCGTTGAACCAGTGACAGAAACTGATCGAAGTGACAGAACCCGAGTCGACAGAGACTCTGTTCCTCGTTTACCAAAAAGCTCTTCGTGGTCATCTAATCTACCCTTCGCACTACGTCTTCCCCCTCTTCCTCCTGTCACCCCACGTGCGTACTCGACGGTGGTGGACCTTGACGTGGGACGGTCCCTGTAAACCCTCTACTCCCTGCCTTGACCTCATAAACGTGTGCCGAAGGGAAAGGAATGACTGAACTTTGACGAAGACCCACGACTCAGCGAAGTCAGCACAGACTGAGAGACGCTGGGATACCTGGTACCGGACGGTCCGAGGGGACAGGTGCCCAAGAGGATCCCCCACAAGTTAGGGGTCCTTAGAAGGGTTCTCCTTCGGGACCCTTCTTCGTACCCATATCTACGAACCGATCCTACGACGACCGTGTGGGACATCGCCTCTCCTGAGCCCAGACCCGTCCCGTACTACTATGGCCGAGGTCGAGACGGCAGTCAGTACCTAGGTCTGTGTCTGGAGGACCCGTCCCACACGAGTCGACCGGTCAGTGCCGTCGGAGAGGTTCGACCCTTCCTCCTGGAAGAAATGTGACGTAGCCTTTAGTTGTCAGGAGGGTAACAGTTAGGGACAAGGGAACTTTGACGTCGGTGTTAAATTAATCTAAAGAAAGAGAGAGAAAAAAAGAAGAGTCAGAAACCCAAAAGAAATTTACATACAAAAAAAAAAGAAAAAAGAGTAACCTCGTCTTTTATATACCTCGAGTTTTCCTCTTCTAAATCACTGTCGGTGGGTCTAGGATCGAATGACCCTACGACTCTATGGGATGGATACCGCATCCATCAAAAAATTTAAGTGTCTCAATCTTAATATTTTTAATGAAGAGTAACTAATACCCTGTTTAGGTAACAGACTGGACTTTTAAGCTATTGGTTCAGTTAAAATCATAACGGAGGGAGTAAAAAATACTTAAATTAGGAGAGAATGTAGGAGATACGGTAAAGAGAAAGTTCTGACCCTACTCGTATCCATTAACGACAAATTATTATCCACACACGTACACACAGACGATTCATCGAAATCAGCGTAGTCTGAGAGACACTGGGACACCTGATATCGAGCGGGTCGAGGAGACAGGTACCCCTAAGAGGTCCGTCCTTATGACCTCACCCTACGGTACAGAAAGAGGTCCCCCAGAAAGGGTGGGTCCTTAGCTTGAACGTAGAGAATACAGAGGACGTAACTGTCCAGGAACTGATAATCGTGGTGAACCTTTAGGGTTGTCATCCACGAATTTACCATTTACCTAAGGTAGTGTACAAAAGTCCGTGTCCTGACTCTAAAAGAAACACTCCTTATATAATCCCCGACTTTTGACTTCTACCAGTTTTTGCTATTAATGGTTCCAATAAAAATTCTTTGAGACTTCGTTGATCTATTTTACTCTACACCTACAAGAGACCACACAAAGTTCGGAGTTTTATAATCGGATTCTAAACTTTTACAAATGATCTGTGTCGTAAGGTAGGTCTTTGTGTTTGCCGTGACTAGTCAATAGTGACAAACTTAAGAGAATCGGGAAGATGGGTTTCCATCGTTTCCGTCATAATTACAGACTCATTCTCCTTTTTAACTTCATCGTAAACTGTAACTACGAATAACACGGGGAAAATGATTTTCAGGTAGTTCAGTTACAACAATTTTAGTTGATCCTACCAATAGTCCCTGGTAAGTCAAATCGAGAAGAGACACACAAGAGTCAGTTCTCTCCCTGGACCTCTCCGTCTGGGTTAAAAGGAAATAATTTAATGGGAGAAAGAAACCTACCTTAACCTTTTAGTCACCATTCATTTGTTAATATAAACGAATTTACCTTTTGGAACCGGTTCCTCAGTTGGTTACTTTCGACCTCCGTCTTTCTCGGAGAAGAGTGAGTACAAAAGTCTCTTTAGTAAATCGTACAATGAAGGCGTCACATAAACGAATCACCGGACTCATCATTGGATTTAATGACGTGAAAAGCTACCTTCTTTCTTCGGTGACCCTTGTGTCAAGGAGAAGTCAGGATTACAACCTACGGACAGGTTGTACTTCTTTTTATTACAATAAATTTGACCCTGATCTCTTTTGTTCTGATCCAACAGGTATAAAACATCCACAATCCTTACAAATACATCGACCCCTTATCGATAATAATTACTCTAAGAAACGAAAATTGTATTCTCCCCTACCTAAAACGGGGGACTCAAAATTAAAGACGGAGTTTAACTTGTCGGTGGAACGAAAGACACCTTTAATGGGTGGGGGACTTGTCATGACTCGAGAAAAGACACAGTCCCGGACCACATCCGTGATTCGATGTGTGTCTTGCCCGGGAAGGAAGCACCTGAAGTACATGTTGAAATGTACCTTGACCCCCTGCACATTCACTATACCCACACTACTTCATCTCCCTCTTCCTTTGTACCTCCTTCCTTCCTCCCTACCATCCTTCCTTCCTTTCCTACGTTTCCTCTTTCTCTTTTTTCCCCCTTCACTTCCTTCCCCCTACCTTTCTCCCTTCGTCCCTATACGTTTGGGTAAACCGAGCGGTTATAGGAGGGGTTTCAAAGGGGGTACTTGGGGAAAGAGGAGAGAAGTCTTAGTGTATGGTACCTGGGAACCGCCGAGTCTACTATTTCTTAGACGGACGTTACGTCCTCCGGACACAAGAAAGGGACTTAACCCTTCTAGGGGACCTCCTCCCGTACCGTTGGGAGAGGTCATAAGAACGGACCTCTTAGGGTACCTGTCTCCTCGGACCGCCCGATGTCAGATACCTCAACGTTTCTCATCCTGTCCTGACTCACTGATTGTGAAAAGTGAAAGTGGTACCTGTCTTAGTCTAGTTTCTGGAAGCCTTGAGAGACTGTACCTCGGTCGTCTGGGAGTAGATGTAGAACCAAGGAAAGAGGGGTCTGGTCGTCCTTCAGTCAGATTCGGGGGTCGTACAACTAAGAAGACAGAACAAAGAAAGTAGTGACGTCAACACTTCGGATGAAGTGGAATGACGAAGGCAAGGTTGAAAGTGAAGGGAGTAATTATTAATAATGGGTCTCCGTCGTTGATTAGTCGTATAACTCTAGAACCTTTGAAGATAACACGTTACATTCTCGTTCTGTTGGTTTTGTGTAACCACTGTACCTTCGTCTTGGATCACGAATAAAGAGTTTTTATCAAAAGTTTCATGAGGATTTTACTCCACAGTTTGTGTATAAAACAAGTAGGTTCTTTCAGGGAGTCATCTCGTAGCAGCCCGCAACAGGGAGATTTTGTGCAAATGAGTAAATTGGTGTCGTTGTTGAACAACGAGCCTTTTAATGTCACATAAAAGAAAGTAGAGACATCCTGACCATAGTTAGTCATATTTTGTAACCGATCATTTCACACCTCACGGTGGTCCCTCCTCTCGTGTACCCCGTAGTCTCTACGACCCTTATATCATTTCTTATTCTCTCTGGACCAGGGACACAGGAACTCGTAGGCAAAATTATTCCTTATATCTGTATCATCCTTTTGAAGAAACCACCAGATCAGTGATGGTGAGAACGCCGGGGTACCTGACATCGGACAGTCCGAAGAGACAGATACTCTAAGAGGTCCGTTCTTATGACCTCACCCAACGGTAAAGGAAGAGGTCCCCTAGAAGGACTGGGTGCTTAGCTTGGGTCCAAAGGACGTGACGTCCGTCTAAGAAAATGGTTGACCCGATGCTCCCTTCGGGACTCCCACCCCACCACCACCCCTTGTGTGTGTTTTTGAAATTACTGGTTAGTGAAAGTGAAAAGTGAAAGTACGTAACCTCTTCCTTTACCGTTGGACGAGGTCACAAGAACGGACCTCTTAGGGTCCCTGCCCCCTCGGAGCACCCGACGGTAGACACCCCAGCGTGTCTCAGCCTGTGCTGACTTCGCTGAATCGTCGTCGTCGTCGTATCAGTGTTTCTCAGGTTGTCCTGACTTACTGATTGTCAAAGTGAAAGTGAAAGTGCCACGACTGACCTCTTCATGGATCTAAATACTACTACCGAATCAGTGATTCAACATAGACTGAGAAAACGCTTGGGTACCTGACATCGGGTGGTCTAAGGAGACAGGTACTCTAAAGGGTCCATTTTTATTGTCTTACTCATCGGTAAGGGAAGAGGTCCCCTAGAACGGTTGGGTCCCTAACTGAGGTCCAGAGGACGAAACGTCCTCTAAGAAATGGTTGGCTCGGTGGTCCCTTAGACTTTATGGTTGCTAGATTATAAAGGGCAGGTCGTCTGTTCATAAAGGAAGACGGAGAGATTGAATGATGGAGACCTTAGTACCCTACCAAATACGAGAGACTTAAGATTCCAAAAACGTAAGGAAGAACCTCCTTCTATTTTAGGTCAATAATAAGAAAAGGTAAGTCTATAATTTTTTCCCCCTTTAATAATTATCTAAAACCTTCGTCCTCTCTGCGTCTTCCTCAAATACAACGAATTTCAGATAAAGGGGTCACTTGGGGAGTTCAGGCGGGTCACAAGACTACTCAGACCAGGGGTGGTTTTTACCCCCCAGAAAAACCAGGAGTGGTTTTTCGGACGACAGGGACGGAAGACCGTGTCATGTTGGGAGTCAAGATGAATTCCACGAAGAGTTCGGGTGAATAGACTGTCCTCGTATGTCGTTTGTTCTTCGCTACTCCGTGGTTGTGAGCTTTTGCTTTCGAAACAGACTTTGGGGTCACAAATGGTGGAGGGACGAATTTGAGATCAATGGGTCTCGTGGTGTCTTCGACCCTGTCAGGATGGGGACGGGACCCTTCGACGGGTCCCCGTCTCCGAGTTTGACGAAGGAGAGGGGTCAGGTGAGCCGATTTGAGTCTTCCCTTAGTTGCGGCTCCTCACTGTGTCAGTCAGTGATACGACTGTGACAGTGCAAACGGATCTAATAATCGTAGAAAATATAACAACAGTAAGTCGTCAGTTAACTGTAAACAAATGACCTGTCGTTTGTTAGTACAAAATATACCGTGCCAAACGTTTATAAGATTACGGAGACGTTCCATAAAAAAAAGGGGTCTTATCAGTAGAGAAACTCTTCTCTCTTGAATATCTTATGTATAACCGAAAAAAAAAATTGGTGACAAGACGTAAAATAAATAAAAATTTTTTCGAAATAAAACATAACCCCAATCGGTTAATTGTTACAACACTCTCAAAGTCCACTTGTCACTGCCCTTGAGTCTTTCTATATTTCATACTATTGTACCTTAATCACACTTATCGAATTGTCGTCTACCAAAGTCCTACCTTTCTTAAACCCCTAATGTATAAAGATGTGACTGAAAAGACTTCTCTACTAGTTCTTACCTTTAACCTCCACTGAATGAGTTCCAGTATCACTGTCAATTCCCGAATAACATCGTTTCTTTGCGTCTGAAAGGTAAAATAAGACTCTTACGTCATAAAAGAGGTATCTATAACTGAAATTCTTCTTTTCTTTGGTTGTTTTTGTGTCATAACTTAATAATTTATTATAACCAGTGTATAAGTCAAGTAGTTTGATAAAACTGTTCGAAACTTTACATTATGTGTACTTTACATTTCTACGGTTCCTCAAAATCCCCCTTTAATCCTTCAATCTACTTAGAACTTTCACATCATTCCAGATATTTCTTAAGTCTGGTTTTTTCTCGTGTACGACATAGTGGTGGACCCTCTTCTTCCACCGACCTTCCCCAATTCCCACTACTAATTCAAGGTAAAGAGAAAAATTTTTCAACCGAACATCAATTAAATGTTACAACACAATCAAAGACCAATTAAGACAGAATCAAAGTCTTATATATATAAGACTTTTATATATATAAAAGACTTTTTATATATATATGTATACTTATGTGTGTATATATATATGTGTGTGTGTAAGAAAAAGTATAAGTAAAGGTAATACGAAATACTGTCCTATGACTCATATCAAGGGACAAGACACGTCATCTTGGAACAACATATTGATAAAATGTATGTCATCAAATATAGACGATTGAGGTTTGAGGATTAAATTGGGAGGGAGGAAGGGGAAACCATTGGTATTCAAACAAAAGATACAGACTCCCAGACAAAGACAAAACATTCGTTAAAATAAACACAGGAGAAAATCTAAGGTGTATATTCACTATAGTATCGTATAAGCAGAAAGGGTAAGACTGAACGAAGTGAATCGTACTATTGGAAATCCAAGCAGGTACAAGGACGTTTACCGTAATAAAGTAAGACAAACGCCGAGACACAGGGTCACACATACATAAGGTTTTCTTCAAATCGGTAAGTAGACCACTTCCTGTAAATTCGACGAAAGTCCGGAACCGATGACATTCATCACGACGATACTTTTGACCCCACGTACATAGAAAAGTTTAATATCAAAAGAGATCTATATGCGGGTTCTTACCCCAACGACCTAGTGTACCGTCGAGTCAAGACAAAGAACTACACGTAAACCAATGTGTAGACACAAGTAGCGTACTTTTTCATAGTTTGGTTTCTAAACCCGGAAAGAGACATAGAGTTAATTTCCAAATATATTTATAGAAATGGAATCTAGTCAGAAGGAACTTAAAGTTTGGATTACACCAACTCAAAATTAAACATAAAAAGTTTGGAATGAGATCCTTGTATCCTTCTTCATCGAACCCGTTTTGGAACCTTTTAATCTAAATACCAGACCTATCTTCCCATAGAGGTCCGGGACAGTGTACGGTCAGTGAAGAGAGTGACCAAAATAGACATGTTCTTTCTATTATTTTGCAAATGGAGGTACTTCTGATCCTCGAGACACCTTCCCGACTATTTTAGGAAGGGTAATTTTGCCCACTGTCACACACACGATTCAGTGAAGTCAGTACCGGTTGAGAAACACTGAGATACCTCGGACGGTCCGAGAAGGCAGGTGTCCGTAAAGGTCCGTTCTTG
The DNA here is from genome assembly GCA_006410555.1 of Capra ibex. NCBI lineage: Eukaryota > Metazoa > Chordata > Mammalia > Artiodactyla > Bovidae > Capra > Capra ibex. The sequence continues at coordinate 11,779,212 of SJYO01014747.1, read as the reverse complement.
TGACCTCACCCAACGGTACGGGAGGAGGTCCCCTAGAAGGGCTGGGTCCCTGACTTGGGTGCAGAGGACGTCGAGGACGCAAAGTCCTACTAAGAAATGACGACTCGGTGGCCCCCTTCGGACCCACTGCCCCGTCACCACTTGTTTATGGGCGAACCTTGTTGGTCTTGGGGAGTGAGCGGGAGTCGGGATGCAGAGAGGTCTTCGTCATTATGATTGAGTGGACTTAAAGGGGTTTCAAGAGACATGACAAAGTTTTTAATAAGATGAACACAACCTTCATTTGTACTTGTAGAAATTGGTGGTATGTAGTATGTCAGAACCCAAATTAATAAGGCTTCACTCGGTAATCAAACCTTAAGGGAAATCATTAAAACAGTTCTGGTACATAGGTTTCTACTACTTCAACTAAAACCAATCTTCGACGTCATCAAAATTTTACTGGTGTCTTAAGGATCTGTAGAGACGAGTAACTCTTCAAGACACAGAACAGAATAGGGTGTTTGTGTGGAGTTTGGTTGTCTCATATCATGTTCAAGACTCCGACTCAGGGTTTACCTCTTAGAAACTCAGTAAGGTTCAGCTTGTGGTCTGTTACATTACCCTCCTCGGAAGTCTACTAAGGTCAGGATCCGTCGTTCAGTGGGGAAGATGGGGTCTGGGATTCAGTAGAGTCGGTTTCGGGGTCTACCACTCCCCGATCAGTAGGGGTACCACACTAACGACTTAAGGACCGGGTACCTTGGGGACTCGTATTATACTACCATAAAATTTAGTCCTTAGTGACCCCATCAACATACTGTCGTTGTCTATAGTCCAGTCCTTGCAATTTTTATAGATTTTAGATTAATACAAATCGGTTACAGTAAGACGACCTCTCTGACTCGTGAGACACACACATTAACTCCGTGTGAACTCCACACGTTACCTTTCCAGAACCCGTTAGTCATATTCTCTCTGTACCCAGGACTACGGTGTGCACCGACGACTAAGTCGAAATCAACTCGGTAAGGGGACCTCTCCTTAAGGTTACGAAAGGGATTCCATCAGTGTCTCAACATTCTTAGGACCAATACGAATAGATTCCCCTTTGTACCTCCCTCACCACTATTTAATCCTGCGACCCTACTTGTGTACGTGCGCGGATATATATTTTATCTAGTGATCGTTCCTGGATGACATATCGTGTCCCTGGAGATGAGTCGAAAGACATTATTATGTATACTCTTTTCTTAGACTTTTTCTTGTCTCTATCCTTCCCGTTGGGAGGAGTCATAAAAACGACCTTTTAGGGTACCTGTCTCCTTGGACCGTCCGATGTCAGGTACTCCAACGTTTCCCAGTCTGTTGTGAACTCACTGACTGACGTACGTGTGTGTGTGTGTGTGTGTTTGACTAAGTGAAACAATATGTGGACTTTGATTGTGTTGTAACATTTAGTCGATATGACGTTAGTTGATATACGGTTATTTTCAAATTTCTCTGTTAAACGAAACTGACATTCGGTGAACTACAAAAATTTTAGGAGTGTATACCCTTTTATATATGTCTGATTATATAGTTTTACATAACATATGAAATTTTATATTTAAGTAAATTTTTTTAGAACTACGGTGTTTGTTTCAAAATAAGATCATTTTTTCTCTTAGGACCATTCCGTATATTTTTGTAATTGAAAGATTTGATATTTAGTAAAGTATTCATTATCGATGGGAATTCTCAATGTACAAGAGACACCACTCCAACTAAAGTATGACTAGAATAACTGTCAACAAACAGAATATCGGGTCAATTATAACATTCTCTGGTGTCCGAATAGATCCCACTGATCTAGTAACTCTTATAGGTAGGATAAACTGGTGACTTTATAGTCCGTGCTGAGTGAAACTTAGACCAAGACGGTCGTATACTCGACCCGTCACCTGAGTCCAAGATTAACCTTCTTCGTCGTACGACTCATAGTCTTCTTAGCTCGTTAGATATAAAGACTGACTCCGTGCAAGAGTAAATAAATTAAAAAAATGAGACGCCCCTTACTATAAACTTTTTATGAGTTATCTCTCTATCAAAGGGTATTGACAATCTAGAATATAGAAAACAATGGTTACAAAGTTTTGGTCCTTGAATCTCGATAAGTTCTACTTTAAGAGAGAGGGTCTTAGATTTCTTAAGAGAGAGGGTCTTTGATTTCCGTAGGAATTTGAGACGACAAACGTCTTTCTAAAGTAAGTGTACAAGGCGAAGATTCCTACTCACATTTACTAGACTTGTAGTAACGGAGTAAATCAAGATGATATTTTACCCATATTGTAAGGAGTCGTCCTTTCAAAAACTAACTACATTTATAAACCCCGAGTGTCATGTTCCTTTCCAATCCACTAATTGAGTCATCTTCTAAACCGCCCCACTCCCTCTAATTAAGTTATTACTTCTTAATCTCTGATTAAGACTCATAGTCTAATTTAAACGAGAAAATGTAAAGACTAAAAAAAAGAGAGGTTTGTTTTAACACAAAGTATATAACACACCTTTAGAGGAGGGACACATCTACGACCTAATAGTGGGGGGGTGTGGGGACATAGAGAATTGTTCGAGGAACCACGTCGACCTTAATTACGAAGGACAGCAAAATTTATTACACTGTAACTTTATGTTAAAAAATTACACGACCGTAAATTGTACGGTGTTATAAAGTCAATAAAATGTAAGTAAACCCACGAAATCACAATAATGTCGACAATACTTTAAGACTGTTTCTCCACGTAAAGAAAGAAGACAAGGTGGTATTAACGAAAAACGGCGCAGAGACTTGGCATTGGTACCGCTAGACATTGTAAGTAGTCTCCTGGAGAACAATAAAGGGAGCACACTTACTTTTTGTTTTACCATATATTTATGGGACTCTTCAAAATGTTTTCGTCAGAAAGAGAAGAAAGAAAAGGAAGGAAGGAAGAAAGGATGGAAGGAGGAGGACAGACAGGTAGGTAGGAAATAAGGAAAGAAAAAAAGGGGAAGATAGAAGTAAAAGAGGGTGGGAGTTAAAAGAAAAGAAGAATTTAAAAAAAAAAAAATCAAAGGTTTTCATCTCCCAGATAACTCCCCTTTAATTCCCCGTACCGAACTCTAAAAAGTAAATAAATAAAAAAAATTACTTTTGCAGAAAACATATTTCTTTCGTGTCTCTCTTTTACTCTTGAATTCAGTCAGAAAAGATTCAGACTGACCAATGTTTGTTCAGGAACAAACTCGATGAATTACACCTTATAGTAATGGTATAACCTTGGTAAAACAACTACATAACTGAACGAGAAGGATAACATCCCCCACCGACTTTACTCGTATGGGGCCGACATAAAATTTAACGGCAGAAAGACCGTTGAACTCTCCTACAACCCTCCAGTCAGGATAGAGTACATGAACAGGAGAAAAGTGAAGAAGACGAGTCCATACTGAAATGCTAAGTCCCTTTCAACCATGTCTTACGGGTAATGTAGTGGAGATACTTTTCCGTTATGTACGTTTGACCTGTCGAGACGACACAGGTATACGGTTGTGGTCGTTATTCGGACTCTCAGTCGAAGTGAACTTTGTATTTAATTAAGGGGTACCACGACGACGAAGTGACTAAACTTCCATTCCTTCACACCTGGTAAGACTTAAAATGACCTTACCAGTAGTATCGATAAGGGTCAAGTCAAGTCAAGTCAAGTCAGCGAGTCAGCACAGGCTGAGACGTTGGAGTACTTAGCGTCGTGCGGTCCGGAGGGACAGGTAGTGGTTGAGGGCCTCAAGTGAGTTTGAGTGCAGGTAACTCAGCCACTACGGTAGGTCGGTAGAGTAGGAGACAACAGGGGAAGAGGAGGACGGGGGTTAGGGAGGGTCGTACTCTCAGAAAAGGTTACTTAGTTGAGAAGTGTACTCCACTGGTTTCATGACCTCAAAGTCGAAATCGTAGTAAGGAAGGTTTCTTACTGAAGGTTTTAAAATGGAGTGAAAAAAGTATATATAAAAAAACAATGATGTAAAAAGAAAGTCTATGGATTTTGGTAATTTATGAACCGTAAAAGAGAGTCCGAAGGGTCCACCAAGATCACCATTTCTTGAACGAACGGTTACGTCCTCTACATTCCCTACGTCCTAACTAGGGACCCAGCCCTTCTAGGGGACCTCCTCCCGTACCGTTGGGCGAGGTCACAAGAACGGACCTCTTAGGGTACCTGTCTCCTCGGACCTCCCGATACCAGGTATCACAACGTTTGTCGGCCTGTACTGACTTCGTTCAATCGTATGTCCACATAAAAGGTAGTTCATCTAAATGTTCTTCCTTAGATCGAGAGTCACAACGACGACGACGACGACGACGACGGTTCAGCGAGGTCAGCACAGGTTGAGACACACTGGAGTATCTACCGTCGGGTGGTCCGAGGGGGCAGGGACCCTAAGACGTCCGTTCTTGTGACCTCACCCAACGGTAAAGGAAGAGGTTACGTACTTTCACTTTTCACTTTCACTTCAGCGAGTCAGTACAGGCTGAGAATCGCTGGGGTACCTGACGTCGGATGCTCCGAGGAGCCAGGTACCCTAAAAGGTCCGTTCTCACGACCTCATCCCACGGTAACGGAAGAGGTCGAGAGTCACAACGGATTTCGATTGACTCAATCAAAACGGTTCACAAAAGGTAAGATGACAGAATGGTAACACAGTTGACACTAGACAAGAACCCAAGAACACTACTCTAAATAGTTATCGTCATTACACAAAGACACCGTGTTGGTAACGTTTTTGTTGACTGGTACTTATTCCTCATAAACACCTTACCAAACCTGGGTTTGAAGTTTGAAAGTCTTTCTTTTAATACAAATACCTTTAAATCGTACTGAGACCTTAACGGACGATTTTCGTAAAACTCAAACGTAACGCCAGAGTAATACAAGAGTAGAAGGGACTTTGAAAGTCCCTAATTAAAGTAGGGTTGTTTGATGAAGACGACCGGGTATCACTACTCAATTTTCGTGGTCATCTATGAGATTCATTTAGACTGCCGACACTCTCGCTCGGAAGACTACAAGTTAAAGTACCCCAAATTCAGCAGTCCTCAGGGTCGACGACATAAAACTTCCGGTAACGGGACAAGGATGGTCCTGGTGTGAAGGGTACACGAGAAGGGTCGGTTACTCATTCGTATGTTTCTCAATTGTAAGAAGTTTGTTAAGTAGGAATATACGGTTGTTCATAGAGTAAAAGAGTATAGAAGTTATTATTAAATTGTGGGACCATTCCTTCTGTGATACATAAAACATCTATTCGTGAGACCTCGAGACTTCAATGAATTGTGACTTCATCCATACCTATTCAGGGTCAGAAGACCTGAGTGGAGAGAAGATCTACTCATTCTGAAATAAATAAATGTATAAATAAATAAGTTGTTAATCACTTATGGGTGGTCTAAACTGTGAAATACTTCGCTACTCATATTTAGTGGTTTCTAGACACTCGGGTCTTTGTCTACGAGTCCTCTAATTGACTTAAGTTCTCCCAACCCGTCACAACTGGTTAAAGTAGACAGGTCACAGACTGTTTGGGAATTGAGATGTACCAAGACAGGTGGTGAAAGATCAATCAAGGTACAGAGACAACATTATACTCGGTGGAACCTATGGGTCAGATAAAATACTTGCGATCTTCGGAACTTTAACCGAAGATTAACTGGGAAAGGTAAAAACAAGGACGGGTAGGAGAAGTACTATCTCACTAGGAAGACTTTGTTTAGAAGAGTGGAGGTAGAGGTATGGAGGAGTGTGCCTACGGAAATCGTCAGATTTGTGTACAGTGTCTTACTTTTCTTTAAGAGCCGTCCTAAACATCCTGGATTAACTACACTTGAGGTGGATAGAGAGATCGGAACAGAGAGTAGTAAATGAGGATCTGGGACCCAAAATCAAAATAATAAGAGTCGAAGAGTCTACAAGGTTCTGGAGAGAACAGTTAACCGAAGTGTGTTGTATAAGGAAGTGAGTCGAACCTTGTCAAAAAAAAAAAAAAAAAAGGGAGAAAAGTGAAACTGACTAGGAAACCTATAGTCAAGTTATGAAAAAAAGGTAAAAACTTTTAAAGGATTAATCCAGTTAAGGAGGTAGTGTGTGAAAGTATAAGGTCACATGGAAATGATGTAATATGGAGAATCAATATTTACATACATATACAGGAACTTAGCAGCTAATTACGTGTGGAGGAAGTACCGATAAATCACTTCGAGAAATCCATATTCTTTGTACATACAATGACATAATAATCTCAGATCGTACGTAGGACTATAGACTCACTCACACTCATAATCAACGAAGCAGTACAGGCTGAGACGTTGGGGTACCTGACATCGTGTGGTCCGAGGAGACAGGTACCCTAAAAGGTCCGTTCTTATGACCTCACCCAACGGTAAAGGAAGAGATCCCCTAGAAGGGCTAGGTCCCTAACTTGGACCAGAGGACGAAACGTCCGTTTAAGAAATGGTAGACTCGGTAGTCCCTTCGGGGACCGTACATCGTCATTAGCCATTTATAAATGGGTCTTACTTTCTAATACGGTATAGGAATATTCGTTTATGTATGGTGATTTTAACTTCTTAAAAACTTTTGTGGCTTCATAAAATTATGTTTGCGTTTTTGTAAAATTATGTTTTCCCATTTTGACATACATCGTATACTAGTGTACATGTGTACGGGTCAGCGACGTCAGCACGGGTTGAGGACACTGGGACACCTGACATCGGGTCGTCCGAGGAGACAGGTACCCTAAGAGGTCCGTTCTTATGACCTCACCCAACGGTACGGGAGGAGGTCCCCTAGAAGGGCTGGGTCCCCTAGCTTGGACGCAGAGGACGCAGAGGGCACAATCATCCAGGTAAGCAATGATGGTTCCGGTGCTCCCTTCGAGTATACTAGTGTATGAGTACCAATATACTGATAATTCGTTTTTTTTTTTTACCCATTTTAACCAACAGAGTCTATTTGGAGATCTAAAAGATCTACTAATCGAAATAATGAACGAAGAGTAATAGAACATGAAACCTTTCAAAGGTGTTATTCTAAGTATCCTCAAAATAGAGGTCCCCTTTTTTAGAAAAAAAAATTCGGTACACCGAATTTCGATGGAGTCGAATCCTCTAAAGAGTAAAATTATTAACCAGTGGAGGAAACAGTACGTAACACCTTGAACACCACTCACCTGGAGAGGAGAACCGGATGTACTCTGGGGGCCTCCCTGTTGGTCCCGATAGGAGGACTAAACACCCGACCCTTGAGTCATATGTACAAGTATACTACTAATCTCGTTGAACCGTAATTTTACAGGGCTAGTAAAGTCCAGAGAAGAGGAGTAATCTTGATAATCAAATACGACGAGGAACCTCTTGGAACCCCAGAAACCTGATATATTCATTCCTTCCAGTCAATAGAGAGTTTTGGAACTTTCTGGTAAATCTTACCAACAAGAAACCTTTGGTTTACTGTTTGAGATTAGTTATTCGATTATATATATATTAAAAGGAACATCACAGAGTCGGATTAATAACCTAATAACCTTAAGAGTTCCTGTCTTACTACTTTTATTCGTAATTTCTCTCGTTCTTTCATTTCTATATAGACTCGAATACTACCCTATTAAAACTCTGTAAAAGAATGTCTTTAAATAGACATCTTTAAGTGGACTAACAATAAATACCAGTAACTCCTTTTTTATGTTTTGAGAAATATCCTATGTAACTCAGTTTTGTTTGATTTTACATGTGCAATTGAAATAGTCTTTTAGTCATTTCAATTTTAATCACTTAGAAGAAAAGAAAACTCCTTCAAACCGGTCATAAAAATTGACCGTAGTTTTATTATAGTATTTACGATAGGGTAAGACTTAAAGATTACTCAACGAACTTTAGATACCTAACCCACTTGAGTACAAGAATGAATAGGTCCATTCTCTCTCTCTCTATCCCTTTTACCTTCGTAAATTAAAAATCGATGAAAATATGACGATTCACCGTAAACTGTAAGATAGAATTTGACCAAAGTGAATTTTAATAAATGTCTATGTCAAAAAGGTGAATCTCGTGGAGTCACCTATTCCGTTTTCGATTGTCGATATTTTCCCCTTTAGTTGTCATTGTCTTATTATCACCTCCTGAAATTGTGGCGTGAAAGTGGTTATCTATCCAGTAGGTCTGTCTTTTGATTCTTCCTTTGTGTTCGAAATTTACTATGGAATCTGGCCTATCTGGATTAACATAGGATTAGTTATTTTAATCTTTACTTTTGACTGTGGTGTCTTTATGTTTTCTAGGACTCTCTCATGATGTTCGTTGATATTCGGTTATTTTACTTGTTGGATCTTCTTTACCTGTTTCAAAATCTTTCTATGTTGGCAGGTTCTGATTTGGTCCTTCTCTATCCTTTATACTCGTCTGGTTAGTGTGCATGACTTTAACTTTGACTAAAATTTTGAAGGGCGGTCATTTTCAGGTCCTGGTCTACCGAAGAGTCCACTTGAGATAGTTTGTAAATCTTTGCTCAATTGTAGATGGGAAGACTTTAAGAAGGTTTTTTGACGGTTCCTTTCTTGTGAGGGTTCGAATACCAATAGTCCGGTGACAGTGGGACTTGTTTTGGTCTCTATAGTGTCTCTTTCCCTTAATATCCGGTCATAGTGGTTACTCGTATTTGTGTCTTTAGGAGTTATTTTATGATCGTCTGACTTAGGTCGTTCGTTATGTAACTTTCCTAATATATAGTACTAGTTTACTCTAAATAGGATCCCTACGTTCCTAAAAAATTATAGGAGTTTAGTTAGTTGCATTATGTGACGTAGTTACTTGACTTCTTATTTTTGGTATACTAATAGAGTTATCTACATCCTTTTTTGAGAACTGTTTTTGGCTGTGGTTAAAGACTATTTTTGAGGGGTCTTTAACCCGTATCTCCCTTGTATGGAGTTGTATTATTTCCGGCACATATGTACTGTTTGGGCGTTATTAACAGTAGGAACTACCACTCTTGGAGTTTCGTAAAGGAGATTCACGTCCTTGTTCTGTTCCTATAGGTGAGAACGGTGTTAACAAGTGATTGGAAATATTACCATTCTCTGGACTGATGTCTATAAATCAAAATATTCACTTTATTCGTTTCAGTTTAATTTAAAAAACACAAGGTTACAAAGGGAATTCCCACAGACTCCATACATCATGGATCGTAAAAGATAATTTATTTATAAAATATTCTGTGTTGGATCGTTTCAAAGGTTCAAACTTCTGGTTTTACTGTAACAGTGTTGACCGACGTCCGAGTCATTCTTGATTGGACCCAACTCTCCTGGTCGACTTTTTCCTTTAGTGATTCCGGACCCGCGGTACCAATTGTACCACGGGACTTAACTCTGTAGGCAATCTGAAATCGAAGACTATCCTAGGTCACAACCTTGGACGGAAGAGACAAGTCAGGATTGATAGTCAGGGACACTTAGCTCCTACCTTTCAGTCACCGAAATCCGATCCTTAGATTAAAGGAACCTGAGTCGGGGAAGTGTTCATACACGTACCCCGAAAAATCACCCTGCGGCTGTGATTAGTTTTTTGGTCTCAGTTTTCAAAGACAGAAACTGAATCAGACTTTAGGAGTTAGATTTAACATTGAACCCAAGGATGGGAAGAAGTCAAGTCAAGTCAACGAGTCAACACAGGCTGAGAAACGCTGGGGTACCTGACGTCGTACGGTCCGGAGGGACAGGTAGTGGTTGAGGGTCTCAAATGAATTTGAGTACAGGTAACTCAGCTACTACGGTAGGTTGGTAGAGTAGGAGACAGCAGGGGAAGAGGAGGACGGAAGTGAGAAAGGGTCGTAGTCCCAGAAAAGTTTACTCGAATAGAATGGCAAGAATACTACGTGGTTTAATCCTTATTGAGAAAGACCTATTCCTGGTAAGAGAAGGAGGCACTGGTACCATCTGTGACGATTTTTTTTCAGTTTCATTAAAAAAAAGAGGTCTATTAAAAGTTTCGGTGAAGAGTTCACTAGAGTTTATACAGAGTATTACTGAACATAAGTCCTGTCAAACCGTAAGAATGAACATCCCTTGTCTTTTATCGTGAAGTTTTCATAATTGAAGGAAGAATAAAGTATAGGATGCCCTTCCACCAATCTAGAGAAGAAGTGTAAAATTTTAAGAGTCCTAGGGTTAAACGAAGGAGTCACTTTGTTTGAGTATCTGTTTCCTACTGTTTACGTAAGTCAGATTCAACGTTTTAGCCTAGTCAATAATCACCGATAGCCTCACATCAGAACTGTCATGATTCCAGTACACGTCTAAGTCCCTTTTTACATAAAAAAACTAGTTCCTACTTTCTGCGATACTTAAAGGGTGTGAAAGAACAAGAAACAGATTCGTCGGAGGGAAACCTACTCCAACCGTTGTGGTACGAACAAAGGACCCGAGTACCGAGTAAAGAGCTGAGGAATTAGGAGTCTTCGTTATCTCCGTCGGACACTTTGAAGACGGTAGAATTTCTTGTCTCAGAGGGAGCGGGTGTATTGAAACTTTAGGTATGTCCTGTGGATCACAAAATAAAATTAAATTAAAGGGGAAGAAACCAAAGACCGTCGTACTTCGTCTTCTAGTCCCCGTACCTCATTCCGTATTCGGTGACTTTCGACGGGACCTAAAACGAAGTGTCATGTGACCCTCTGTGGTACACCATACTCCGTAAGTAGACGTCTATCTCTGACATTTTAACATGAGATTTTAATTTTTTAAAATTAATCTTCCGTCGTAGACACTTGGAAAATGACTTTGGTGACGAAAGGGGGGGGACTATTTAATAGGGTCGAGACACCGGGCAATAGGGGGAGGGTGGTACAGTCTCTAATCTTTTGGTCGGATAGGAGGGGATTATTATGAGGACATTGTCAGTCTACCTCTAAAGAGACGAATTACAAATTGTTCGTTGCCTATGACTAAAGTTCTTTAACTCTTTATAAATTAAATCTCGGTGAAGAAAGAAATATCTAAGAGAACCGAAGGGACAAAAGGAAGGTTAGGGAATAAAGGTCTTTGACACACTTAGTTTCGACCCATACCAGACGACACCACAGGTAGTGGAGGAATTAGGGATGGACTCTGGTAGGAGACGACAACTTTTGTTATATTAGGTGGGGTCGTCGGTTAAACCCTTTGGTACCCACTTCTAATAAAATAAAGGTCACCCTCGATAAAATAGTCCACGTTTACTATTATGGGGACGGGTCGTTGTTACCGGACTACGAGAGGAAAAGACACGACTCAGTCCATTCTGAACTCGTCCCGTTCGACACTCCACCGTGGTGTCTGTCATCACGGTCCCCCGTCTCTATAGACTCCTACCGCTCTCAGACTCGTTAGTCGCAAGTGTCTACCCTCCAATCGACTTCCACCTCCTGATTATTTACGCTCACCCTATAATCCTAGATCCTGGGTCCCCACACACCTTCGTCTTTATTCGTCCACTCTTCGACCTATGCTTCTGGTCGAGTCAGACTCGGGAACTTTATACGTGTTTCCTCATTTTTCTCCACCAGTCAGGGGCTCGAAAATCAAAATTCTTGGTCCTTAGTTCCTACCGTTCGCATATCTCTACTTATGGTGTCCTGACCTGTTCTTCTTTATAGACCTCGTTCATCTCTCCTATCTAATCTCTCCGACTCAGTGTCCTAGAGTCCCAATAATAATTTATCCAAAATACCCAACTCGACACAGAGGGAGTTTCTTTAACTTCAAGATTGTGAGTCATGGATACCTAACACTGGAAGAAAACGTATAATAATTTAACAGTTTCTACTCCAGTAATCCAGTAAACCTACGCGTCTGTCTGCGTCCCTCTTGTAGAACACTTCTATTTGCGTCTCTAGCCTCACTACGCGGATGTTCACTTCTACGTGGTTTTTAACAATGGTTTGAGGGTCGTCGGCCCCCTCGTCGTGTCCTGTTCAAGAGAAAATCTCGAGGACCCTCTTTGGTTCGTGTGACTGTGGAATTAGAGTCCGAAGGCGGGGTCTTGACACTCTAGTATGTAAGACAACGACCTCGGTAGGTGAAACACCCTGAAACAATGTCGTCGGGGTATTTTGATTATGTCACTATAGTGTGGGTACCCCGTTTATTCGGATCGAGGGGTTATAGGACAGAGGCAAGAAGGAATCACTTTCTTAGAGTTGGACATTGACCAAAGACACAGTAGACTTTATAACGGATATAAGGGTCGGAAGAAACGTCAACCGACCCGGTTATTTTCCATGATACTTTTCAACAACGAAACTAGCAAATTGAAATTTTCTGAAATTTTTATTGAAATTTTCTGAAGAAATTTACCCCCTTATCATTCCGTAAAAACAAAAGGAAAAAGGAAATTTAAAGTCGAAATTTGTAAAAAAAGTCCATATTGACTATTAAAGAAAGGAAAGAAGAATAAAGATACGATGAGACGAAGGATTAAGAAGACCTTAAGTTAAGTGAATACTCTTGACCTCGAGGTCTTCAGTACCTTTGGTCTCGATCTTCTCATCCCTTCTACTACCTTCCTTGATCCAAGAGACGTCGACTACTTCGACGGTATAGATGGGACAGGATGGAAGGAGGTAAAAAAAACCGATACTCTCTTTTTGTTTCGAGAGAAATTGAATTCTACCAACGTACTTCGAATAGCACTATTCGGTGCATTGGATACAGATTGGTTGTGTGTCGTCAACATGTACACTCGTCTGAACCCAAGTCCCTGTGTTATACTGAGTGGCTACTGGTATGTCGGGATCCCGAACACAACCTTCCACCTAAAGTTTAAAATAAAATAACTTCATATCAACTACATGTCACAACACAATCTAGTCAGAGACCTTAACCTGGGACCTTTGAAGGTAAAATTAGTCGTTGATTTAACTAAGAATTCATCTATTTTATAACTCTTGTAAGGGGTTCAATCCGGCGGAGTATGAGTCCCTGACACAGATCCGACGCGTAAACTCCTGGGTCTCCGTTACCATTGAAGTAAGGGGTTTGGTGGTAGAATATTAGGTGGTCGACCTCCCACGATAACTTCACTGGAGAAGCCATCGACCATTTGTCCTTGGTCTCGGTGGACGACGGAAACGGAACAAGTTTCGAGCGTTCAATCCTCTGAGGAAGTACAACCCCTCCGTTGTAAGTTTCTTCTACTTGCCCTTCTCATAGCGACTGACTCACTCTAGTCAAACGTCCGTCACCGTCCCCATCTTCGTCTGAAGTCCTCTACTGTTCCGTTCTCCTTTGCAACTACCCCCTGGAGAGCCGAACCCGTACAACGAACGTCATCCGACTTCGATTCAGTGTGTCTTTCTCGTTACCGTATTCTGACGCCCATTTTCTCTTTTATTACTAATTTCGTTTTACCGACTCGTAAGAAGGTGGGTCATCCTGTGGACCCAGACGACAGCTACAGTCAGCCGGAAGAGGGATGACAACGAGAATGTACCAGCAAGAGGAGTGAAAGAGGGATTCTGAGATTAGAAACTCCGAGATCCGAGCAGATATATAGGGAGAGAAACAGGGGTACAGTTTGCAAATGATAAGAGGAACAGTGAGCACGAATTAACGACTTTTGAACCCGTTGAACAGATGTCAGAGGGAAAGGTAGAGTTAAGGAAGGGAAATTGGTTTCTGGTAGGATTGGAGAGTAGAACTGTCAGAAAAGGTTGCTAGAGTAGAGGGATGGAGTCGGTGAGGTAAGAGTGTGGGACTCGGATTATCGACTATCGTCTTTGATGTGGTAAAGACTTTAGCGGTTATCTTTACAGATCTGTAAAGGGGTTCCATTGAGAAATTGGAGGTTCACGGAGACGAGTTCATAGAGATGACGTCGTGATAGTGTGGACCTCACAGTTAGAACTAGGGAGGTGTATGAGAGGTAGTTAGTCGAAGAGAAAATAGGTCAAACGTACGTAGGTCGAATCTTGTAGACGAGGTAACTCCGTCTGTTAGAAACCATTAATACGAATAGAAAGAAGGGAGAAACAGGTAAGTCGTTTTCGTATTAGGGGTGGGTCAACTTGGGTTAGTGAGAGTAAGAGGTAGAGTCAAGTCAAGTCAGGGAGTCAGCACAGACTGATAAACGATGGGGTACTTGACGTCGTACGGTCCGAAGGGACAGGTAGTGGTTGAGAGTCTCGAACGAGTTTGGGTACGGGTAGTTCAGTCACTACGGTAGGTCGGTAGAGTAGAAGACAGCAGGGGAAGAGGAGGGAGGAAGTTAGAAAGGGTGGTAGTCTCAGAAAAGGTTACTCAGTCAAGAAGTGTAACCCACCGGTTTCATAACCTCTAAATCGAAGTCGTAGTCAGGAAGGTTACTTATAAGTCCTGACTAAAGGAAATCCTACCTGACCAACCTATAGGAACGTCAGATTCCCCGAGAGTTCTCAAAAGAGGTTGTGGTGTCAAGTTTTCGTAGTTAAGAAGTCACGAGTCGAAAGAAATATCAGGTGAGAGTGTAGGTATGTACTGATGACCTTTTTTGGTATCAAAACTGAATCTACCTGGAAACAGCCGTTTCATTACAGAGAGGAAAAATAATATGACAGATCCAACCAGTATCGAAAAGAAGGTTCCTCGTTCGTTGAAATTTAAAGTACCGTCGTCAGTGGTAGACGTCAATAAAACCTCGGGACGGGGGGTTTTATTTCAGAGAGTGACAAAGGTGACAACGAGGTAGATAAACGGTACTTCACTACCCTGGTCTACAGTACTAGAATCAAAAGACTGACAACTCAAAATTTGGTCAATAAAGTGAAAGTAGTTCTCCGAGAAATCAAGAAGAAACGAAAGACGGTATTCCCACTACAGTGGACGGTTAGACTACAATAACTATAAAGAAGGACGTTTGAACTAAGGTTGGACACGAAGTAGGTCGGGTCGTAAAACGTACTACATGAGACGTATATTTAATTTACTAGTCCCACTGTTATATATCGAAACTGTATGAGAAAAGGACTAAACCTTGGTCAGACAACAAGGTACAGGTCAAGATTGACAACGAAGAACTGGACGTATGGAGGTCTAAAGAGTCCTCCGTCCATTCCACTAGACCATAAAGGTAGGGATTCTTAAAAGGTATCAAACAACACAAGGTGTGTCAGTTTCCCAAACCGTATGAGTTATATCGTCTTTATTTACAAAAAGACCTTAAGAGAACGAAAAAACTACTATATTGTCTACAACCGTTAAACTAGAGATCAAGGAGACAGAAAAGATTTAGGTCGAACTTGTCGACCTTCAAGTGTCAAGTGAATGACAACTTCGGACCGAACCTCTTCAAACTCGCAATGGACTGATCGTACACTCTACTCACGTTGACACGTCATCAAACTCGTAAGAAATCGTAACGGAAAGAAACCCTAACCTTACTTTTGACTGGAAAAGGTCAGGACACCGGTGACGACTCAAAAGGTTTAAACGACCGTATAACTCACGTCGTGAAAGTGTCGTAGTAGAAAGTACTGAACTTTATCCAGTTGACCTTAAGGTAGTGGAGGTGATCGAAACAAGTATCATTACCAAGGATTCCGGGTGAACTAAAGCGTAAGGTCCTACATACCGAGATTCACTCCCTAGTGTGATAACACCAATAGACCCAATAATTCTAGAAAAAACATATCAAGACACACAACCACGGTGGAGAAGAATTATAGAAGACAATCCAGGCATGGTAAAGACAGGAAATAGCTCGGGTAGAAACGTACTTTACAAGGGAACGATAGAGATTAAAAGAACTTCTCTAGAGATCAGAAAGGGTAAGACAAGAAAAGGAGATAAAGAAACGTAACTAGCGACGCCTTCCGAACGAAGGAGAGGAACGATAAGAAACCTTGAGACGTAAGTGTACCCATATAGAAAGGAAAAGAGCAAACAGAAATCGAAGTAACAAAAGAGTCGATAAACATTCCGGAGGAATCTGTTGGTAAAACAGAAAAACGTAAAGAAAAAGAACCCCTACCAGAACTAGTGACGGAGGACATGTTACAGTGTTTGGAGGGAGGTGTCAAGAAGTCCGTAAGACAGATAGTCTAGATTAGAGAACTTAGATAAAGAGTAAAGGTGACATATTAGTATTCCCAAAACTAAATCCAATATGGTCTTACTAGATCACCAAAGGGATGAAAGAACTTAAATTCAGACTGTAGAAAAAACCCACAATCAAGATTTTCCAGAACATCCAGAAGTGTCTTGACAAGTCGAAGTCGAAGAAGTCGTTATGGTCAACCCCGTATCTGAACTTAATGACACTATAACTTAAAAAACGGAACCTTTACTCTCTAGTAAGACAACAAAAACTCTGACATGGGATCTTGACGCGAATCCCGAGAAAACAACTGATACTACCGATGAGGTAAAGAAGATTCCCTAAGAACGGACGTTATCATCTATATTACCAGTAGACTCAATTTAAGTGGGTAAGGTCAGGTAAAATCAAGTGACTAAAGATTTTACAGCTACAAGTGAGAGTGGCGGAGGACAAACTGGTTAAGGTTAAATGGAACTAAGTACCTGGATTGCAACGTCCAAGGAGTCGTTATAACAAGAAATGTCGTAGTCTGAAATGGATGTAGGGGTCAGTGTAGGTATTGATCCACAAAAATGAAACCGAAGTAGAGAAGTAAGAAAGACGTCAATAAAGGGGTGAAAAGAGGTCATCGTATAACCCGTGGATGACTGGACCCCTTAAGTAGAAAGTCACAGGATACAAAAACGGAAAAGTATGACAAGTACCCCAAGAGTTCCGTTCTTATGACTTCATCGAACGGTAAGGGAAGAGGTCACCTGGTACAAAACAGTCTGGAGAGGTGGTACTGGACAGGTAGAACCCACCGGGATGTGCCGTTCCGAGTATTAAAGTAACTTAATCTGTTCCGACACTAGGTACACTAGTCAAACTAATCAAAAGACACTGACACCACAAGTAAGACAGACGAGAGACTACCTCTTCCTATTTTCCGAATACCTTCGAAGGACCACCCTCTCTGACTGACACCCCCTTTAACCCAGAACAAGACTACCCACCCCGGTATGAATCTTTTAGAAATTAGGTTAAAAGACAACTACCCACCCCGACACAAGGGAGGGACAGTAAACTGGACTACGGTTTGATACCACCTCCATTACTTCTATTACCCTGGAGGAAGCTTTCCAGGGTACTACGTGACGACGTGAGTCACGGGGACTGGGACGTCGTCCGGTGACGACTGGGCATGGAGGTGTCCTCTGTGAGTTTGTGAGTTTCCGTCCAGACCGAGTCAGATACACCCCAGAGGACCACCGGTGTTCCAAAACAAACTCGGGAAGTTCGTAGAGACCGTCCATACCCCAAACTAAGATTTACACTAAAGTGATGAGGATGGAAGAGAGACCACGAAGAGGAAACAGGAACCTACACCTCAAAGAAAAAAACCACCCTAGGTTGTAAGAGGACATTAAAACCTCAAGAACGTCCTCTTCTACTCGTGTGTAGGAGGTAGAGTGTAGGTAGGATTTTTAATTCGGGACGGCCCCCCTTTTTTTAGTGAGTCAATTCGTCTAATGTTAGTAATACCTAAGTATTAGAAGATTAGTGGATGGAGTGGACCCGAAAGTAATACTAGATCGTTCGTAAAATAAAGGGAAGAGTCGAGTATGGAGTGGTAGGATGGTTTCCTTATAAAAGGGTTCACAACCGAGGGTCCCTAACGTGATTCAATAATAAAAGAAAGACGGGTTATAGAGTTAGTAGAAGGGTAGTAGTCTTCTATTCAAACGAACGACGAGAGTATAGTTGTTTTAGTCCGTACTTTTGATCTTGGAAAGGAACTTTGAGTGTAGTGAGATCGATGGTGGTAAAGTGAAATGAGCGGAAGAACCGGTGTAAAGAGTTCTCCAAATATCTACGATGGACGTGAAGTCATGGAAGCTCAATAAAACAGTAGACGCTTCATACAAAGATAGGGACGGTGCCGTGGTTTTGACGAGAATGAGTAATCGACTATGAGAAGGGCAAGAATCTAGGATGGGATCCTTTTCTATTGCTAGGAGAAAAATACAACAGACATCCAACAATACCGAGAGAAAGTACAGAATAAGGTCCCAGGTCCGCCGGGGAGAGACCTAATATGGCACCCTGTATAATAAGTATGTCATCTGCCCTTTTACATTCTTCGTTTACTTATTTCCAAGAATGCAGAAGATGACCCTCTACCGTATCCTATTCAGACAAGAGTAGTGTAACTAGTGCAATTCAGTGTGTGTACCGACCCGGACTGTAGTCACCTCGCCTTGACACTTCCTTTCACTTCACTTTCAACGAGTCACCACAGACTGAGAAGCGCTGGGGTACCTGATATGTCAAACACCTTAAGAAGTCCGGTCTTATGACCCCACCCATTGGAAAAGGAAGAGGTCCCCCAGAAGGGGTGGGTCCCTAGTTTGGACCCAGAGGGCGTAACGTCCACCTAAGAGATGGTCGATTCGGTGCTCCCTTCGGGTTCCTTTGACCTCACACATCGGATAGGGAAGAGGTCGCCTAGAAGGGTTGGGTCCTTAGTTTGGTCCCAGAGGACGTAGTGTCCGTCTAAGAAATGGTCGACTAGGTGGTCCCTTAGGAACCTCACCCTGACACGAACAGAGTTTCCACCTCCGTCCATTACTTCTTGATCTGTTATCGGTTTCGTTCTCATATATTGAGAGAATGTCCCTTACCCCTCCCTTTCTACACCCATGTCACAATGATAGAAGATGTTAACAAACTTAGGGAACTAGGAAAGAAAAACAGAACAGGAAAGTGTATACAACGAAAGTGAGTGAAGATAAAAGAGCCGGAAGTATAGTTCCGTCATTAGATGATTAAGAACAGGTGAACTGACAAACGGTAAAGGTTGAACGTCCAATTAAAGGAGACACGAAAAAAAAAGATCAAAATCACACACACACACACACACACACACACACACGTAACTATTTGTTACCCCTTCTCTTTTTTTACAAATAACCCAGTGATGCACCGATATTGAAATACCCCATCAGTGACGATAGTAGAAGGAAGGTATCAGATAACCGCAGTGTCACGGACAATGTCACTGATAATTTCGTTGAAGGTGAGAAGAAAAGTAGACACAGAGAGGGTGTTACTTACAGAAGTAAAAACCACCTATTTGACCAGAAACCAAGTACTTCTAAAAAGTTCGGTACACCGAACTCAATGTAGTTAACAGAAGAAATGATAGAGGTTTATAGTTAAGTATAGGGGGGACAGAATGAGAACAAGTAGGAAGTGTCGTGTTCTTCACAGGGAGAGGGACCTTTGTAGGGTAAGAAGAGGGAAAAAAAGGTGACCACTGTTATAATATTGGAATAGCATAAGGTAAATCACGATAAATGATTCTTACGGAATTACTGACCAGATACCTTTTATGTTTATTTATTGCACTGAAATAAAAGGGTTTCTGTCGGCCCCAATGTATACACAGTTTATCTTATATTATCTATCCCTAAATAAGGAGGTAATCGAAAAATCCAAACGAATAGAAAGTCTCATTAAATTTAACTTTACCTTCTGTTTAAGAATAAACTAACACTCCGTTAAGTCACGATAAACAAAACAAGCTCAACCACACCCTAGATTCACGGGACAACAATTTTCCGATAAATTACAGTGTATCGCCCGGCTAATTAAAAAAGCTATTTAACGGTTGTATAGGTCAGTTAACGTATGTAAATTAACCCTCTCAGGTAAGAAGATTTCAGACAGAGATATGAAACACCATTACCACGGTATCAAATGTACGAGAATCTGTATGTTTCTGTGACGGAGAACAATAGTTTTCAGACATCTATTTAGAGTTTCGTTTACACACCAAGACAATTTTCTCCTAGTTTCCCCACTGTACTTAATTCATCGTGTCACACGTCAGTTCTCCGTCTCGTACCACCCCTGACAAAAAATTTAAAAAAACCTACTAAACAAAACATAACCATTACTTTCCATCCTAGTGACTACAACTTCAAATTGCATAACAACCGTTCCTTCGTATAAATAAATTCGAATTTGATCCTAGAATAGAACCTCTTCCGTTACTGTTGGGTGAGGTCATGAGAACGGACCTTTTAGGGTACGTACCTCCTCGGACCATCCGACGTCAGGTACCCTAGTGATTCTCAGCCCGTGCTGACTCGCTGAAGTGAAAGTGAAAAGTGAAAGTACGCAATCTCTTCCTTTACCGTTGGGTGAGGTCACAAGAACGGACCTCTTAGGGTCCCTGTCTCCCTGGATCACCCGACGTTAGATACCCCAGTGTGTCTCAACCTGTACTGACTTCACCGAATCGTCGTCGTCGTCGTCTTAGAATAGAATCCATAGTAAAAGAATGAACCAGACTTTCTACTCTTGTATCTTTCAAGGAGAGTAAAAGAACGGATGTTACTAGTATATTACGATTAAATTAATCGATTAATTACAAATAAGGACCCTACATACTTAAGGGACAACTCTTGTTTCTCTTATCCCTTCCTTCCCTGTTCTAATGGTATTTCGAGTTTATGTTAGTATTTAAGTGTTCATTATAAAAAAGAGTATAATCAATAACTGTTTGATACAATCCATCATATGTTTATTCCAGACATGTTAGTTTTCAAAATACAAAAACAAACATTAATAAAGATATCTTAGATTACATTATATATCGTATATCATGTTAATTATGTTTAAACAGTTTAGTTACTTACTTACCTTTTTATTTTCATACTAATTCTTTATGTTTACCGTCACCACTAAAATTTTATCATTTCCACAGAAAGAAAAAAAGATAGATTTATAGCGTTGTAAATTCTTATACTTTTGAAACTTTTTTATATAACAATACTTTATTCTTGTTGTTATTGTCATTATTAACTGAAATTAATTCAACACCAGGAAACTTTTTTTTTTTTTTTGTATAGTTCTTCCCCAAATCCATAAGTCCCTTCTATACCGGTCCGTTATCCTTCTCCATTTTGTAAGTAGACCGTTTGAGACCCTGACTGCACTTCTTTTTCTATTATTTGATAGTGTCTTTACTCCCAGTGTAACGGTTCTTATATTTCCTTTTCTCCGGAAAAACTTTCATACTTTTCACCATCGACTAATTTTATTTATTTGTTTTATTTTCTTTTTAAATCTTTTTTTTCTCAATTTTCCGGATCCCTCTGTTATTCTTCTTTTCTTCTTCTAGGTCAGGTACATAATGACCATGAAGGTTCTATCTTTCGACTCAATTACTTTGTTTACTTTTAATAAATTTCTTTATATAAAAATTAAGACATTTATTTTATTGTGGACCTCGATATCTAAATTCTTTATCAATCACAGATCCCCTTTTTTAATCGTCTTGTTACGTCGTCATTCTACGCATGACCATTTGAATAACGTAAAGTTCCTATTTCTCTATAGGAAACCTTTTGGTCAATTTTTATAGATTAAGAATTTTTCCTGTCTTCAGTGTGACCGGATTCTCAAGAATAAGAGAAAGGTAGATAGAGAGTTTGGGGAGTAACGAGCATGCTTTTACATTATATTTAAATTCTGAAAAATATACATATATACTATACGTATTGCTCTAATCTCCAATGTTATAGTAGTTCTTTTTTCTTTTACACTAATATATTAAAATATAGGTTCATTTCATGATAATTTTAAGGGACCACCGACTGACCGTTTCTTAGGTGGATGGTTTCGACCACTACGGCCAAACTAGGGACCCAGCCCTTCTAGGGGACCTCTTCCTTTACCGTGGGGTGAGGTCATAAGAACGGACCCTTTAGGGTACCTGTCTCCTCGGACCGCCATATGTCAGGTACCTTATCCAGACTGTGTTGAATCACTGGTTTGTTGTTGCTTCATGATAATGACGTATTTACATTGTCTTTTTGTGAAAGTTTGTACGTTCTTAAGTCCTTTACCTGAATGATACTCGGACAAAATGTCTTTTTTTTAAGATCCTATAGTAAATCTTCTGTATTTATCTTAAAAGTCTTTTTTTTTAAAAGTTTCCTTTATTACCTCTTGATCGGTGTGATCTGTAGTGTGAATAGAAGTCTTTAGTATTATTAATCCCGTCACACTTCTTGTCTTTCAAACCGTCATCGACTTTACGTATATCCTTAAAATAGATTACTTCAGATACAATCACTTGTTTTATGTTTACTGACTTATTTCTCACTTCCGATTAGACCTAATTTTCCTTTTCCGACCTCAGCGTAGAATATGAAATATAGTTTTATCTAAGATCTATGTATTCTTAAAATTCTCGTTTATGATTTTGGTATTTTACGACTTTTGTTGTACCCCTTAAATAAAAATACTATGTCCCCTCCAAGAAGATTCTTACTATTTTAGGGTCTAAAATCTTTTTTTGTTATTTACGTTTGTTTATTTTCAGTTTTCAATGATGTAGTTTACTTTTATTATGTTCTGGTCGTTTTCTTTTATCTTTGGTGTTTTCACCTTTTATTTATAAACGTTAAGTATTGTCTGAGTTTCGACGGAAAGAATTACATAATACAGGAGACCCAATAGTTTTCACTTTGTGGTTCTTGGATTCCCATTCTGAATCTAATTTTTACGTTCTGAATTTGTTGGTTGTCTTTTACTTCACGGGTGCTGACAATCTGGATACCTCTCAACGAGTCTGTTATTGAGCATAGTATTCTTTTTACGTTTAATTTTGATGCCCTTTTGAAAATGATCCATATTCTAAACGTTTCTAGTCTTTAAAGCTCCAACTTCTTCCAGTTCCTTTTGTGTGTCAGAACACTACCTTTGTTTTTCACTATGTGCATATTCTCCGTTTGACTCACTTTAGACAAGTCAAGATATAAACCTATATGAGGAACTAGGTCCTTAAACTGAAGAACTTTAAATATGATGACTGTTTTCACGCTTTCTTAAATATATCCATGTTTCTATAAGTGTCTTCACTACCCAATCCACGCACAGATATGTTCAGACATTTTTATATTCTATCGATATTTATTTCCTGAAATTTGTTTAATACTGTATAAGTATGTAAATTTTTGATCCGTTCTTTTTTTTATTTTCTTTTTCCGTCAAGATCTAATTCATAATATCTTCCTTGAAGTTCTCTATAATAATTCACTTTCTCTCCACAACCATATTTCGTAGGACAAAGAACAAAAACGAAAAGAAAAATTTCCGGTAAGTATTACACACGTACAAGTCTCTATGGACATTTCAAATTTATTCTTTGGTCATGGTCGGAGGCCACTCCTTTTACTCCCTTGGTTCTTTCCAATACTCTTATTGAATCTAAAGGAACTAAGTTAGAACATCAAACTTCTTTAACAACTCTTTTGTGTACCTCTACGTAAATCTAAGTAAAGATCAAGTAGACGTTTCTGAGACTAGTATTTAGAGGGAAAAGTAATTGCTAAAACTCATCTTCGCAAATTGAGGATGAGACCACCACTTAGAGTGGTCCAAACGTGTGTCCAAAAACTGGGAACGAATCCGTAGACAACGAAAGAACCACCGCCTTCCACAAATGAGGTAACCACAAAGAGAAACCCCGTTCTTTCTTGACTGACACCATCGTCCCCTAATTCCTCACCATAAGTCACAACGTTAAAAACGCGGAGGGAGTCTCGGACGACAAACGGACTACGGGTCTACCCCGTTGCTATAAAAGGAACCGAAGGTGGTGGGCGTGGGGAAGGGTAAAGGAAACCTTCACCGAGTCGGAGTTCTGACTCTCCCATTCTTACATCGTCAATATAGACAAGCCAGACGCAGAAAGGGGACAACGTTTCACGTAAAGAATCGACGGCTAAGTGGAGTTGGTGAGGGTGGTGGCAGAGGAATCTTCCAGTGAACCGACCTCCTAGACACCAGTAGGGAGTCGAGATCGGTACAACACAGAAGGACTCTCACCTCAGACCAAGGATTCGACGACGACCTTATAAACTTTAAGTTTCCCTTTAAGGTCCTTCAAGAGGACGAGGTATTGCCTAATTGTTGTAAGAGGAAGGTGTGGGTGTCGACCGGACAAAACTATGACCCCAAAGGATGTCCCACCTTCCTCTCCGTCTCCTTCATCCACTGGGAGAGGTGTGGGTCCTAGGGGAGACACGGTAATCGGGGGACCGGACAGACCGTGGGGACAAGGATGGTGGAAATACCTACAGATAAAACCTGGAGAAGAGTCTTTACAAAGTCTCTGTTGAAACAGGACTTTGGAACTGGGTTCCTCTAACCGACAATCTTCAAAGACGAAACCAGAGGATAATTAGACTACCATACTCGGACATTTACTTCGAAATCACCTTAAGCCGATGTAAATACTTAACGGACACCAACGAAAGTACGATACCACTATCTTAGCTCCCCAATGTTGTCTCTGATATATTAGTAGTTTAGATCTTATAAATGTTTCGAACGACTGGAGACGAGATCTATTAAATTTCAGATATTATTAACACGTTGAGACCACATCGGCCTCTGTGGACAAAAAGACTCAGGATGGGCGTAGGAATCGGGAGAAGACTTCTATCGAAAAGTGTCAGATCAAAAAGAAAGAGACGACTCTATTTATTGGGAGTTCTTCCTTTCCTAAGGTCGTCCGTCCCTTCTCTCTCCTCACCTATAATACTGGGTCAGAGACCTACAACAGAACTAAGGTAGTGGAGGATAGACTTACTAGAACGTGTTTAAGGTATCGGAAAGAGACGGAGTCAAAGGAGTAGACGTTTTCTGCCTCATTCATGTATAAAGTACCCAAACACTACTTCAAGTTTACTCTCAAATGTGAAGTTCGTGCATCGAGTGACCATGTATCGGACGTACTAGTCAATTACAATGAATAATAGTAACAAGGAACCTATGGTTATCTGTACAATAAATGATCTACGGTGTTGTAGAACCGACTGGAAACTCCTGTTTCTCTTTGGGAATCAGGTTCCCGTTATCCGAACTAGTTACCTGGCATTCCTAAGTTACTTCACCGACCCTGGTCTCAGAAACAGATAGGTCACACCGACTATCAACTCCTCTAACGTCTATAGGTTCATATGGGCCCTTCTAAGACTACATAGGTACAATAGAACCGTCTTAATTATCGAGAGGAAAAGTGAGAATCTCACAAGGTTAAGCCTATTATTCGATACACCAGTGGCATAGGGATGACTTACCACTGACAGATTTCGTCTCTCGTAATTCTTCGACTATGTCCCTCGACTACATTCTCTAGGTGTCTTTACGGTTGTTCGGTTTGTAAATCGGATTCACAGATGCGTCTACGACTCTGGGACACTATCTGATATTTCTGTGAGCCCTCTCTCAGGCGACATTACGGATTAGACTCGATTCTGAATACGATATACACACCGACACCAAACTGTGTCTCGTTGTTTTCCTCCGAACAGTTTAGGTTCGTCTCTCTTCCCCTTAACGTTCCGACCAGACTCCAGTTTCAAAGGAACGTAATTGCTCCTGGACTCCCCTGGAGCTGGTCCCTACCCGAATAGTTTCATTGAGTGCTTCGATCCCCGACAAATACAGTCCCGACGACCCTGGGGTCCTGTCCCCAGAGGGAGTAATGTCTAGGGGAATAGAGAACGTCTTCACAGTTAAGGATCCGTGAAAACTGACATTTACTTGGTCATACTATTATCTAACCCCCCCCCACCCGTCCTCCCCTCCAACCCCCACACCTTTTTGTTTTCATTTTTTACCTCTGTTTTGTCGAATTATTATTCTACTTAAGACTAAACTCTTTACAACATTTTTATATACACAGAATCTAAATACTTTCAGACCAAAATCCTTGACTCCACTATACCGAGGTTTTGTAGTCCTCCGAACACCCTCCTTCTAAGACCCTACTTCGAGTACCAGACACANTGTCGAATTATTACTCTACTTAAGACTAAACTCTTTACAACATTTTTATATACACAGAATCTAAATACTTTCAGACCAAAATCCTTGACTCCACTATACCGAGGTTTTGTAGTCCTCCGAACACCCTCCTTCTAAGACCCTACTTCGAGTACCAGACACAGACTTCACCACCCTGGACTCCCGAGTCCCCTTTCCAGACCGAGGGTCCTGGGTCGACCTGATCGACCACAGGTAATTTCATGTCATTAAGTTTCGTACCACAGTTACTCTGTAAGCACCTATAAGACCCTGTCTGGGTCGTTGCCACTCGGTCTATTACCAGTGGGTCCTGTAGCCGGTGTAAGTCGTACTCGGAGTTTCAGTCCGACTTCGAGTCCTCACGTGAGTCAGGAAGTCCCCACTCCTATCAGAACCTTTTCCACTCTTGGACAGAGAGGAGAAAGGAACACTTGAATCCGTTTCTTTCCTGACCTAACTGTGACTATAAAAGTCCATTTATCGTTACACTCGCCTCTTCCGTTACCGTGGGGTGAGGTCATGAGAACGAACCCTTTAGGGTACCTGCCTCCTTGGACCATCCGACATCAGGAACCCCAACGATTCTCAGTCTGTGTTGACTCGCTGAAAGGAAAGTGAAAAGTGGAAGTACGTAACCTCTTCCTTTACCGTTGGGTGAGGTCACAAGAACGGACCTCTTAGGGTCCCTACCCCCTCCGACCACCCGAAGGTAGATACCCCAGCGTGTCTCAGCCTGTACTGACTTCGCTAAATCGTCGTCGTCGTCGTTACACTCTAGTGTAATTCGACGTTCTTCAGTACCTTTCTGGACCCTTACTACAAAAATCTAATAAGGTATATCAAATTATCTCTCGTAGGAAACCCTGGTCTTTCCTTGTACTGAACGGAGAGTTCTCAACGATGAAAAGATGTCCCAGTTTTGTTCTTCTGTCTCTCTTTTTCTCTTTTCTTTTCCTTCTGTTTTCTCCTCTTTCTCCTTCTCCTCCCTCACCTTCTTACCTTCCTCCCTCCTTTTTTCTTTTCACTACAACTTACTATATTTTTTAAGTTCCGGTGTTATGTTGAATTGTTATTTCAATTAAACTACAAATGACATAGTCTACCTCAAGGTAGTCTCTTCGTCACGGACATAATATCCGTGTAGATACTTCTCTAAATAACGTACCTTAACCGAATACGATAACTACCTCGACCGGTCCGATCGCACTTTAGACTTACCGACCGTCAGTCCTTCTGGTCCGTCCTTTAAGGAGAGTTTCTCGATAGAGGTGACAGTGTCCGACTGAAAGAAGAAGGGGTCCCTCTTGTAAAACAGGAATTTCTGAAAGTTCCCTATCCTAGTCAATATGGATGTAATAGGTTCTACTTGAGGAACTGTATTTCAGTCGACCAATCTCTGTAATTAGTACAGACGTTTTATGGACGTGTCGATGTAGATCTATTCTCAAAGTAACGTATTGACCCTAATGTCGGATCAGTTTAACTATATGTTTTACTAGTATATGTAGATCACTAGAGATTTTACTGTAGGTAACATAAATTTTTAATCTTTATTCACGAAGAGTTCATACCTGAGTAGATAATAAGAACACGTCTTTGCAAATGTAAAAATTATGTAACACAGCTTACGTCTTCTCGTTACAACCCGTAAAAAGATCTGGTCCCCACAAAGTAGTAGGGGTCACCAAGGGATGGTATAGGTTTTTACAGGTCGGACCAGGGTCGAAGGGTAGGGGTTGGGGGGAAAGAAATGAGGTACGGTGGACCAAAGTCGACACGTTTTGTAAACCAAATACTCCCGCCTATTGCACAAGAAGGTACCGTACAGGTCCCGTACGAAAACACGGTCGGATCTTATCTCCTCTTTCCGGCTTATTTGGTCTCTGTCTTACTCTCTTGTCCTCATCTACTCGTCTTCGTGTCCAGGATACGTTCCACGATACGGTCTCCGAGAAGTGGTGACACTTCTCGTGCACTTGGGACTCCAGGAGCTCCTGTTAGCACGAAAGAGAGGGTCACTAAATGAGGTCCAGTCCGGGGACCTAGGAGTACCAGATGTGTCGTGCGACGACGGTGTATGGGAGTCTTGAGGACGAACCCTGGGGTCACGAGGTGCGCCAGGTGCCTGTTTCAGTCCCAATCCCGAGGACCGACGACGTCTCCTCGAAGTCGTAGGGTTTGTCGTCAACCAATTCGTCTCTTACCCTCCGTTACCGCGACAACTCTTTCGGGAGGAGTCCCTCCCTCCCCTCTCAAGTGAGGGAGAACGGTGTTCGAACATCGGACTCGTCTCTTGCACGAGACTGTAGGAGACAGACACGAGAGACAGGGGTTCCACATCCCTCTGGACGGGGTTCGAAGGAGAATCCTCCAATCTCTGAATGAATTCCGGCCTCTTTATCACGGAGAAGAGCGGACATTCTACAGTTCATCCCGACTTATAAAAGAGAGGACACCGATCTCAAACCTGTTCTATTCGAACTTTATCGTAAGTGATCCTAAGTCTTAATTCGTTAGAGCTAATCTCCAATTAGTAAATACACTAATATACTGTAATTTCTAGTCTAAATAATCTACAGACTATGTCCCCTTTCCAGTACTGTAACCCTGTTTAGTTCCGCACTCCGGTTTTATAAAGGTTGGTCTGAGTCAAACTCCGGGTAGATTGACTGAGAATGCGGCTATCAATAATCTTTAAAAGGGTCCCGTCGTAAAGATTATCTAAACTTCCGTAAGAGTCGAACCTATTTTTGCGGTGTCTGTTGTTATGTAATATTCTCGTAGAATGTCAGGACCAATGATTCGTCGAAAATACGTCCTTGAGACACACTGAATTGAACGTGTTCGAGTTTAAAAACAAAGAATAAGTAATTCTAATCACACACAAAGGTCACTTAGTGGAAGGTCACTATCTTTTTGTACTCACGAGATCTGGGACTTGAGTTTCCCTTCTTAGAAACAATAGAAAAGTAGGGACCACTTATCGTACCATTGACAAAATGACTTATCCTATAATTCTTAGTCCGAAGTTCTCAATTTTAGGGTCTAGTCAGTGTACGATCGATGTACTGACCGAGAGGTACGAAGTCGAAGAAGAAATAGGTTTTTTTTTTTTTTTTTCTTTCTTTCTTTCTTTCTTTCTCTTAGACTATTACCATGGAGGAAAGGTCCTACAACGTACCTTTTCGTCTCATTCTTTAGGCTTAAAATACAAAGATAACTATTTTACTTGAATCAGAGTTAGGTTTGCGGGGGTATGGATCTGCACTCTGTAGACTTACATATGGTCAAACCTCCGTAGCGGCAAAAGACGGCACGAGACGACACGAGTCAGTACAGACTGAAGAACGTTGATGTGCCTAACATCGGGTGGTCAGAGAAGACAGGTACCTCNTTTTTTTTTTTTTTTTTTTTTTTTTTTT
>SJYO01014747.1:11684606-11749780 GCA_006410555.1 Capra ibex | reverse complement strand
TTTCTTTCTTTCTTTCTTTCTCTTAGACTATTACCATGGAGGAAAGGTCCTACAACGTACCTTTTCGTCTCATTCTTTAGGCTTAAAATACAAAGATAACTATTTTACTTGAATCAGAGTTAGGTTTACGGGGGTATGGATCTGCACTCTGTAGACTTACATATGGTCAAACCTCCGTAGCGGCAAAAGACGGCACGAGACGACACGAGTCAGTACAGACTGAAGAACGTTGATGTGCCTAACATCGGGTGGTCAGAGAAGACAGGTGCCTCAAAAGGTCGATTCTTATGACCTCACCCAACGGTAAAGGAAGAGGTCCCCTAGAAGGGCTGGGTCCCTATCTTGGGTGTAGAGAACACAGAAGACGTAACCGTCCGTATAAGAAAGATCTTACCGTATTTTTTTAAGTCCCTACCTTGACCAATTCAGTACGGATGATTGGGTACTTTTGACCTGGTATTTCTTCCGACTCACGACTTCTTAACTACGAAAGATTGACACCACGACCTCTTCTGAGAACTCTCAGGGAACCTGATGTTCCTCTAGTTTGGTCAGGTAGGTTTTCCTTTAGTTGGGACTTATAAGTAACCTTCCTGACTATAACTTCGACTTCAAGGTTATGAAACCCGTGGGTTACACTGAGTAACCTTTTCTGGGACTACGACCCTTACTAACTTCCGTTTTCCTCTTCCCCCGCCGTCTCCTACTCTACTAATCTATCGTAGTGGTTACGGTACCTGTACTCAAACTCGTTTCAGGTCCTCTATCGCTTCGCGTCCCTTCGGACCGTACGACGTCAGATACCCCAACGTTTCTCAGTCTGTACTGAATCACTGACTTGTGGTGGTGGTGGATTGTCTCTTTCCTGGAGAACTAATCACCGGCTGCACTAACGTTGGTGACTCTGCAAGGGTAGAAGTCCGGACACTGGGGTAGGAGGTTTCGGTTAATTTTCAAATAAGGGGTCGGGATTGTAAAGTCTAGTGGGGTGGACTTTAGGACTGTGTAAGGGGTGAAGGTCTCGATCTCATCTCGGGAGAGTCTTCCGTTGTACCCCTCATTGACTTCCTCGATAAGAACTACTTTATAAAACCCTCTAAAGTCTACTCCCGGTACCGAACTTCGACCATCTTAACAATCCCCGTCTTCCACCCGATAGACTCAGTCCATAAACAACGGGTCAGTTTCTCCGATAAGGGGGTAGAGGCGAATCTTACAATGACCGGTCCCAAGAACCGAAGGAATTAGTTATCTTTAACTATTCTATGGTCTGTTCTTTAAGTCCGTTTTGAAATCCGGGACCCCTCCCGGGATGACGTCGTCGCCCCTCACTCTTGTTCATTATTAAAGGGAACGAATGATCGAGGGGGAACCCACTCCCATCCATTCACACGACCCCAAACGGACCTCTCTACCGAATCCACCAAGCGGACCTCTCTACCGAATCCACCAAGCGGACCTCTCTACCGAATCCCCCAAACGGACCTCTCTACCGAATCCCCCAAACGGACCTCTCTACCGAATCCACCAAACGGACCTCTCTACCGAATCCCCCAAACGGACCTCTCTACCGAATCCACCAAACGGGTGGGGAAACCACCACCATACACGCCGTCCGTACGTGTCATGGGACGAAAACGAGGGTCGAGAAGTTTTCATCGTCAACTTGAAAAACCAGAGAAACATAGAACGACAAGTATTAAACGGGGTTGACGTGTATATATTCCAATGAAAATCAGGGAATATTAAAGAAACATAAAACAACGAGGTCTTCTACAAACAAGTCCACGTTCGAAACGTCGTTTTCCAGGGTCCAAGGTCCAATATCAGACAGAGTTCTTGTGTCACTACAAACCGTTGGTTCCACGTCTTCGAAGGTCTCGTAGACCGTAGGACACAACTCCAGGGTCCTACTCGTCATTCCTAGTCTGACTCCGGACTACCTGTCGTCCACACCTGTCGACCCCCTCCTTACCCCTCGTCCGGACCACTCCATACCTCTGATGTTTTGTCTCACCAAGTTCCCCAGGGCCTTTATTGACCTCCCGCGAACCTCCTTATAATTAAAAGTTGTCAGTCCGGAGCCCCGAGTTTACGGTATTAATCCAGTAATTTTCATTTACACTAACTTAAAGTATAACTTGGTTTACGAAGGAGCTTTCCCTGGTATCGTCTTCTTACAAAAGTCTATAATTTTCCTCCTATATTTTGAAGTAAAATCTGTGTCCATACCTGACCCACCATCTAGGTAGAAGTGTGAATGTTTACTCAAGTCGAAAGTCCGACTATTTTACCACGTCAGAGTTAGGACTCACGGTCAATGAGGAATAGTGTTTCACACCAAGACTCTGTCTGACCTTGGACCCTGGGAAACGACGTTGCGATCGTGGACCTGGTTACAGAAGACCTCGTTGTTTTGTCCTTCTTTGACTTTGTCTGTTTTTATTGACACGCACACGGAAACCCCGTTTAAGACCTGTCGTTCTATGTTTTTCTGGTTTTACAGGTTGACGGTGAAAACTTCTTGACCCTCGTTTTTGTCCTACAGTCCTTGTTTTCGTCCCGTGACACCTGACGGGGACGGCGTCGTGGTGGTTTCCCCATCCATCTGGTGTTTAGGTACGGAGGTCGGTCCGGCGACCTGGACGGGGATGGGAGTCGGGTACACCCCCTGGTCGAGCTGGGAGTGGGGGCGGCGGGGTGAAGGAGTCTCACGTTTGTTCAGTCCTTTGGACAATGAACAAGAGTGAAACGAGACTATGTCGTCCCAGAGGTTATTTCAAAATGGACTTAATGAACAGACCGGAGAATGGTTAAAGATAACTAATTCCTCCGGTTCTTGGGACTAGTCCTTGTCAAGATCTCGAAGATCCTGTCTAAAGATCTCCTCCTTCCACTTATGACCAAACCCCTAATATTGACACACTCACACACACACACACACACACGCGCGCACGCGCGTACTAATCAGTGAACCAGTACAGACTGAGATCTACTGGGAAACCTGACATCGGTCGGTCCGAGGAGACAGGTATCCTAAAGGGTCCGTTCTTTTGACCTCACCCAACGACAAACGGAGAGGTCCCCTAGAAGGGGTGGGTCCCTACCTTGGACGCGAAGGACACAGAGAACGTAATGTCCGTCTAAGAAATGGACGACTCGGTAACCATCAGTGATATTAACAGATGGGTGGGGGACAATTATCTCCTCCATCCTCTCTAGGTCTGTCCTCTTCAAACTCTACCCGTTTGTACCCGACCGACAGGAAGAGCTCCCCGAGCTCGACCCACTTACTCAGTTCTAGAGAACCTCTTAAACGGTGTGTACGGAGTTCGGATACAACGGACCAAGTTGACCCCTTTTTTTTTTTTTTAGAACTCCCACACTCAGACCGGAATCGTCGATCCCTTCGTCTCACCTCTCGAACCCTTCACCAGAAAGAGGCCTTCTGTCATCCGTGAGACTCGGTCCACCCTCGGTCAACCACCTATCAACGGACGTCCGTCACCCCCTGATCTCAGAATAGAATTCCTTAGTATAGAGTCCTCTCCTCGACCGTCTCCCTTCTTTGACTAGTGTATGGTGGAATCATTAAAGTTCGACGTCGGGTCTCCTCACCTCTTTCAAAACTCCTTCAAGTTTTATAACTAATAATATAACCCGACCGTTTAACGACTGACAGAATCACTCATTACACCGTCTTCTTACGAAACCCCCTCACCGATCTTCTTAGTACTCGGGACGGGACTAAAAGTAGTTTACTTACCCCTCTTGGATTTCGTCGTCTCCTAAAAACTTCCCGCTGCCGACCACCTTACTTCACCCTTTTACTGGAAAAATAAAAAAATGTAGTACGTTTAGGAAATAAATTACTGTTCACCAATAGTGTCCGTGGATGTCTGTATAGGGAACACGGAGACGGAGTCAAAAGAACAGAGATAGAACGGGTCAAAGGGTTTTACCGTCACTGTGAGAGAAACCGATGAGTTTGAGAGAGACGGTACGCAGATGTATGAGGGTATCTGGGGGACCGAGTCCCTGTGATGAGACTTGGGGTCAAGCGAACCGACCCCACGACTCTACGGTGCACCATCAGTCGTTGGGGGAGAGACCCTTTATCTAGCACAGGATGGTCTCGGGACCAGGATCGACTCCAGGTCGTTTCCGCTCTCCAGGGAAGGAGGAGGAAAAAGAGAAGGAGAAAGAAGAGAAAGAGGAGGAGGGGTCGGGACTTAGTGGTGGTCTGAAGGAGGGATACAGAACAGACTCGAAGAGGTAGTACTGTCGACTTCTAAGTTTACCGAAAATCAATAAGACCAAACTATTAAAGAAAATCTCGGGTACCGATACCTTAGTAAAAGAAGAAGAAGAAAAGAGAAAGAAAACCTTGTGTTTGTTTGTTTTGGTGAACGGGTAATGTATGCGTCATGGACAAATTTTCGTGTAGTGTATTAAGGCCGTAGTAGTGATTTCAGAAAAACGGTAGGTAAGTCAGGTAATAGTAGGTAAGATCAAGTGAGTCTTCCCACTTGAACCTCACTTCGCTCTCAATCAACTGTTATACACGACGGAACTCAACCCACACTTCAATCCTACTCTCTCTATGTTAGTTATTTAGAATGTGAGATTTAAGTCTGAAATTTTTTACATACAAATTTTATTATATTTCCCGTTTTGGTTATGTCGTAACATTTAAATTTATTTCCCTTTTTTAATTTTTTTATTTTATTATATTTCCTCCCTAACATTAATAACACTCAAGGTCAACTCAACGTTACCATACCCACGAGTCTTAGAAAAGTGTATTAACAGAGAACCCAGTGGGACTGTCGATTTAATAATCCTTCATACTACTCTTATACGAAATAACAATTCGTCCATTTAAAGAATTCTTTATCTTATTACAACCCCAATTCAATTAAACGACTTTTAGATCTTATTTGAAAGAATTAAAGGAGTGTTAATTGGAACCAGAGACCCTCATATTTACCGACACACACACACACACACACACACACACACACACACACACAAACATAACGATAAAAACAGGAAGAATTTACTAGACTATCATCTCTACTAAAAGAAGAGGTATTAATAAAAGAAATGAGTTTGAAATTCGAATAAAAAAACCAACAAAGAAACAGAATAAAAGAATATTTGTAAGTTTAATATCTGCGATCCAATTTCCTGAAATACAATCCAATTGTTTACACTAACGGCTATAGACTGAGAAATGACTGTTTTTCCTTTAAAGGACACCAAGTTGAATTACATCCCAGAACTCCAGTCAATGATTGGGTTTCCCTCTAATTTGGTAGAGAAAAACATCTGTTACTGACATATAAGGAACTAAGGATGTCTAAGGGAGATACCGAACAACTCTATCATTGATAAACTTGAATTACAGTAATTATTCCCTAATGAATAATGAAGTTCACATTATGGTGAAGTTAGTCACCAGTATTGCCTCTTAATCCTCGGGCACACCATATTACCTTTTGTTCGTAAGTTTCGTTGGTACACTCGTAGAAGAGAATTCTAATTGACCTTCAAAGGGTAACAGGATTCAACGTTCGTTAGTAAACGTATTATGAAGCCATGTCCATGGATCTGTAACAAAGGTAACTATACTTGTGTGTCAGAATACCGACCTTTATCACCTTAAGTTTCATGGTCCATCAGACCTGTCTACATTTGAGACCGATTGTTACTGGTAGAAGAGGTCCACTTACCTTCTTAGAGCATCTAGTCATGTGACCCTCGTCCCCCGTCACGCAGGTCTCAATGCTGACTCCGAGCGACACGACACTCATCGTTGGTCCTACTTACCCTGAGGTTCGTGGAAACGTTAACATCTTCGGTTGGAAAGTTGGGTCCACTTTCCACTAGTTTCTGTTTCTTACTCCCCTTTCAATCTTACCTCTTTCCTTACAGTCCCAAGTTAGTCTTCATCTGGGTGACTCTATCTATCGATACAATCATCTATATATAAACATCTCCTCACATGTTACTATACTGGTAGGTGTCAACACTAGAGACGCCCGACACCGGAAAAACAGATGACGACCTCGAACTACTGGTACCCTGTTCCTCCTTCTTTTTTACCTGTCCACCTACGTTCTACTCGGTTTGGTCAGTCCTTGGGAACCAGTACTCGATCTCGAGTGTTCCTACCTGACATCGGACACACTGAGGGCCAACGAAGACGGGAACAACACCCACACCTATACCTCAGGACGCCTTCGTCCAGGATGAAGTGCCTCGATTTCTACGTGTGTCGGGTCCTTAGTCTCTTCAAGGACCTCCTAGGTACTCCTCCGACTTGGACAACCGACCGATGACGGAGTACCGTGTATCCCTCCCAGTCACCCAGTGGTGGTGACACACAGTCGACGTCTTACCGGTGACGAAGTGAGCATTAAAGAGTGTGCTTTGAGAACAACAAGTGGGGTTTTCCTTGGTATGTGCATTACCTTCAAGACCTTTTGTATAAGTCGGAGCCGCCAACTGTGTGGTCTTTCTTAAAACCCTTCCGACTAGAGGTACATAAAGGGGTTCAAATAGACGACTATACGACAGGGACGGATATTTCACGACCCTTGATGTAGGTCGGTCCTCCTCCTCTCACTTACTTCCCATTGCCGATCGGGACTAAGTGGAGGGGGTGGTTTTCTACACGACGTAATCGGACTCTGGGTTCGGTGTTTTCCTCAGTCACTCGGCTTCTGCTCTCCCTACCGGTCGCGCGGTCAATACAACGATCCTCTGCACACGTTTGCACCCGATGAATAAGTTCTTTGTCCTAAGTTGCTCTAAAAACTACAATGAATAATTTCGGCCTTTTGAGGTCTTTAGTTCGACTCCGTCACACAAAGGTCCTTTTCAGGTTTGAGTCGTTGGCCCCTGGACGTTAACGAGGTAAAGATCTCATAGAGGGTCAGAACCATTGATTTGATTTACTTTCACCGACGACGATTTCACGAAGTCGGGGGATTTCCCTGACTAGGGAAAATAGGAAGAGTCCAACTCAGTATCTACCTATCACACTGGGAGGAGTACCAGCGCCATGTCGGGTAACGGCTTCTGGAGTAGACGTCCACGACCCTCGTTTGAAATTCCTGTCATTACTAGACACGTGGTCACGACAAACGAAGAGGTTTTTCCCTAAAATAAAATAGCAATAGGACCTAATGGTCTGACCTCCGGAGGTGTAAACCTGGGTTGATTGGGTCCCCGGAGTCACCCATTTCTTAGGTGGATATTACGTCCTCGGTGTCTTCTCCACCCAAACTAGGGTCCCAATCCTTCTAGGGGACCTTCTCCTTTACCGTTGGGTGAGGTCATACGAACAGACCCTTTAGGGTATTTATCTCCTCGGACTGTCCGATGCCAAGAACTCGTCGTTTCTCGTTATGCACTGACTCGTGTTGTTGTTACTTTGTTATTCTGCTTACGCGTAGTCGGTCTCTTATATATGAAACTTGTTCTACTTTGTGTACCCAGATGGAAGTACGTCTGAGGAAAACCTTTCCTCTCCTCACCCAACGTCGAGAAGTACAGGGGTTCTTTTACTGAAATCTATTTTATTTTACCGTCCACGTACTTAAGACTCATCGGTACCCCACTTACCATCCCCTACGCGTTACAAAACAGACGAGCTATAGGGAAAGAGAACCCCTCTTGACTGAGAAGAGAGTTAAATGTACTGAGTTACCCTGGAAGGTAGTGTCGTCAGACGCGTCAAGGTCTAGTTTCGTTGCTCGTATCCTAAGTCCAATAAGAGAGAGAGAAGTAAATAGATGGATGGGTAACGGAGAGATAAATGGGTGGATAAACGGATATCTATAGATAGACATCTACCTACCGGTTCCTACTTTCGTCCACACAAACGCATAAATACACACATACTTTTCGTTACAAGAGGGAGGTGATTCACCCAATACCTTGAATGTACATTCTGAGAGGGGAAACGCGAGTCGGAGACCGGTATTGCTTCTTCGGTGGATATCGTCTTTTCTTACTCTGGTTACTGATCTCCCGGTTTCGACTCTCTCTTCTGTACTACTGTGTCGAAGTGTGACCCCTACCTCGACACAGGTTTGGGTTGAAAGTTCACTCAACTCCGTTGTTTAAGGGAACTTGGGTGAACTTAAACCGAAGATTATGAATATAGATATATGTCACATTTCACATACATGTAGAGTCGAAAGAAACGTGGTAGACATCGGGGGGTCATTTCGTGACTCGTAATAGAGAAAGAAAGGAAAACGCTATTGTCTGTGTACCTCTCGAATAAACCTTCTCGGTTTCAGTGGGGCAAACAACCACCTACCTGACCATAACCTCGAGTCGCACTTACTGAGACTTCCTGTCAGGGTTTAGGGTTATCCAGGTCATTATTTTGTAACGGATACCCTGAAAGGACAACAAGTCACCAATTCTTAGACGGAACGTACGTCCCCTACAGCCAAACTAAGGACCGGCCCCTTGACTCTACGGTGTAAGGAACCTCGTTGGTTCAAGTTCACGGTGTTGATGATTCGGGGAACTCGGGACCTCGGGTGTTTCTCAGGTACCCGGTGCTACTGTCTAGGGTGTCCTACATTGCTTCCAGGACGTACGACGTCGATTCTGGGTTCCGTCAGCTTAATTATAAAGAATTTACAATTAATTTTTCAGATTCCAGTTTTGTCGGTTACCATGTTTATTTTTCCTGAGAACACCACCGTAATACGTCTTCTCGTACATCTGTACAGTAAAAAAAAAATTACACTTTTTTTATGTAAATAGGTCTTAATGCAATTTATTATTTGTATTGTGTAAA
Source organism: Capra ibex (assembly GCA_006410555.1). Classification (NCBI taxonomy): domain Eukaryota; kingdom Metazoa; phylum Chordata; class Mammalia; order Artiodactyla; family Bovidae; genus Capra; species Capra ibex. The sequence continues at coordinate 11,740,953 of SJYO01014747.1, read as the reverse complement.
TATCGTGGAATATGCATACATACCGAAATATAAAACGTCTCACGATTCTATATGTAGTAGGAAGAGTTTTATAATGACTTCATTAAGATTTATTGACCATAATATTAGTAATACTAACGTATCTCCGGTAAAGGTTCCGAACTGCTCTGATCCAAAGAAGTGATTGCAAAGTGTCGATATTTCACCGTTTTCGACTGAACTTGGGTTTCGAAGACAGAGGTTCTGTGTCAGGGGTCCCTTGTCTTTTTTTCCGTAAAGATTTCCGTACCGGTAGAACTCTAACGAAATATACACTACGAAGTTTGAGACGATGCATTAGTTTCCTTCTGAGTAGACAAAAAGGAAAGTACAAAGATAGGAGGTGGAGGGAAGAGACTTAGGGAGTGAATGGGGTGTATTGGTCACTGGACCTACAATTCGGGTCAGTGTTATTTACCTAATTATACAACTAAAGATACACGGACTGACGTCGCATGTAATCTATTTTGGTGATGGTGTGGTAGCTTCATAAACAATGAGTTTAAGGATAGGGAAGAAAGAATAAAAAATTTTTATTTTAAGACTACGATAAAAACAGTGCACCCAAGGACAAAATTTCAAGTGGGAGACGAGACACAGATAGGGTAGAGGGTTGACCCCACCTGGACTACGTGTCGTCCTTCCCGTAAGACAAGGTCCCTCCCGAGTCCACTCACTGTCCGTACAAGACTCTACACGTAAAGACTCTGCGTTCCGGTCCGGTCGACGTCTCTCTCTCCCTTTCTCGGGGGCGAGGACGGTCGTCCCCTTCCTGTTACCCAACCTACACATTTGTTACGACTGTAAGTCTGACCCTCACCACCCGTCTGTCTCCTTCTTCTTTCTTTTTGTCGGTTTTCTTACGTCCGGTGTTCAAGGACCTGGTCCTCGGACTCCGAAAACATCGAAGGGTTGAACCAAAGGTTTCTGGACTGAACCAGACACTCTAGTTCCAATTTTTTGTCCAACCCCCTACGAGAGTAAATTCACTTAGTGTACAGGACTTGCGTACACTAAGACGAAAATTTTATAGATTTGCACGAAAAAGGTCTTGGGGGTTTAATTTTGCTCCCCCCCTTTTTTCCCAGTATATGTTTATCAGACTTAAAATTGTAATTATTTTAATTTACGCTTAAACTAATACGACACAATGTCGATGTGTATTACAAGAGTTCGTATTGAAGCCGTTTAGACAATTAAGGTGACCACTAATCTATACACGTAAAGTTGTGTAGAACGACGGGAAACTTTAGATCATGTTAGTTCTACAATCTAACATTCAATAAAAGACCAATAATTCTACGTAAAGCTAGGAGTAGAAATTAGTTGACTTCTAAGTATTCTACCGAGACTATACGCGCACGCACGCACACACACAGACACGCTACGTGTGGGGTTTAACTACTCGACAGTGACAGTAGAGGACCCAGAGTCCTACATGGGAGGCCATATACAATAATTATTCCTTAGACACAACTCAAAGTAAGTAAATTTTTACCCTCACCTCCAACCTTTCCGAGAAGCGTAGAGACTGAGAACGGTCCCTCGGGGCTCCGACCTGGGGAGGACAGTCACAGACATGTCCTTCCGCCTCGAGTCGCTCCGCCTCCTTCCGTCGGTCAACCATCTATTGCGGACCGACGGGAGACTGGGAGCCCAATTTGACGACAGACCCGTCGAGTCAGACCATTCGACCCAAGGTCCCTCCCTCTCGACGGTCAATAGACAGTCGAGCCTGACATAGTGTCCCTCCGTGCTTCTGTTTTAGAAGGATTGTTGGAAGGGAGAGTTCGGGGAGGAAGTGGGGGTAACGTCTCGGGTCCGTGTCAAGTCCCTCAAAGGTTTACTGGGTCCTTGAGTACTGAAGAGACCTGTAAGGTCCCTCTCAGCCACTCCAGTTCATACATGTCTTGTAACATAAAGACCGGAAGTGTTACAATAGTTTCGACTCCTCTACCACTATGTACTTCTTGAGACGTTAGGACACTAACTTTATTCACCACATCTCTCGGAACTGGTTCCTAGAATCGGACCCAAGTCCTCTCCTCACCCTTCCTTTCCGTGTCGACAAAATATAAATTCTACAGTGGTTCTCTCTATCGTCAAACCGTCTTTCATCGTCTCTGTTGCTGAAGGGACCACCGAGTCTATCCTTTCTTAGACGGACGTTACGTTCCCTGGGCCCAAGCTAGGGATCCAACCCTACTCGGGGACCTCTTCCCTTACCGTTGGGTGACGTCATAAGAACGAACCCTTTAAGACACCAGTCTCCTCGGACCACTCGACGTCAGGTGCCCCAGTGTCTCAGTCTGTGCCATCGCTGTTGTTCTGTCTCTGTTTCCTGTTTCTATATATATATATATATATGTGTGTGTATACTTTCACTTTCAGTGAGAGAGCACAGACTGAGAAACGCTGGAGTATCTGATGTGTCAGGTACCCTAAGAGGTCCGGTCTTATGACCTCACCTATCGGAAAGGGAAGAAGTCCCCTGGAAGGGTTGGGTCCCTAGTTTGGGTCCAGAGGGTGTAACGTCCGTCTAGGAAATGGTCGATTCGGTGTTCCCCTATATGTGTTTCTATATATACACACACAATCGAAGAAATTAGTATAGGGTGAGAAACGCTGGGGTACCTTACGCCGGGTGGTACAAGGAGACAGGTACCTTAAGAGGTCCGTTCTTATGACCTTACCCATCGGTAAGGGAAGAAGTTCCCTAGAAGGACTGGGTCTCTAGTTTTGGCGTAGAGGATACAGAGGATGTGACGTCCGTCTAAGAAATGGACGACTCGGTGCCCCCTTCGGGACCTCTTTCTTGCACCGGGAGACCTTTCGTCCCGAAATCGGTATCCCACCACCATACCTCTCTTACCGACCCGGGGTCGGGAGACACTCCCCCAAGGGGACTCCTACCTCTAGGTTCCCCCGGACCCCTTCCCTACCGGGGCTGTCCATCCCTTGGTCTCCGTCATCCCTACTCTCAAGGAGGACCGGTTCGACGTCTGTTTGTAAGGCCGAAGGCGAGAGCGCAGACGGGGCGGAGGGAAGAAGGGTCTCCAGGTGGGCAGAGAAACGAGAGGAAGGGAGAAGGGAAGGAAGTTGGACGAGGAGAAAGAGGGAGTAGAAAGTAAGACACTTCCTAGAGGAGCGATCAGAAAAATAAGTACGCAAGTGAGTGAGTCAGATGTTTATAAGTAACTCCTGGATAACGTAAGATGTTGGAAAAAAACCCTGTGACCCTTATTTAGTCACTTTACTTGGATCAAGCCCTGATAGACCCAGGGATTCAGAGTGTGGACTACAAGTGATCCTAGTACTATGTATCTTACATCCCTGTCTCTTCACCTCGGTCTCCGACTCTATGACTTTCTTTCTTCAGTCCACCATAAGGGTCCCCTAGACGGGCACACCATGGACCTCACGAACGTCCGTTCACACACTACGGGGAGGGTGAAGGTCGGTCTCTCGACCACTCAAAGTGAGTAGGTCCGTGAGACGTCTTGTAGGTGAGACGTGGTCCCTCCGAAGGGTCCACCGCGATCACCAATTCTTGGGAGGACGGTTACGTCCTCTGAATTCTCTACACTTAAGATAGGGGTCCAGTCCTTCTCAGGGACCTCCTCCCGTACCGTTGGGTGAGGTTATCAGAACGGACCTCTTAGGGTACCTGTCTCGTGGGACGCCCGATGTCAGGTACCCCAGGGTTTCTCAACCTGTGCTGACTTCACTCTCGTACGTGTGTGCGTGTGTGATCCTGGACGCCTACGAAGGCCCCTAAACCCTCATCATTCAGGTTGTATTTTCCTAGAATTTCAGACCCAAGAAGGGGAGAGGTGGAATTAATTACTGTACGTCCGTTCACCCGTCTACGTCTTCTTTACTCGTCTTTTGATACAGTTTTAGTTTACTACAAACACTGAGTAACTTCTCTCTAAAAGTCCGTTACCACTGTACAGGGAAATAGGTTCCGGTAGCACAATGACTTACAAAACCAATTTATGGGTGTCAGGAGTCTTTTCTGAGTCACTGGAGCCAGTCACAAACATGTTTCAATGTGAAGAATCCTTCCACGTCGGTAATCCGTCTTCTCACAACGTTTTGAAGGTACGCCAGGGAGTGACTACCGATTCCAGTCTCGGTGTCCCGACGGACGGAGGGTCTCAGTGACTGTGAGAAACTGTTACCGGGTAGTATCGTATCTGTAGTCTCACTCGTTCTGCTGGGAAACGAAGGATCTCTGTGACAGAAAAAGTGTTAGTACATTGAAAGTGAATTCGAGACAAGTTCACTTTGTCTCTATTCACGACCCTACATCGGAACCGACTCGAGTGTAACACCGGAAGACCTTATGTCTTTTGGTGACAAGTCATCCACCACGACAAATGGAAAAGGACTTAGAGTCTGACCTGGGACCGGAACTTGATCCCGTCGGAGTCCCAACTTCTCTGGGGAACAATATAATCCCCTCTGAGATTTACAGTGACGGTGTATTTTCTTACACACAATAAAGTAATTATTCCAAACATCCATGGACCTTTTAAGTGGTAAAAGGTACAAGAAGATCTTTATGAACATAGTGCGTCCGTAACTAAATAGGTCACTGAATAAGTCCGGTTTTTACATGTGACTCGACAAGACACGTTTTCTTATACACCCTAAAAGAGACTCTAAGTCTTCTATATTTTTATATGTATTTTATACTAAGGACGATGGATTTCAGAAGTTTGTATAATTGTTTTATATAATCAACTCATGGATGGTATACCACCTATGATGTAAAACTATATATGATAAGGATTACAAATCTCTTAAAGGTGAAAGGTCTAAACGTCTACTTTAAATTTAAACTTTTTTAAACCTCATAATTTACTAGACGGGTCTTAGAGTGTCGAGCAGGTACACACATATGATCGTCACAGACTCAGAAAACGCTGAGACACTTGACATCGACGGTCCAAGGAGACAGGTGCCTTAAAGAGTCCGTCGTTAGGACCTCAACCACCGATAAAAGAAGAGGTCCCCCAGAAGGACTGGGTCCCTAGCTTGGACGCAGAGAATACAGAGGACGTGACCGTCCGCTTAAGAAATGGTCCTCAATAGGTCACCGATGTTACCTCAAACTTCGGTTCAGGAATTTGAAGTCGGGGAAAGGTAGAGGTCTTCTAATATCCCGGTCCTGACCTCACTCCGACAGCGACAGTGACCTGGGACTATTCCTCCTACCTCTCTGCTTCATCGTGTATGGCTAACTCTCGTGTCGGGGCCCCGGACACAGTTACCGAAGCGTAGGGTCACAAGGGAAATTTATCGACACGTTGACACTCTGTTTATCGAAGCAGAGTGACATGGAGTAGTCATTTTACCCCTATTATCGTCATGGGCCAAGTGTCTCAAGACCACCCTTCACTTACGTTTGTTTGCAAACACTTTACGAATTGTGGCACTAATTGTGTTTATCTTCGAGATTTACTCCCGAAGGGACCACCGAGTCACCATTTCTTAGGTGGACGGTTACGTCCTCTACGTCCAAAACTAGGGACCCAACCCTTCTACGGGACCTCTTTCTTTACCGTTGCGCGAGATCATAAGAACGGGCCCTTTAAGGTACCTGTCTCCTCGGACCACCCGATGTCAGTACCTCAACGTTCTCGACCTGTCCTGAACCGTTTGATTTGGTAGTGGTGGTTCGTGATCTATCGAAATAATAACGTGACTTTATTACTAGAATTTATGAGATACACTCTACGTTAAATCCCGAAGACTTCTCTTTCTCCAACGAAAATTGACCTCATTAGAACTTTCAACGTAAACCCAGAACTAACCTACCTTCTTAAAACTGTTGACGTCCATCATTATGAACATCGTTGTTATTGGAACGAAACCTTTTCTGGGACTACGACCCTTTCTGACTCCCGTCCTCCGTCCGTTGTCTCCTTCTCTACCAACCTACCGTAGTGACTGAGTTACTTGTATTCAAACTCATTCGAGGCCCTCAACCACTACCTGTCCCTTCCGACCGGACGACTTCAGGTACCCCAGCGTTTCTCAGCCTGTCCTGACTCGTTGACTTGTCGTTGGAGTGACATAAACTAGGAATACAATACGGTTCGCGAGACGACTGAAGAAACTTAAATAAAAGTGTAATTTAGGAACGTTCTTAAGATACTATATTCATGAGAATAATAGTAAAACTTGACTCAGTCATGAGAAAGACGGATTCTAGTGGAACGACTATTCGTCACTCTGTTTTAATTCAAGGTCTAGGCGGATTAAGGGTTTAAGTACGAGAATCGGGAACCCCGTCGTGGTACTCCATCTCACCATATCTACCCAGTGCCCCACTTCCGTCAAGGTGGTTCCCGTCTGTGAGAACTGGATAAACCTCTGTTACTCCTTAGGGGTAATCAAAGACACTGACGGGAATCTCTTTCTGAACTTTCGATCCTGTCCGGTCTTGCACTTGCACTTTCAAGAAGTTCCTGTCCGACGTTTCAAACCTACAGTGAACCACGACGACCCCTTTTTTAACACTAAACCTTATTGTTTTTACGAACTCTATACATAAATATACTATTAACTCTTCTCGGACCTACTGAGAGTGTCAGTAGTCTGACACTCAAACTAGTCTGAAGGGAAAGTCTTTACCTGTTAAATCTTAATTTAGGAGGATATTAGAACATAACAACTCTGACATCCCGATAAACATAGATAGAATCTTCTCCAACAAACCGTAAAATCTTTTCAAGTCTTTTTCCAGGATCTCTTTTCATTCCGTAAAATTTCATAGTTGACCAACATGACTTAATGGACGAAAGTCGAGAAGTAAAGACAGAGAAAGTACCTGGTGGATCCCCTCGTAAAACTTTTACGTGGGTCCCTAAGAACTCACTCTCGGAGCTTCTCCTGTAAAGATATCTAGGGTTTCTTTCGACCCGAGAGTCCCATCTTAAAGTGAGATTTAACTCTGGAGTAATAATAGGTCTTTCTAGGGTACCGGTAAGAACAAGAACTTATGAATTTATGGACGCGGAGAGAAGTGTTATATTGTTCTCACTTTCCCTAAAGACTAGAGGAACCGACAAGATTTAAGTTGAACGGCACCTAACCGTTCAACCGACGGCCTTGTGGCGATCGGTTACCGTCCTCTGTCCGTGGGTCGGAGAAAGTCGTTTGGTACGACCTTTTCTCTTGAGGATCGACATCGCCAACACCAAAATAAATAACAAAATTACTCAGAAACGACACGTTGGTGTTGTGGGATTACTGGGCCTGTGTGGCGTTCTTTTCCTTCAAGGGCATTAGGAGAAGAGTGAACAGAAAAGTACAACGACCTTCAGTCGAGGAGAACCGACGAACCACGTACCCGAAGGCCTCAGACGACCCGGAAACAAGAATAGTCACTACAGGAGGACAGAGGGTAGGGAGGGAGAGGGGCGAAGGAAGAAGGAGGTCTGACGCTCCGGAGTTCGTAGTTCGGCTCTCTCGGTTCCCCTTGTATTACTTATGGCAAAGAGCTTGGACTTGGTAACACAGGTCGGTACGACCGGGCCTTTTCCGTCAGCCGTCCGATGACCTTACAGTCCCAGGGGAAAGAGGAGGACGGAAACAGTCAGAATTTATCTTTGCCTATGTGAAGTGCACTAAAGAGGGTCCTCTGGAGTCAATAATTCTTTCACGGTTACCATATAAATTCTCCTTATCGTGGCTCACTCCTTCACATACACACACTTAACTGTACTTTAACATGTCTTCCTAAAACACACGAAACCCCTTTTAAAGAAGAAACTAAAGTCTCTTATTCCATCTCACAGAAGTTCGTCACTTGTTCAGGATTCAAAAGGTAGTGAAAACGATGGGGTGTCCACTGAAAGCTATTGAGGAGGTAAGGGAAAGCGTGTCACGGGGCACCACCATCCAAATCAAGTAGGTGAAACGGACCCACCGAGTCCCATCGCACCTCTTTGTGTTCGAAGTCTCAACAAACTTGGACTTAAACTTAAGGTTTGAGTGGTAAGGGATCACACGTAAGGCCCACGTCCAAACAAGGATATGCCCTGTTGTCCCTCTTCTTATGGATGCTGTCTCTGTAAAATACCATTAAATTTTTACTCGAATTGAGGAAGAACCCAGTCCTTCTAGGGGACCTCTTCCCTTACCGATGGGTGAGAACGGAGCCCTTAGGGCATCTCCTCGGACCGCCCGACGTGTCAAGTGTCCCAGTCTTTCTCAGTCTATGTTGGCTTCGCTGATTCCGAAAGTGAAAGAGGTCCGTAAAGTACCATTAATTGATTACGTTGTATGTATTCTATAGTCCATCCACGATTCCAGTAGTGCCACTGACAAGACGAGGATAAAGAAGGACAGGAAGAAAGAGAAAGGAAGGAGGAGAAGAGAAAGAAGGAAGAGAACAAGTCAACGTGTCAGTGCAGGAAGAATAGTGCTGGGGTACCTGACGTCGTGAGGTCCGAAGGACAGGAAGTGGTAGAGGGTCTCAAACGAGTCTGAGGACAGGTAGCTCAGCCACTCCGGTAGGTTGGTAGAGTAGGAGAGGACAGGGGAAGAGGAGGACGGGAGTTAGAAAGGGTCGTAGTCCCAGAAAAGGATGCTCAACTGAGAACGGAGTCTACCGGTTTCATAACCTCGAAGTCGTAGTCAGGAAGGTTACTTATAAGAAGGAGAATTAAAAGAATCATAACACTAAGAAGAAAACAACAAAAACAACGTCAAGACCCTTGACACCTCGTACTTCCAGCCAAGACTCGGGGTAGTATACCCCGAGAGTCGACTTCCACTGAAACCGTAGGAACACACGTCTACTGACCGAGAAGTTAATCTGGACGAGTTTTCCTATGTTTCTAAGGAACCACAGTACTAACGTCTTCCTTGACATTTATATAACACTCATACTGGTAGACCGTCAAAGAGTTGGAAATTTCTAACAACTGGTCCGAGACTTGGGGGAAAGGATGCGTGTGGGTCACCGGTTCCCGAGTCTCCTTCTTTCCAGTCTATAAAGAAACCTTACGACACTAAACCTTACGTCTTTACTTCGTCGAAGGTGACTATTGTCACCAGGGTAAAGCAGACGAATTACTTTCCATCCTAAAAAGTCTTTCTTTATAATGAGATTTCTTCCCATCGAAATCCGTTTAAACTCAGTCTTTTCGTTTCGTATCTTTGAAAGAAGAAAAAGCAAGAAAGTTGTTTATAAATAACACGTGATGAATGTATAATCCACGACCATTTCTGCAGGGTCCACCGAGTCACCATGGCTTAGACGGACGTTCACGTTCTCTGCGTCCAAGCTAGGGACCCAACCCTTCTAGGGGATCTCTTCCTTTACCGTTGGGTGGGGTCCTAAGAACGGACCCTTTAGGGTACCTGTCTCCTCGGACCCCCTGATGTCAGGTTCCCCACCGTTTCTCAGCCTGTACTGAATCACTGACTCGTACGTGTGTTTTTTAGTCTTTAGTTCTGTCGGCACTGGAAATGAAGTCACAGAACACCACCGAAGTACTACCGGTTCTTAAAAAACTGAGACTGTAAGACTTAGACCCGACAGAGACTAGCAAAACTGGTCATCATTACGACTTCGACTTTGAGGTCACGAAACCGGTGGAGTACACTTCTCAACTGAGTGACCTTTTCTGAGACTACGACCCTCCCTAACCCCCGTCCTCCTCTTCCCCTGCTGGGTCCTACTCTACCGACCTACCGTAGTGCCTGAGCCACCTGCACTCAGACTCACTTGCGGCCCTCAACCACTACCTGTTCCTCCGGACCGCACGACGTTAAGTACTCCAGAGTTTCTCAGTCTGTGCTGACTCGCTGACTTTACTTGACTTGACTTGACTTGACTTACGGTACAGTCACATGTCCGAGGACCTCGACGACATTGTTTCATAGTGTTTGGCAATTGAATTTGTTGTCTGTACATGAGGGACCTCTAATCTTTAGGTCCTATTTACCGACCGAATCCAACCAAGGAAGACTTTTGAGACCCTCTCTAGATCAGGAGGTGGAACCACAGACCACCAAACGTCGGTCGGAAACCGAACACTTACGTTAGGAGGTCAGAGTCACAAATGGAAGTGTTCTGTAAAAGGGACACACAGAAGTGTGACACCACAGAAACACGAACAGACACAGGGACAGGTTCCAGGGAAAATTACATAAAATAAATCAATCAAACCCGACGTGACCCAGAAGCAAAGATGTGTGCCCGAAAGAGATCAACACCACTCGTCCCCGATAAGAGATCAAAACTAGATACCGGAAGAGTGATGTCACCGAAGAAAACGATGTCTCGTGTCCGACACTCCGTACCTCGAGTCAACAATACCACGTACCCGAATCGATGGGGGTCCCGTGTACCTTAGAAGGACTTGGTCACTAACTTGGAGACAGAGGATAGGACCGTCCGTCTAAGAATTGGTGGTCTGGGGATCCCTTTAGGGACTAAAGGATAAAAGTTAGATACAACCTAAGTTCAGGTGGACTCATTGGAGTAGAATTCAACTGATATAAACAGTTCTCGGATAAAGGTTTTTTCCAGTGTAACACTCTTTGACTACCGATTCTGAAGTTATGTAGAAATCGATACCTCGCGTTAAGTCAGGTGTTGTCAGTCATAAACCCGGGTCCAGTATTTTATGACAGGCGAAGATGGTGGATAGAAAATCTTTAATCGATGGTGCAACACTTACCGGAGGACCTCTCCGGGTAGTCTCTCCTTGACCCCTGAGGGTCGGTTGTCGAGACTGAACCAAGGGGTCCTGGTTCGACAGTTGAGACTCCTTCGGTAGAACCTTCAGCTGAGAGGTCGCCTCAATTGTGATGCCTGGGACATCCCCCCGAGTGTACGTGACAACGACTACTCGGACAGGACTTAGTGTTAGACACTCGGTTTGTATACGGACAAAAACAAAATTCGAAGTTCAAATGTACTCGTATCCATTGGTATTGTTACGGAAACTTTCCTCCGTGATTCGTTCATCAATGACACAATTCACTACCCTTCCTCTTCATGTTCTGGAGGTCCCTCTTATTTATTCTGTCGATTGGACCAGAACAGGACGAGATAAGACAAGGATTCACTTGCAAGAACAGACACACCCAGTCAACCTCCACGAAAGGATCAAACCGTAAGGGTCGGTGTCCGTACACAAGGACGGATGGACTGAAAGACTTTACGTAAATTAAACTTGGGGGGGAGTGAGAAAAACGTAGACACGAAGGGAAACCCCTTCATCCCTCCCACCCTTTCATGTAGGTACCTACTACGGTCGTGGGTAGGTCTCAGTTCAGGTAAATGAAAGTAGAGGAAAGTATTACCGTGTCTTTTACCTCGTATTTTTATAGGACACCTTCCAATTCACGAGACAAGATTTACGTCTCCTAGACCTTCTCCGTTACTTCGCTCCCAGTCTCACTCGTTCCAACCCACTCAAGTCTACATTCCAAAACCCTAAAAAAAGGGGAAATAATGATAACAAGTTTATTCTGATACACTATGTTGAAAATTATAATTTCCCTCTGACTTGTCGTCTATCCGTTCCTACTGAAGAAAACGGTCCTCAGGGATATTTTATATATTGGGCTTCTCCGTCGGACATTAATCACCTGGTCTTGTACCAATAGGATAGATGGTTCCTTTGGACTCCGGTCCCATAAAGATCAGGTTTAGACCCACTCGTTACTCATCTTAACCTATCTGGGTCCTGGTCTTCCAACAAAACTAGTGATAAAGACACCCTTTCGACATATCCCTCGGACCACACACAAATAAAGTTTCTTAAGTCTACTAGGTCCGTACCCCACCGTAACCCTGAACCATAGGAACTGAGTAAGTGAGTAATTCCCGGAATATACACGGTCCGTAACTCCCACGTAGTCCTATGTTGGATAAGTACTCCGTTTCCTTCTCTGTATACGTGTATTGTTTGTTTACACACACACACTAAAAACTATCATTCTTTTACTCTTTGATCTCTTAATTTCAACTGACAGTCAGGAAAATAAGTTTCTAGAGTGTAAGTTTAGAATAATAAAGAAACTCTGTACTTCTTACTTGCAGTTTCCTAAGACCACCGTAAACTCTAGAACGTATTAGATCAAGAACGATGTAAAGGGTTTAATAAAAAGAAAGAGAAAGGAAATAAAAGGTCCCGTGTGGGTGTACGAAGGTTACACACTTCCTCAAGTCTTATGTCAGAGATCTCAGTCTGGTGGACCCAAGTGTAGGGTCGGGACTGTGAGTGCTCAACTCTCCGGAAACTGTTCAACGAGTTAGAGAGACTCAGAATCGAAACTGAAGACACTTTACTGATCCTACACAGACGACCGAGGGTCCCACTGGCACCCTTAGTCTACTCGAGTGTCAGAACTCTTTCGTCACCGGAACCTATACAGAACGAAGGACGAAAATTACTGATGTAATATATACACAGAGACACATATGTATACATATATGTCTATATTAAGTTAGTACTGGGACGAGCTTCAGTCTCATATAAGTAGAATTACAGTGCAGTATTCTGTACCTGACACGGGCAAAACGATAAGTACGTGGGAACTATCTACGACTCATTTTGTGTGAGTTGAGCGAGCACACAGAACATAGTCTACCATCACTAGGAATTGACCCTCCTTATGATAAAGGGTCCCAAGTCTTACCCATTAATCCTCGGACAGTCACGCTTCGCCACTTCATGACGTGAGAAATCGAAAGTCTTGACGTTAACCCCGACATAATACTCTACACACACGTGTGAACCGTTGTAATTTTAAGACTCTGCCTCACTAGACATTTCTAAAGGGGGGAACGTCGGTCCGCCACTCCACCGGACCCGACGAGATCTTCGTCACCACTCGGAAAATAGTAAATATATAGTAAGGTCGTCCTCGTCTTTTTTCCCTGTTTTATGACTTTTATTTTCAATTAATTTTTTATTTTAGTTCTCGTTACAGAGAGTCTCCGGTGGAGACAATGTCTCTGGTGGACAGTAATTCGTAAAAGAACAGGTATTTGAGCTCTAACCTTCAGCTAGCTGAGAACGTCACAAATTAAAAATTACGGAGGACAGACCAGAGACTCCATCGACAATCTCCGTCTCCGACAGAACGTCTATACTTGGACCGGACCTCTTTTTCACTCTCAAGGGTCGCGGTCGTGACTGTAGGTACCCCCATTCGGGCGACACCCAAGGAGGAGGTAGTGTATGGGACAGAGACCCTTAACCGAAAAGGTTATTACAATCATGATGACGGGGAAGTACCGTCCACTTAATCCTACTTTTCTTTCGTTCCCTAATAGGAATCCTCTCCCCATCATTTCCCACCAAGAGGTCGTTGTGTCGTAGAAGAAATTTTTTTTTGGTTTTGTATAACTAAATGAATAAACCGACACTGCCCAGAATTAACGTCGTGTACCCTAGAATGACACAGCTCACCCGAGAAGTCGACACCGAACGTCGCCCCGGGACCGAGTCATCAACGTTGAGAGCCCGAATCAACGAGACACTGTGCCCCCTAGAGTCAAGGGGTTGGTTACTAGGTCGGGTACAGGAGACGTGCCCGTCCACCTAAGAGTTGGTGACCTGGTGGTCCCTCCAGAGTTCGCAGAACACTAAGTTAAGCGAGGTAGAAGAGCAAGGAGCCCGGGAGTAAGTTATGTTTAAATAACTCGTAAAAGACACACAGTACGAAACATAATCCCTACCTCCACCTTCGTTACTTCTGAGAACAATCTCTTTTTAGAGATAAGGGCACTGGGTCTGTAGGATGATTCTCTTTCCACTCTTAAGGTATCTTGACACGTAGGCGAGGGATTGGGGGGTTGGGGACACGATGGTCCCGTGGCTGAACGGAGTACCCGGAGGTCGCGGACCTGGGTCCGAGAGGAAGGACGGACCTGGTGAGTAGAAGAGGGGGTCGCGGAGTCTCTACGGAAGAATAAGGAGCGTTCAGTGAGGTCCGACGGTAGTCGGAGAGAACCCTTTGAAAGGAATAGAGGGTCAGATTACGTTTTAGAAAGGAAAAGGCCCTTCTTTTGGTCCAGTCCACTTTACAACCTGCCCTCTTGGTTATCTCCAGGTCGTCTAAAATCTCCCGTCGTACAAAGTCGTCTCTTCCAGCGTCGCGTTTCCGGACTAACCTTCACTTGAAACAGTCCACTGAAGGTCGAACGGAAGATACCAGATTCACACCCCGACCGTTCCTTTCCCGTCCTTCCCAGATCTCCACCAACTCAAAACACGGAGGGGGTCAGGAACACTACGTCCTAGACTCAAATGGGAGAAAGACTTGAGCATAAAACTTCTAGAAACTTTATTAAATGTCCCCTTCTCTTTTTGGACGTCATGTAAATAATTCACTACTATAATTTTACTTAAACTGACATCAAAGATAGTGCTCTCAGTATTTATCGTAAATTACAAATATTAGAGAAAAAATCTCCCGAAATTACAACAACAAGGTCCTTACAAATATTTCACTTTTCCTTGAGAACCGACGTACTCACACCCTTCGATAAAAGTCCCGTTGGGCCTCTCTAAATGTTGTCAGGGGCAAGGACGGGATTAATTCCGTAAGCAATGACACAAAATTATCGAGGCTCCACAGAATATGAGCTCCACCGACCCAAATATTTGTCGAAAAGGAGTTCTCCTCTTCTCTTAGGAACGTTCAATATTTAATCTTGAAGTACTTCCTTCTTACTAACGTATAGAAGGAGTAAATGGTAGAAAGTTCCGACCTCGGGGGTGGGACCTCGACGACTTGGGTTTGAACCAACTCCCCTGGTCGTTTCACGGACCACTGTGTCGGGTGTCCCGCGACACTATGAGCGAGGTCACATTCCTGGTGACTCTTTTCCAAAAGTAACGTAGAGGTGAGACGACGTGAGACGGGACATGAGACGACCAAGAAACGATGAGGTTCGCCCCAGGAGCCTGGCCTTGGTACGTCCGGTGGTCCCTTCGAGCAATTTCCTGAAGGTCGGTGGCGACTCACGACGACTTAGTCCCGTAGAGTCTAGGTAGTAGAGTGACTTAAGAGTCACGATTGGAAAGACTCTCCACACTAAGAGTGGTGTCTTCAGAAACGTTTTACGGAAAGGAGGATTTTAGTGAGAGACCAAAATTAATATAGAAGAAGAAGTCACACCGATAAAAGTCGTAGAGTCGTCGTTGGAGGGTCAAGTACCAGTTCGAAGTGAAATTGGAGTACGGGAGGTATACGACTTGTTTGAAAGTAACTGAAGAAATAGGGGGACTTAGGAGAGACAGAAAGAGGGAAGGTAGTGGTTTCACAACACATGGTTTAGAACTAAATTCACGGGACAAGTCAATGAGTTAAGGATATCAAACCCGTAAATCTCATCAGAAAAAAGGTGGTAGAGACACCATCCTCTGAAGGTCTTTCCAAGAGTCACTAGGGGTAGACAACTATGTGTGCACGAACACCTCAATGGGGGGAACTCAAACCGACCTGAATCACGGAACGAGAGGTACCTGTCTACTACCGTGTACACTACTCCACAGGAACACTCTGACCCAATCTTTACTGGCACTGAAGACCGAACGAGTGGAAAAGAGGGTCCGAAAAGAACCCACAGAGTGTACCTACTCGACTCGATGGTACAACACTCGACGAGACACCTCTCAAGTGAGTAGTTCCTAGTCTCTCGTCGGAGGTCAGTTGTCGGTCATTCCTGGACTCGGAAGTCACCTTCTAGACTGTTCCTTGACTTGGGGTGGTTATCGGTGACTCAGTCGAACTTTCGTATGAGTGAGGAGACAACTCGGGTCTCGACTGTCAATATGAGTACCTGTAACTATTTATGGGAAATGTGTAATTCATAACGGGAGGGTTATTAGAAAATCATTGTTCTTGTGAATCTTGGAAGACGTTGTGTAAATGATTTATGGATAACACACACATGCAACCTTTAACGTCGACAAACCCTGGTGTCATTTAAACCTAACCTATCCACATAAAACATATATCCTTTTTTCTTTACTTCAGTGTCTTCCTTTTGTACGGATTTGTAAGCTTTAAATAAGTCATCCATGATCCCTCGGTAACTACCAACATCTTCCTTTTCCGTCCTAGTGGAAAATAAAATCCTTCTAAAGCATCCGTCTCCATAGGTCCCACCAGATCTTCTCCCCTCCACTGGATGTAAGTCCTTCCGATCCGACCTCCGAGTCACGTAGCGCCCAGTCCGGACTCAGCTGTCGTAGAACGGACTCCCGTTATCCTCCCCTTTAATTGTTTATCTACAATCGAAACTCTCTTTTTAGGTATTTAGACCGACTCTCTTTAATGGGGGTGTACTAGACTCTCGTACTGCACCACAATTTGAAAAGTATAGAAGGTAAACATAAGTCCAAACACACACATACACACATACTGGTAAAAATGACATATTCCAGTGTGATATAGATCCTTTCTGTGGTAAAGATTATTACGGTGTAACTTGACACGAACAAAAATCGGATATGAAACGACGACGACGACGACGACGACGACGACGACGACGACTCAGCGAAGTCAACACAGGCTGAGAACGCTGGGGTATCTGTCGTCGGGTGGTCCGAGACGGCAGGGACCCTAAGAGGTCCGTTCTTGTGACCTCACCCAACGGTAAAGGAAGAGGTTACGTACTTTCACTTTTCACTTTCACTTCAGCGAGTCAGCACAGGCTGAGGATCGCTGGGGTACCTGACGTCGGATGGTCCGAGGAGGCAGGTACCCTAAACGGTCCGTTCTCATGACCTCACCCCACGGTAACGGATATGAAACACAAAATTTTTTTGTCAAGTCGGTATATAATTAAGAGGACATAACGAGTCCTTCTTAATTTTTATGTAGAAACTACACTGCAAAACCACTTTTGAGATCTGATGTCTTCTTCTTTTGATTCTCAATAAACCCTTTGACTTATTAAAGAAATCTCTCTCTCACCACAGACAAGAGACACTAAGGGTCGNCCGTTCTCATGACCTCACCCCACGGTAACGGATATGAAACACAAAATTTTTTTGTCAAGTCGGTATATACTTAAGAGGACATAACGAGTCCTTCTTAATTTTTATGTAGAAACTACACTGCAAAACCACTTTTGAGATCTGATGTCTTCTTCTTTTGATTCTCAATAAACCCTTTGACTTATTAAAGAAATCTCTCTCTCACCACAGACAAGAGACACTAAGGGTCGGAGTACGAAAATCTCCTCCGACACAGAAAAGGAAAGCACACACACGTACGAGTGAATCAGTAAAGATAAGAACCACTTTGGTGCCCGACAGCGGGAGGTCCGAGGAGGCAGGCACCCTAAGAGGTACGTTCTTATGACCGGACACAGCGGTACGGGAGAAGGTTCCTTATAAGGGGTGGGTTCCTAGCTTGAACGTAGAGGACGCAGAGGACGTAACGTCCATCTAGGAAATGGCGCCTCGGTGACCCCTTCGGGCACAGAAGAGGAAGATGCGCCTGACTAACCGTCCATGGAATCCTCCTGGTGAACCTTTCAGACAGGACACGGGTAACTGCCCATACACACCCACAATCTTCACGCCTGCACATAAACTAGGAGTCTACCTACGGTGCACATCACGAAGAGAACTCCTCGTAATCTCGATTCTCTGGTCCCACATGACCCCCCACGGACGCGAGAAACCAACCGACGGGAGTGCTCGAAATTTAGGAGTCCCATACCATTCCCAGAGAACATTCCTTCGTCCTAACTCAGGATAACCCTCTCGAGGTTGGTTCTCCTGAAACCCTCCCCGGAACCCTCGCCTTGGTGCCTTTGTCCCGACACCAACTGAATTCACAGGTAGACTTCCTTTGAACCCGGTATAGTTCCCTTGACCCTAATTTCTAGTACTTGTCCCTTGGAGGGACCGACAGGTCACCAATTCTTAGACGGAAGGTTACGTCTCTTGCACCCAAGGTGAGGACCATACCCTGGATTCTACGGTATACGGAGCCCCGTTGATTTGTGAAGACACCGTTGATCTCTTTCGGTTACCCGACGTTTGTTTCTGCGTCTCGTCAATTTAAAAAAATTTTTACTGTTACTTGTTATTCCTCCACGGGTTTCTGGGGGTGGGGTTCACCAAGGTACTCTTTTTCTAAGTTATAGACCAAAGACGGTGTAGATTTTCGATAGCTACGACCGAAAGTTGACAGGGGTTCAATCTTCGGAAGAGGGTATGGAGGGGAGAGGAGGAGAGACACAAAAGAGGGACCTCTCAGGTTTTGGTTTTTCTCGTTCCCTACCTCTGTCACCGAGTCTCCTTTTAGACTGGGACTGAAGAAAAGGATGCGTTCGAGAGGACGAGTCCCTAACTTAGGAGTCGGTCTTTTTGTCTCTCCGCAATTCACGTGACTCATACTTTCAAACTTCCCCAGGATCCGATCTCTAAAATAATGAGCTTTCACTGGTCCACGAAATAAGTGACTCCTCACTACTGATCTCTTCGAAATCCAGGACGAGTTCCAATGTCCGTCCATTCCTGCAAACTTCAGGGTCTTACAGATACGGTCTCGAGACCCCTCTTTTCTAATCAACGGAGGAAGAATATTTGTCACTGTGGAGTTTTCTTTTTTTATTATTAATTTTTTTTAGAGTCTATTAACGTAAAAGACGGAAGAGACTGACTCAAACTCAGTCTTTCACGGAGTAATCAGTTCTAAAATATTCGTGGAGTTTAAATTTAAAGGAGGTGGTTAAAGTAGGGATGGGTTACGGTGTGTCTCGGTAAAACCTAGGGTTCTGTTTTCCCCTTTAATCATTGTGATTACGACACAAATCAATGTTAAAACAAACAAGCAGTACCTAAAAACGTAATTAAAACTTAAAAATTTTATCACGTACTTTTATGATGAATAGAACTAATGGATCCAAACCCCCGTAGAAAAATTACAATACGGGTTATGTTCGCGGAGGGAGTGGAGAGGGATCAGGGTCGGGACAGAAGTGGGGATGAAAGGCGTTAAGTTGGGGTAATGGTGTCCGAAGGTAGGACATCCCCTCCTCCTTTGTCCCTTTTGGGAATTCTACCCCTTGTCAAAGGACGCTTCTGAAAGGCAAAACATCAGTCTCCAGCGTGTGGGGTTTGTCCGTTGAGGCGTCGAGTACCACGGGGTCGGGTTTGACGACTTTAGCCTTCCAATTCACAAAAAATTACCCCCTGTGCGTAACAAGGGCGAAGGGCAGATCTGGTGACAAATGTCGCCGTCGTCGGCGGGGATCCCAGGGGTCACACGGACAAATTACCTCCATAAATCTCTGTTGGTCCTACGTGTTTGGGTCAGGAAGTTTTGGGACTTACGGAACTTGTACGAGAGAGGACCACAAACCTTCTCTCTCTTTGAACCTTTTTTTAAAAAAAAAACCAGGAGACCATCATATTGAATGTCCGAATCCCATCAATTTTCACTTGGAAACTAGAAGTGAAGACAGTGGCAGAGTGATACGTTAGAAGGAAGAGTGAGGTTTAGAGTCAGATGAGTAGACATTTTACCACGGAGTTATCCTGTGTACACTCGTACGTTCTCAGGCAAACCGTACCGACCTCCTTATGTCAAGTCACCTCTGTTTCACTCTGTACTTAGACATCTTTAACCACCACAGTCTAGTATTCCACAGAAAGTAAAGGAACTCCCAGGTCATCCTATTAGGTACTGGTCTTAGGTCGACTAGTGTTTCCCATGTGCGTGTCGTACTGTCGACAACAGTGCCAATCTAAAATGTATAAACACAAACCGTCTCCGCATTCCCGTTGGGTCAGCTCGTAAGAACGGACTTCTTAGGGTACCTGGCTCCTAGGACTACCCGATGTCGGGTACCCCAGTGTTTCTCAGTCTGTGCTAACTTCGCTCACTCGTGCGTCCGTTTATATGACTCGGTTCGTCTGGGTCGAAGACGGGGTCGCCCATACGTCCATTGTCTTCTTACGTGTCCCTAGAATTTCGGTACAACCGAATTTGTACCGTTCGTCACCCCCGTCGACGTTGAAAACCCGTACGGTGGCTACGTCTCCCTGGGGAACCAGACGTGGGTATTTGGTTGGGGGTTGACGTAGACTACCTCAGTCCCTCCGACGGCATGCTATCTCGGGACCCCCTCCTTCCGGTCCTGCCGCCCTCGTCCCGGTGAGATCCTGTAGTTCCGGTTTGGTTGGCCATCACTCTGTTCGTGTGAAAAGTTGCCTGGGTGGGTCAATAGGATACGAATGGGACGCCTGTCTCTCTGTTGTTATACCTCACTGTACGACCCTACTCTGCGTTCGAAAGGTTTAGAGGACTGGTCCGACTGTTTACGAATTTTTGGATACAATAACAAATCAACGATTCAGTACAGACTAAGAAACGGTGGGGTACCTGACATCGGGTGGTCCGAGGAGACAGGTACCCTAAGAGGTCCGTTTTTATGACCTCACCCAACGGTAAAGGAAGAGGTCCCCTAGAAGAGTTGGGTCCTTAACTTGGACCCAGAGGACGCAATGTCCGTCTAAGAAATGACTCTTCCAATGGTCCCTTTGGGATTCTACGTACAATAAAATACAGCTTGACAAACTTCGGTTCAAAGAAGATAGAACAACGGAGTCGTTCAGTCCTGTTCCCTTGCACAGGGGTGTAGTTAAGGGGGAGTACAATACGTCAAAATAGTACGTATACAGAACGAAACAAAACACGTCTCTATTACTGATCCGGTAATCGATACATGTCACTAACCACGTGAAACCCATCCTTGTTATTGGAGAGTCAAGAGAACAAATAAACAAGTACCCCCACACCTTTGACTTGTCCTACTTAACGTAATTATGTGTACTTTATGAGGACGTGTTGAGTCCTTTTCAATCGATCCTGACAGTAATGATAATAGTTAGGTAGGGACTTGTTTTTCTGTGTATGTCTTGTCCGAATTTTTGTTTCCCGTTCTAGTTTCGTTTACTATCTAAGTTAGTTAAAACCTTTTTATTTTCAGTGATAACTTTTCGTTTTCGTTTAATCGGTTTAACAATAAACCAGAGTCCCTTCATTTTTTATTTTAAATTACACAAAAAAAGATCAATAGGTCTAAAGAACCAAAGTATGTTCGGATCTGTCCTGTTTAGAAATCTACATAAAATGTATCCTTTCATATTTGGGTCTCTTCGAGTTGTCGAATATAATAGATAAAGACAGTAAATAAAAAAATTTAGGTAAATCAGTTGTTTACAAATAAACTTGTGAAAAAAAACTAGATATTAACTACATATTGTAATATAATCAAAGTCCACATGTTGTATTACTAAGTTATAAACATAGGTAATGTTTTATTAACGTTATTCAGATCAATTTCAGATAGTGGTATGAATCAATGTCTTAAAAGAAAAAGAACACCACTCTTGAAAATACTAGACAAGAGTTTTTAAAACTTATACGTCACATCATAATGACTAATATCAACGGTGCGACGTGTAATGTATCTTTACTGAATAAGACATTGACCTTGAAACATGAGAGACTAGAGGAAATGGGTAAACTGAGGTAAGGGGTAGGGTAGGGGGACCGTCGATGTTGACATAAGAGACATAGATACTCAAACGAAAATACGAACTTGAGAATAATACACAGTCCGTGATTGAATCTGGGTAATGTCCATATTAAAGAAAGTTATTATCAAAAGTTGGATCGTCTACTCCGTCATTACCAGTTCAGTTATTCATCCTTTTTTTTTTACCAATATGTATGAACTACGTCTTCTACGGGAATCCTGAGAGCCCCAGGGGTCCTCACTTTCCCTTCACAAGTCTTTGACGTGTCTCGTGTCGTCGGAGACTCTCCGTCTCTCCCTCCTCCGGTCAGAACCATCTCTCTCACTACCGAACTTCTGGACCTCCACACCTTCTCAGACCTCTCGAGTCGGTCGATCTGAGAAGGATACGTTTCAGACCCAACCCTGGTCGTTACGGTCGTAGTAGACCCTTGAACCGATTTTTCCGTCGTAGCGGCGGAGGTGAACGTGTCCCATTCTACCTAGTGTCTCTACCCTCCCCGTCTAGAACCTCTCGGAAGCATACGTTCTCGTAACAAACCTTTAGCGGCGGTATTCGTGACGTCCCGAAGGGCCCCTCACAATCACCGTTTCCTTGAGTGGACACTAACGTCCTCTTAACTCTCTGCACCCAAACTAGGCACCAGCCCTTCCCGGAGACTTCTTCCTTTACCGTTGGGTGAGGTCGTAAGAAAGGACCCTTTAGGGTACCTGTCTCCTCGGACCACCCGACGTCAGGTGCTCCAGTGTTTCTCAACCTGTGCTGAATCGTTGATTTGTTGTTGTTGCTCTTTCGGGACGTTTTCGCTACTGGGTCGGGTTAAGTAGAGTCATGGAAGGACATCGTGAAACATACACAGGTCACCCGCGACGTGTTTAATTGTCCTTCTGTTCGAGAAATAGTTGAATGGTAGGATCGGCGAAGTGAACCGGAGTTAGATGAAACATTTCTGTCTCAACATAGTACAGGCAGAGAATCCTTTTTTTTTTTCTTGTCTCCCCGTAAAACAAACAGGAAATTTCATCGAGACGTGACACTACCCGCTATGTCCCTGTGATAGCTAGGAGGAGAAGGAGATACCGAGGTCTGGTTGACGACCGGTCAAGACGGGGAGGACAGAGGGTCAGAGGGTCAGACTTCTGACTGGGAGGGTAAAGTTACCATCCACCTGGTTCTTGGCTGGTGACAACCAGTCCAAAGATTCCACGAACTTCAACTGGACCTTAATTCTGCCCACATCAGACTTACCTTACCTTCCGTCGTACAACGATAAACTTACTAGTTTCTGTTTTACTTATTTCCCTTCGGGGACCCTTCTTCTCTTCGTTTGTGGTCGGTGTCGGGTTGTCCACTTGTACGAAAGAGACCTTGGACCCCGAGTCCGGACCCGAAGGGTCCCGGACACCTCCGGACCGGTACGTCTCGAATAGAGGACCTGACTAAAGTGCTTAGGTGAAGAGAGACAAAGGTCGTCACCGATAGAACCTTCTGTCTCCAACCTCTATTTACGAGTACGCGGACCCAGAGAAAGCGAGAGTTGTCTTACAACTACCGACACTTTAGTGTGGATTGAGAAAGAACGTTCCTTCTTCACTGGACGAGAAGTCTCGACGTGCGGAAGTAACAGTGGCTACGACGACTTCCACTAGGAAAAAGGACCACTGTCTCGCCCAAACACAGCCGTCTAAGTGTCTTCGACGTCAAGGAACCCTCCTCTAACACGACAATCCGAGACACTAAAAAAACAACAACAACGTGTGTACTACAGAGGCTTCTCCCTAGACAGAAAAGATTGTTGGTAGTAAAAATATATTTTACCCTCCATAAGTGTAATGTAGAAGTAGAAGAGGTAGAGTTGGTCATTGTCATAGTCTTGATGAGGGATGACTGTTGATATAAGTAAAGAGTAATTTCTATAAAGTACAAAATAAGTCCTTAAATTTACTTCGATAGTCTCGGACCTTACCGTAGGCAAACCATATTAACATAGAGTGACTACGGTCGGGGTTCTCAAGATTAATTATATATAAATCAAGGGACTGACAGAAATCTGGTTTGCCAACTCGCCTCTTCTGTCCTTCTTTTTTGTGTAACTCTAAACTTGTCCTTTTAGAAAACACTTTTTTCTTTTAAACCCTATTAACACGTAAAGTTCACGAAACGAGGGCATAGGTACAGTTTTTAATGAAAGTCCGGTGACTCACGAAATACTTTTTACCTGACACGTTCCTATTAATAAAAATAACTAGTGTGTAAGTTCAATAATTAAAATATTATAGAAAAGAAAGAAGGAAAGGAAAAAAAAAAAAAAAAAANACACGTTCCTATTAATAAAAATAACTAGTGTGTAAGTTCAATAATTAAAATATTATAGAAAAGAAAGAAGGAAAGGAAAAAAAAAAAAAAAAACAAACGTTCTTACAAGTACGGGTCCCTTAAGACTCGTAAACGTTAGGAGAACACCTATCGAGAGAGGAAAGGAGAGAGACGGGAAAGAGGGAGGCTGGAGTGTGACAATATTTCTCTATAACAAGGAGAAACGGTTGCACTTTTACTGACCTCGGTAGAACCCTAATGAACCGGAGGGATTTGGGTATTATACTTTTCTTCGATTAACCCATGGTTGGAGTAAGGAATACCCCAAACGGAAAGGGGGATTAAGGGAGGTTGGTGTAGGGGTAAGAGTGAACGTCCTTTACTCAAATCCCTGTAACGAACACGACCAGATTGTAACCTTAAGTATCGTGAACACAAGTGAATCTTCGGAGTTAAGTAAGGACCATAACCCTACGAGACCCTAACACCAAATATTTAGTGAGGACACCACATGACATGCACCCCTAGTTCTGGGGACGCTCGAGGTCAGTATAACTTAACATGGCCCGTTACCCCACAGGAATTCTCAAAATGTCATTCCTTTTTGTTTTCGGAATATTTATCTCGTTAAGTTGCCTGTTGTAAGTGTTTGGAGAAAGCTTTTTCTCTCTCCCACGATCAAAGGAAACAAGGGTTAGAGCCAGAGTAAGTGTCTTCTCCCACCGAGAAGTTATCCTATATTTAGCCCCGAATCTGTGCCGGACAGGGATTTGAGCTCGACGATAAATTCGTTGACAATCCCCAGTAAATCAGCAAACGATCGGACGGTATTTACCTGGTACCTGGACCAAATGCGATGTTTCTTTACACGAGTAGGGACGAAGAGGTGACATTCCTACAGTAGTGGTGGAGGGTGAACAGTACTCGCCCTCCGCCGTCGGGGAAGGTAAATGACCTCCACACTACACTCACTCGTTTGGTGAACCAGGGGTACTCGGTACACTTGGTGCTTATATTTGTCTACAAATCAAGGGGCCCCACAATAGCCTGAGTGACACTGATAGTGTTTTTCTTGTTGACTTACACAACTTACAAGTAGTGTAGATCCGCGCCATGGGTCCCGAGTTGTAAGTACAGGAGTTGAGCCGTTGTTTGTGCAAACGTAGTACGGCTCAAGGTTAAACGTAAGAATGTAGTCACATTCCTTATAAAATGTAGTGACATTCCTTATAAAATTTTATATATAAATTTGTCCAAATTATGGAAGGGTGACGGCTTTTAGTCTGGACCACAAGTCCTTTTTCTTCGTAAAACTTTTCTAAAGACAACCTTAAGATCAGAGTAAGGGAGAGACTGGTTCTGTCGTAAATTCGCTTGTGCCAGGACGACTGTGCCCCCGACCCTCCCGTCCCCTCACGAGCCCGTGAGTACGAGTCAACTAAAGGTCTATGTAATCGTGTGTCGGCATAACTGATGGTGCAGGTAAACTGGTCCGAGCCTCCCCAAAAATAATAGACTTTGCGGAGTGACGCACCCGTGTTACTGTCCACACAACACTCCTCTTGTTATCGGTCTTTGTCTACGTCCCCTCTCAGTGATTATACAGTCGTTGATGCTACGCACAGTCCGTCATGGGTAGGGGTGGTCCTTTTTTCTTTTTTTTCCTTAGCCTTTTCTTTCTTGTAAATAAAGGTACTTCGGTTAAAGGTACGGTTTGACTCGTAGACGGACAGAAAACACAAACCTTATTTGTCCTGAATGTGTGTGAGTTTTTATTACAGTTTTCAAGTTTCCGACCTCTCAACTCTTAAGAGTGCACCCACTTATTTGCTCCAGACGACTAACCGGCCGGAAGCGAGCCGAAATGTACTTCACAGAGGAACCCCGGGCCCCACTACACACCGAAACTAAGAGACGGGAACACGAAGGTATTGGACCAAACCTTACATCGGGTCAGGATTCTCTAACCCCCAGTGAGGCCGAACTATCACATTCCAGTCTTTTGCCTTACTTCGCGCCTATAGAGTTAACTCTAAACTCACATATTTTCATATTTAGTTTTTTCGTTTTAGGAACTTCCCTGTGGAACGTCGACAGCGTTGTTTACTTTCCAAAGTTTTATTCATCTATGTTCTTGAGGTTCCGATCACGTTGCTTATTAAGGGAAGATCAGACTGAACTCCTTATCCTCCCGCTCTGACTCCTGAATTTTCATTTCTTATGCATCATGAGGCTCGTTCTTACGACTGAACTTAAGAAGTTATTTAAAACAAAGTAAAGTCCCTGTTATAAATTCTAGAAGTTAAATTTTTTTATGAGAGAAATGCACGAAAAAACGTCCTACGTTTAATCTTTTGCATGGATCGCTGTATGCATTTATAATCCTACATACACTAATAAGTAAGAAAAAAGACTCTTTTTTGATCTATTAGAGTTTCAATTCAGTAAGTAAGTCCTTCCCCTTTTTTTTTCATTCATTCACCTAAAAACAGACGGAATGAGGATTTACGGTGACAGAGTAAACCGACATCCTATAAGTACTAAAATACAAATAAATTTGTCTGTGTAGAGATCAAATACCCGTATAAGGTCTTATCTTGACGTACAACGAACCTCACGTTAAGAATACCCGTTTGTGGACTAGGGGAAATTATTTTCTATTTTCCCTTTGTTAGGGGAACGGTAAGTTTCTGGAATGACGCCGAACGAGTATGTGTCTTGGAACAATGAACTGGAAAGATCGGTCATGTTCGTAGAGTCCATGACTTGAGGTCCACATCACTAATATTTACTGAGAAGATCGACGGTGAATTTTAGCTGACACCGTCCTGGACAAACTTAGGTCCTTACGAGACAATGTTTCATTCTGAATCCTCGGAGTCTCATACCTAAGTTACCCATGACTCTTAACGGTAATTTGATACAGTCTAAGTGTAGAGAGATTTTATGCAAGTTCCGTTTTAAAAAAGTCTCGGGAGGAAATTTCGACACTAAGGAGGGTACCAGTTTTGCACATAAAGTTGAAAGTCTTGAAAGTGGGGACCACAGGAGTAAAAGAGTAATCAAAAAGAATAAACCTCCTTCTATCTATCACCTAGTTGTAATATGTTGACTTAAAACACATATAGTCGATTTAGTCGTATAAAGGTTTCACAAAGACCATGTTGTATTAGGGATCGTTACAATCATTTTAATTTCTTTGACTTCTCTTTCACTTTTCACTTTCAGCACACTGGGGTACCTGGCATGTCAGGTACCTTAAGAGGTCCGGTCTTATGACCTCACCCATCAGAAACGGAAGAGGTCCCCTAGAAGGGTTGGGTCCCTAACTTGGATACAGAGGACGTAACGTCCACCTAAGAAATGGTCGACTCGGTGTTTCCTTTGGGTTCTTTGAGTTTTCTGAGACCCAGTTTTTTCAAACTTTTTACGACTAAATTTAAAACAGTTTCTCGACATAATTTACGTCTTGAAGGGTCTTGGAAATTATACGTTTCATCGTACACAGAAGAGTCTCCCCCCACATGAATGAAACAAAAGAGATAAAAAAAAAAAAATTTGATACTTAACTCAGAGAGACTCTGATAGAAATGACCAGATTGTGAAGTCCATTAAATGACATCACTTTCACAACGATCCACGTTATTACGTATACAGTCTTATGAACTGTTTCTTTTTACGACGAAAAATTCTACCGATTACAGTCCTCGTTCACTGTAGCCTCAAATTTAATCGAATTGACCGGATAATAAGGTAGATTTGATTTGCCTTTCACTTCCCCCTTTTTTTTTTCGGGGGGTTTGACAATACGTGAACTTTACCTTTTCTTATTCTTTTTTACTGAAATTTTGTACAATTCATTGGAGAAGTCGTCTGTGGGTGTACATTGAAGTATTTAGTAAATTTTACACTGTTCCCTTTCTTTTGGACTGGTTTACTGACAGGTTTATTAATGTCAAATAAGACGTTGAAAAAGAGTAACTTTAGTGTAACAGTAAACTCATCAGTAGAACTGTGTTTATTAATAACGATAGGTTCCTTTTTCTTTTTTTTTCGGAGTTTTACATCCAATTGGTTAAGAGCGATAATATTCATTAGTACCCTTTTTCTCATCCCTCTTACCTTTGTATTTCTAAAGAGACGGATTTGAAGACCGAGACTGAGGTCTGTGTCCGAAGGGACCTCAGGACCACTAAGAAAGTGGAGCAGGGAGAATAGAGAGGACGGGAGGAAGTAGACTGAGACTGAGCGTCAAAGTCGGAGGAAAGGGTAGTCGATGTCCACCTTTGGGTGACTCTTTCCGAGAAGCTCGGCATGCATGGTTCCGTCTAAGTGACTAGCGCACCCAGGTCGGACCGGGACGCCAGGTCACGACCCTGAATCTGTCGGCGAGGTAGAAGGGACCGAGGCAATGAAGGAGACACTTTACGACGACATCCCGGTCTACCGGACACTCCAAGGAATCTCACGAGCATACCAACGGGGGCGAGGGCGGAAAAACCGAAAAAACGAATTGGAGAATGTCCTTTTTCGTTGGATGTTGGAACTACGTCGTAGTCAGGTCAAGTCAAGTCAGTGAGTCAGCACAGACTGAGTAACACTGGGGTACTTAGCGTCGTGTGGTCCGGAGGGACAGGTAGTGGTAGAGGGTCTCAAGTGAGTCTGAGTGCAGGTAACTCAGCCACTACGGTAGGTCGGTAGAGTAGGAGACAGGAGGGGAAAAGGAGGACGGGGGTTAGGGAGGGTCGTAGTCTCAGAAAAGGTTACTCAGTTGAGAAGAGTACTCCACCGGTTTCATGACCTCGAAGTCGAAGTCGTAGTAAGGAAGGTTTCTTGTGGGTCCCGACTAGAGGAAGTCTTACCTGACCAACCTAGAGGAACGTCAAGTTCCCTGAGAGTTCTCAGAAGAGGTTGTGGTGTCAAGTTTTCGTAGTCAAGAAGCCGTGAGTCGAAAGAAGTGTCAGGTTGAGAGTGTAGGTATGTGCTGATGACCTTTTTGGTATCGGAACTGATCTGTCTGGAATCAACCGTTTCATTACAGAGACGAAAAGTTATACGATAGATCCAACCAGTATTGAAAAGAAGGTTACTCATTCGCAGAAAATTAACGTACCGACGTCAGTGGTAGACGTCACTAAAACCTCGGGGGGTTATGTTTCAGACTGCGACAAAGGTGACAAAAGGGTAGATAAAGGGTACTTCACTACCCTGACCTTCGGTACTAGAAACAAAAGACGTACAACTCGAAATTCGGTTGAAAAAGTGAGAGGAGAAAGTGAAAGTAGGTCTCCGAAAAATCGAGGAGAAGTGAAAGACGGTATTCCCACCACAGTAGACGTATAGACTCCACTAACTATAAAGAGGACCGTTAGCACTAAGGACGAACACGAAGAAGGTCGGGTCGCAAAGAGTACTACATGAGACGTATATTCAATTTATTCGTCCCACTGTTATATATCGGAACTGCATGAGGAAAAGGATAAACCTTGGTCAGACAACAAAGTACGGGTCAAGATTTACAACGAAGGACTGGACGTATATCCAAAGAGTTCTCCGTCCAGTCCACCAGACCATAAGGGTAGAGAAAGTCTTAAAGGGTGTCTAATAACTCTAGGTTGTCAGTTTCCGAAACCGTATCAGTTACTTCGTCTTTATCTACCAAAAGACCTTGAGAGAAAAAAAACTACTAGGTCGCCTACAACCGTTAAACTTTCAGTTCTTTGTGGACCTCATTGTGTGTTTAAACCGGAACCTCATACCTTACTTCGTCCCGTTTCCGATTATCTCAAAACGGTTCTCTTTCATGACCAATATCGTT
The DNA here is from genome assembly GCA_006410555.1 of Capra ibex. Taxonomy (NCBI): domain Eukaryota; kingdom Metazoa; phylum Chordata; class Mammalia; order Artiodactyla; family Bovidae; genus Capra; species Capra ibex. Next base: position 11,711,247 of record SJYO01014747.1, on the reverse strand, counting down.
TGTGGGAGAAGGTTGTTGTGTTCTCTTCTGAGATGTGTACCTGTAGTGGCCTACCAGTTGTGACTTTAGTCTAACTAATATAAGAAACGTGGGTTTCTACCTCTTCGAGATATGTCAGTCGTTTTTGTTATGGCCCTCGACTGACACCGAGTCTAGTACTCGAGGAATAACGGTTTAAGTCTGAATTTAACTTCTTTCATCCCTTTTAGTGATCTGGTAAGTCCATACTGGATTTAGTTTAGGGAATACTAATATGTCACCTTCACTCTTTATCTAAATTCCCTGATCTAGACTATCTATCCCACGGACTACTTGATACCTGACTCCAAGCACTGTTACATGTCCTCTGTCCCTAGTTCTAGTAGGGGTACCTTTTCTTTACACTTTTTCGTTTTACCGACAGACCCCTCCGGAATGTTTATCGACACTTTTTTCTCTTCGTTTTTCGTTTCCTCTTTTCCTTTCTATATTCGTAGACTTACATCTCAAGGTTTCTTATCGTTCTTCTCTATTCTTTCGGAAGGAGTGGCTAGTTACGTTTCTTTATCTCCTTTTCTTGTCTTACCCTATCTGATCTCTAGAGAAGTTCTTTTAATCTCTATGGCGCCCTTGTAAAGTACGTTTCTACCCAAGTTATTTCCCGTCTTTACCATACCTGGGTTGTCTTCGTCTTCTATAATTCTTCTCCACCGTTCTTTTGTGTCTTCTTGACATGTTTTTTCTCGAAGTACTGGTTCTATTAGTACTACCATACTAGTGAGTGGATCTCGGTCTGTAGGACCTTACACTTCAGTTCACCCGGAATCTTTTTAGTGATACTTTTTTTTTTCTTTTTAGTGATACTTGTTTCGATCACCTCCACTACCTTAAGATCAACTCGGTAAAGTTTAGGACTTTCTACTACGACACTTTCACGACGTGAGTTATACGGTCGTGTAAACCTTTTGAGTCGTCACCGGTGTCCTGACCTTTTCCAGTCAAAAGTGAGGTTAGGGTTTCTTTCCGTTACGGTTTCTTACGAGTTTGATAACGTGTTAACGTGAGTAGAGTGTACGATCATTTCATTACGAGTTTTAAGAGGTTCGGTCCGAAGTCGTTATGTACTTGGTACTTGAAGAACTACAAGTTCGACCAAAATCTTTTCCGTCACCTTGGTCTCTAGTTTAACTGTGTCGTAGTCTCAACGGTTCTTAACCGACCGAGATCAATCGGAACTGAACTACCGTTAGGTGAGGTCATGATAACGGACGTTTTAGCGTACCTGTCTCCTCGGACCGTCCGACGTCAGATACCCCAGCGTTTCTCAGCCTGTGCTGACTCGCTGGAGTGAAGTGAAGTGAAATTTCTCTTTTCAGTGACCCAGGAGACTCTCCTCATTCTACTGAAAACCTTGTACAACTGTTTTTTTATATTAGTGTTGGACTTTCATCTCTCAATAAAATAAACAACCAGCACAAATCCTGAGACTCGGGTTCTCTGTCGTAGAGTCATTGAGACTCTTTTGACGAGGTTCCTCTTTCCCCTCTTCACTCCGCTATAGTTCAAACGTTGTTTCCCTCGTTCGTCAAACTTGTGGTTTCTAGTCTATAGTTCAATTCCTTAAATCGTAAGTCACATACCCTCCTAAGTTCGGAGACCAGAGTGACTTAAGTAAGGAAGAATCGGTGGAGTCGATAGACCCCGGTTTGCGACAAACGTACAAATGGAATTCCTCACCGTCTACCAACGAAGAACGTAAGGGGTCGAGGAGTCGTTAGTCGCACGTCCCACCGTCGTAGCCGATCTAGTGTCAAAACCCTCGGGAGTAAGTGTAAACCTCCGGTCTTTAGTGCTACCGACCCTGTAAAGAACGACTATACCATCCTCTATAAAAGTAAAGTGTTTACGTACAAGACTATACGACTAGTAACGGACCATTGGTTGTACTTGAAGATAAGACCCCAAGAAAGTACCTGTCGAGGTTTAGTTAAAGGGACATAAGTAGGAAGAAAACTGATATTAACTCCTTAATAGAATTTTATAGTTGTACCCAAGGAGTCGTCATTTCCGTCACTTTCTTAACAGGAAGAGTGGTAAATCTTTTTTTATAAGTAAATAAATAAACCAACGTGGCCCAGACTCAACACCGTGGGTCCTTGATCACGGGACTGGTCCCTAACTGGGGTCCGAAGGGCGTAACCCTCACACCTCAGAATCGGTGATCTGGTGGCTCCCTCAGGGGGAAGAATGGTAAAAGAAAACGTCCTTCACCTTTGAAGTGTGACACGTACGTGTGTAGCTCTCGTCCATAATTTAGCGAGGACTGACAACGAAAATTAAATAAAATAAAAATGGAACAAATTAAAAAAAAATTAACTTCACATCAACTAAACGTTACAACACAATTAAAGACGCCATACCGTTTCACTAAGTAAGAAAAAATATACGAAAAGGAAATACCAAATAGTATCCTATAATTTATATCAAGGAAAGGTGTCAATAAAGAATTTGTATGAGAGACAAATGTACATTCGGGGGTTTACTCCTTTTACTTTCGCAGAGTAACTTTCATTTTAACCGATGTAAAAAGTTGTGTTCGGGTTAAACGAACACGGACTTAAAAAGACCCAACAAAGGAGCAGGACCGACCAACATTCTAAGAAGGTCCCTTGTACAAAGTCTCCTACTCTTACTCCGGTCACCGACGACTACAATTTTCCTGTACCGTAGACGTGTCTCAGACTCTCCCCCCGACCAACGTGTTTAATTTCAGTTTGTGTAGTGTCGGGCTAATCGTCTGTGCCTGAACTCACATAACAGATCCTCCAGGGGGGGGGGGTGTGGAGGTGGGTTCATTGTTCCTCCGTTAATTTTTATTTTTCGTTGAGGTAAACAAAGGATAACAGTAAAGAAGAGTGAAAGGATCAGGACGAAAGAGTGAGATAAATAGACCCTTGTGTTTAATGTTAACTTGGGTTCATTTTGTTTATTTATAGCCATCGATCAAGTCGTGAGTGATTGAACAAGACCAGTTGACCTTAAAAGGGTGTCTAATCGAACCTTTATATTTCGGTAGTTCAATTCTCCTTTTTTTTATATATATATATAATATATATATTATATACATCACAACCTTGTTTTAATGTGATCAAGAAAATATCGTTTTGAGTCGTTTTATTATAAAATTAAATCTTAAACTACCTTGGTGTCAAAGTACGTAATTTCCTAGGGAGAGTTACCCACTCAAGTGGGTACTTCTCGAAATTAATGAGTTATAAAATTCTCCTAAGAACTAAGATAATTCTCCCTCTTCTTTTTGTCTACACTCCCTCTCTGCACACATCCACTTCAGATTTCGACATGCACCCACCGTCTCTCAAATTTTACGTTGCAGAAGTGACTTGTTTTTAAAGTAAGGGTGGTGTCCCTCGACAAAATTTTTTACAAAATACTGGACGATGGTTCCGTTCCCCCGGGTAAGGTGTTCCGTTAGTCAACACTCAACTCGAACGTTTTTAGTCCCCGGTGATCGGATTTGGATCGGTTTATTTTTAAAACATACGACGAAATAAAAAAAAGACGTGTAATTAAACAGAGTCCCTTGTACCTCCTTCCCGATGTCCGGACCGTCGTCCTCATCAATGTTGTCTGTGAGCCTCCTTGACTTCACCGAAGGACGAGAGGAAGGCCGGACTTTGAAGGACACAAGAAGATTAGAGTTTTGTCGACAAAGGAGACCTTAGCGTTTGGAGTCGACCGTCGCAGGAATGGAGGACCTAGGACGGTGTGTATGACATGTAGTTTAGACTCACAACTATGCTTTACGAGAAAAGAGGTAGGAGGAGGCGTGGGGGAGGGAGGTCAGGACATAAACGAAACTGGAAACTACCACTCGTGAATCCTTTCTTCACTGTCTTCGTAAAGTCCCAGTCTCGAAGGTTTGTCGTTTCGCTTAGGTACTTTTTATGAATCTTACCGTCTATAGATCAAACCTTTATTCAGGACTTTGGTAGAAACCCTCTATCTTTAGCCATCAACTGTAGGGGGAAGAAAGTCGAATGAAACTCTTTAGTCATGTAAACTTTGTTTGTCGCAGAATCGATCAGAAACCATCTTTGACCCGATACTAATCTGAGTCACGTCCTCTTCTTTACTTGTCATTCACCAGTAGGAAAGAAGTCTTTGAATGTTAAACTAACTAGTTATGGAAGTGACTCTGTAACCCCCGCCCCATTTTTAATTCCTTTTCCGATCGATCCAGAATGAGTACCTTCTTTAAATCACCATGCAAATTTTTTAATTTCCGTATATCTAAAAAAATTTTTCATCTCTTTCTACGTTTTACTAGAAACTTAGTAACGGTTTATCACCTCGTAGCAACATGTATACGGAAAGACAAAACTACCTTACGCACTATTTCTCTACACTCCACAGAACACGACCTCTTACCTTCCATTCCCTCACTCCGTCCCTTTTGGGTAACTGAAGAGAGACCCACTTTACCCTTCAAGAAATTATTGTTAGGTCTTCCCCTTTACATTCGAAGCCCAAACCTTATCTTGAATCTTTAGCACACCCGACGGAGGAATTGGTGTCCGGGGCACTTAATACTTCCTACACGGAGCGAGGTCCAGTGTCCCCCGGGTCCGCGTTCGGCCCGACGGTCGTCCCGACTATGCAAGGGACAGGAGGAGTTGGTTTGAGACGGAGACCGAGAACGAAGACATTTCAGACACTTCCGCTAAGAGTACACTATGTTGTTACTCTCCGAACGGCGAGACTCTTCTCTCCTACCCCGTCTAGACTCGAGACGGTACGCAAATCGGTGTACTGGAGACCGTTCAGAAAGATTTGAGACTTTCAGAGTGTGAATGGTGGTCATTTGACGTTCCTTTAACATAGAATGAAGAACCCGAGACCCCTCCTAAGTAATTCCTGCAACGGATTATCATCGTATGATATTACGGGTAAATGAAAGTCATATTATTATTTTGTCTAGCAATAACAATTCCTCGTCCCATACGAATCCAACTATTCTCCGACTGAATAGATCTCAGTTATACCAGAGACTTTTTTTACGTTTCCTCAATTCGACCCGTCAATTTTCGTAGTTTCACTACAACTTCTCAATAACTACCCTATATTGTGAAGTAAACCTCGAAGGGGCGACCATTTCTTGTGTCGACGGTTACTTCCTCTACATTCTTTGTGTCCAAGCTAAGGACCTAGTCCTTCTAGGGGACCTCCTCCCGTACCGTTGGGTGAGGTCATAAGAACGGACGTCTTAGGGCGCCTGTCTCCTCGGACCGTCCGATATCAGGTACCTCAGCGTTTTCTCAACCTACACTGAATCTCCAATTTGTTGTTGTTGTTCCATCTATTTATGATTTATTTATTTAACTTTTAGACCTGCTGAGAAAAATGACAAACATGATCCTTTACGAGATTTATTAAACAGACGGCTATAGATCCAAAATGATCCATGGTTGGTCCACCGTCATTAGTCTCACTCTCCTAGTCCCGAACCCCCATTTATTAGTCGGAATGTCCCCAACTTTGACTTTAAGGTTCGGGCATTCATGAAGACTAAAATATCCCGGACATTGATCAAACATAAACTAAATACAGCTAATACAGTAGGAATGCCATAGACCACACCGACCCTTTCCTAAAGTAAATTTGAGATTTTCGACCTACGTCGGCCCGTCGGAGAAACTCAAAACGGTTTCGTGACCACTTCGTAGATGGATTCAGTCACCGGGAGTTTCACGTAAGAACCTGGTCGTTGTCGTTGTTTCCGACCCTCAAACCTCTTTACAGTTCAAGAACCCCTGAGGGAGGGGTGGGGAGTGGGACTGTCGCGACGGACCTTTTACGGTCTCACCAGGGTCTCTCGACTCGAAATTGTGTCGGAAGGTTCTAACACTACGGACCAGTCAGACTCCTGGTGACACGATTTAGTCATATTTATTGTCTCAACCGTTTTTAGTTCGTAAGACTTCACTGAATCGTCGTCGTCGTCGTCGTCGACCTGTACCGACCCCCTCGAACGTCTGTCGGGAGTGGGTGTCTGAGACAAAAGGTAGACATGGAGTGAGAAGGAAAATCTACACAATTATAATATTGGTCCGGTACCACCTCACTGAAAGGGGACTCGGAGTTTCAGTAAAGACAGTGGAGGATAATACATAACTAAATTAATCAAATTGGGAATCTTTCGTTGGTATAAAAGTTGGAGAATTTGAACATAGAAGACGGACATTAAATGGGTGGTCTACTACCGATCATTAATATTATGAGCAAAATTCTTCTGGTGTGAGAATTCCCACAAACGGTTACTAATCAAATCAGGGACCTCACCAACTTTTACCTCCCGCCCTCCCACACAAATTGATTTTACATCTACGACACTAGAACGGCAAATTTCTGACAGACAGGTGACGGTCCCTTAAAGACCTGCCGGACCTTTTCTCCCACTTGTCCATTGATCTCCTGATCCAGTGATCTCCTTATCTTTTGGACACGTTTCGAAAGTTTCACCCTGACCTTAAGACCTCGTCTCTAATTTATACTCCCGGTCACCTATAGACTCGGAAACTGTCACTGTTAGTTAAGTTCTGTTTACAAGGTATAATGAAACCAGGCACCTTCAGTTCCCAACCACACCGGTCTATATAGGTAGGTAAGTGGGAAGGTAGGAGGGTAGGTTGTTTGTAGATGACTCGTAAGTGACATGTGGTATACGACCACATACACACACACACACACACACATACGGGTCGGTACAGACTGAGATACACTGGGATACCTAGCATCGAGCTGTCCGAAGAGACTGGTACCTTAAAAGGTCCGTTCTTATCACCTTACCCGACAGTAAAGGAAGAGGTCCCTAGAAGGACTGGGTCCCTAGCTTGGGATCAGAGAACGCAAAGGACGTGACCGTCCGCTTAAGAAATGGTGACGTAGTGGACCCTTCGGGTCTACCCTTTGGGTCTACGACCGTATTGTCTCCTGTTTATCCTTGTGCACATGGGAGTACTTCGAAAGGAAGATCGTCCCCTGTCTCTAAAAATCAGCACTTTACTATACTAAAATCTCCCTTTCTAGAAGACGAATTACTACGTTTTTGAACGTCTTTCTTCTCTTTTACCGGTCGCCGTTTTTCTTCTGTTATCACTAGTCTCCCGTTCTTTCAATTGGGAGAAAGAGAATATCTTCGAGACTCTCGACTCGTATCCCACTCCCCGAGTCTCACAGCTCGGTGTGATCGTCACGGGTCACTGAGAACTTACATCCCTTCACCGGGAAAGGGTTCCAGAATTGAAACCTCCTACCCCACTATCTGTGTGGGTTCTGTCTTTCATATCGTTGTCACCTCTACGTTCCGGTGAGTCGAAGTGTGTGGTGGGGGACTTGACCACTCTTGGTCCAATAATCTTGCAACCATTCTCACACACGAAGGTAAAGGTATCAAATCTATAAGGGTCTCGTCCCGGTCCCGTACCGATTGTATCGTCGTTCTCGACTTAGTCGTCGTCACCAGTATAAGTTCCTATTGGAATCTAAATTCACACAAGTGTCACCATGGTATATAGGTCGATTGATTGATCCCTATCAATACTTTTTGTGAATCACCCTGTTTCATAAAGTCCTAGTGCCTTCTATTTGACCGACCCTCTTAGGTCCTCCCGAAGGTTCTCCTCCACTGTAACCTGACCTTCCCGAAAACTCTCTCAGTCAAGTATCCGTCCAACTATTCTTCAGGTCCCCAGGGACTCCTCTCTCCCCAGACCCCAAGAGCTCCTCCTCTATCCCCATACCTTAAGAGTTCCTTCTCCTTTCCTGTTTGTAAAAAACAGATGCAAACAATTAGAATCAGTGTATTTTACCAAAAAAAAGAAATTCGGCCCTTGACTACTAATGTGTTGTTTGAGTCAAATTTGAGACATGATCCCTCATATATTGTTGTGACATAGGACGAACTCTTGTCAAAGAGGAAGGACTTTTAGAAGACTGACTAGGACTATAAAATCTTGCATTTAATACCCTCACTCAGACCATCTTAGAAAGATAACAATTCAAGATTAGGACAATAGGATTTTACACTTAACACCCTCACCCAGACCATTTTAAAAGTGTTTGAACTCTGTAGAAAACTAAATAACATTATTTATTAATTTTTCATATATTAGGCGAACGATTTCCCATCGCTCACCCCGATTAGGTGAACGATTTTTCATCGCTCACCCCGTGAGAGGCGGCGGGAAGACTACAGACACAGTCTTCGAAAGAGACAGACAAAAATATGAAATTATTTTGACGATGTGTTTTCAAGAACTCACTAGTTCGGACCAGGGACCAGGACTTCGATTTGGAAGAAGAAGCCTCTAGAACTTAGACTGTGACAAGGGGCATTTGATAGTGAAACTTCCTTGAGATTTTCAAACCGCCCATCTTCTCCACCTTAACTACACAATGTAAAAGATCTTGATAGGACTTGATTTCTACGAAGAAAACCAGAAACAGGAAGGAACCGTACTTGTACGGTGATGACTCCTACCGTAACGATTTACCTAGTCTTCGGGGTAGTGTAAGCAAAGATAAACAAAGATGCTGAGACCAGGAATCAGACGCGTAGGGTGGAGTCCTCCGTCGTGTCACACCAGACCCATACGCTGTCACGGGAGAGACGGACCAACTGTCACGACCACTCACACTACTTTGACGAAGGACCGATCCTCATTCGAGTGACAATTAATTGCAACAGACGGTCTCTGGTTTCTCGAAGGGTCCCCCGCGTCACCATTTCTTAGGTACTAGGGACCCAGTCCTTTAGGGGACCTCCTTCTTTACCGTTCGGTGTGGTCACAAGAACGGACCCTTTAGGGTGTCTGTCTCCTCGTACCACCCGATGTCAGGTACCCCAGTGTTTTCTCAGCCTATACTGACTCCCGGACTCGTCTGTGCGTGCGGTCCCTGGCTCCCCTTAGAGGTGTTTCCTCTCCTGGGAACACGCCCGAGTGTCGAGACAGGGAGAATCGTGTCCGAGTCAGGTGTCACCCCCGACGTGTCTCACACAACTCACAACCTACTGACCGCTGTATACAGTACATCCACAGTTTGGACCTCAGTGACTACCTTGAACTGAAAGTTCAATGACCCGAAGGGACACCGAGTCGACCATTTCTTAGACAGACGTTATACCCTCTGGACTCAAGCTAGGGACCCAACCCTTCTAGGGGACCTCTTCCCTTTCCGATGGGAAAGGTCATAAGACCGGACCTCTTAAAGTACCTGACAAATCAGGTACCCCAGTGTTTCCCAGCCTGTGCTGACCCGCTGAAAGTGTGAGTGACGGATCCAAACTAGGAGTTGGGAGACAAATCACAGACACTTTACATGTTCACCGACACTTTACATGTTTCACACGTTCGACACTTTGCATAGGAAAGTCGCGACGACAAAGAAACAGACATTTTACTATTGTACGTGGAGTGTCCATAGTGGTCTCTTCTCGACATACAACCTCTTCCACCCAAAGTCACGTTTGTTGTTTTCCGGTCAAGGACCATTATATGGTCGTGAAATCAAGGTAAAACTTCTCCAACTATCCTAATTTAATTTTTGGGTACCAATGTCATTTAAGTCATTTCTAAGACGGTAATTAGTACACTTAAAAAAGTTTTCCTCAAAGGTGGGGAACCTTCCATATGTCTCTACCTTATTGTATATGTAACGGATCTCTCAACAATTGCTGTTATTCAAGGTCCGACAAAGATGTTCAAAGGGAGACCGTAAAAATTATGTATCAGATATGTTATTTTCCTCTTTTCGTTTCAACTGTACGACCTATGTATAAACTGTATGAATAAAAAATACACCCCATCTAAAGATTTTTATTTGACCATATGTCCAAAAACAAAACAGTATGACCGTCATTATCTTTCCGTTATAATTTACATTGTAAACACGTTAATATTTCCTTATTTTTATGTACGTAAAGAAGAAGATATCAAAAGAGTACCAATGTCGGGACAGGAGTTTCGATACCGAAGAGGTCACCAGTACGTACGTACACTCTCAACCTTGGTATTTCTTCCGACTCGCGACTTCTTGACTACCAAAACTTGACACCACAACGTCTTCTGAAAACTCCCAGGGAACCTGACGTTCCTCTAGGTTCGTCAGGTAGGATTTCCTTTAGTAAGGACTTATAAGTGACCTTCCTGACTACGACATCGACTTCGAGGTGATAAAACCGATGGACTGCGCTTCTCGGCTGAGGAACCTTTTCAGGGACTACGACCCTTTCTAACTCCCGGTTTCTTCTTCTACTCTACCAATCTATCGTAGTGACTGAGTTATCTGTAGTTAAACTCATTTGAGTCCCTCTATCACTTCCTGCTCCTTGGACCACACGACGTCAGGTACCCCATTGTTTCTTAGTCTGTGCTCAATCACTAAGTTGTTGTTGTTGTTGAGGTCTAGAGTAATTCTGTTACAAAAAGGACTTCTATCGTCACTCGATCGGAACAGTTCCGACCGTAGTAGTACATTAAGTCATAACGGGTAAGAAAGAACCGGAAGGGACACCGAGTCTCCCATTTCGTAGACGGACGCTATATCCCCCGGGTCCAAGCTAGGGACCCAGTCCTTCTAGGGGACCTCTTCCTTTACCGTTGGGTGAAGTCATGAGAACGGACCTTTTAAGGGACCTGCCTCCTCGGACCATTCGATGTCAGGTACCCTAGCGTCTCAGCGTGCACTGACTCATTGAAGTGAAGTAAGAAAGAATGAGACCAAGACGGGAAGAGAGAGAGAGAAAAACAAAAAAAAAAAGAAACGTGTCAACAGTTCTACGAGTCTAAGTAGTGAGTCTTCTTTTATTTCTAATAATACACCCTAAGACATTGAAGGGGATACCCCTTTCGTCCGGTGAAACTTCAATAAAATAAAAGTTTGAAGTAACGCAAATACGGTCATCAACAGAGTTTAATACAAATTTCTCTCTCTCCGTGAAACGTTTAAACAGTAAATATCTAACGTAATTTGACTGGACTAAATCAATAAAACAAATCTCTTTACTATATTACTTATAAATGAGGGTGGATAATCTATCATTTATATATCGTCAATATTCTTCATACGTCTGACTGGTCTTTAGTTGAGTGTACGAAAGACCCGAAGGGTCCACCATCTCTCCATTTTTCGGGTGGACGGTTACGTCCAAGCTAGGGACCCAACCCTTCTAGGGGACCTCCTCCTTTACCGTTGAGTGAGGTCATAAGAACGAACCTTTTAGCGTGTCTGTCTCTTCTAACCGTCCGATGTCAGGTACCCCAACGTTTCTCAACCTGTACTGACTCGTTGACTTGTGTGTGGGTGTGGGTGTGGGTGTGTGTGTGTGTGTGTGTACGAAAGGTTAAATGACCGAAATTGTTTTCAAATGACTCGTGGTTAAAAGAGTGTTGTAACCCGATTACAACTCTATATTTTTGGGTAGTCGGACCTCAAATCAAGTCAAGTTAACGAGTTAGCACAGGCTGAGAAACACTGGGGTACCTGATGTCATACGGTCCGGAGGGACAGGTAGTGGTTGAGGACCTCAAGTGACTTTGAGTGCAGGTAACTCAGTCACTACGGTAGGTTGGTAGTAGGAGACGCCGGGGGAAGAGGAGGACGGAAGTTAGAAAGGGTTGTAGTCCCAGAAAAAGTTACTCAGTCAAGAAGTATAGTCCACCGGTTTCATAACCTCAAAGTCGAAGTCGTAGTCAGGAAGGTTACTTATAAGTCCTGACTAAAGGAAATCCTACCTGACCAACCTAGAGGAACGTCAGGTTCCCTGAGAATCCTCAGAAGAGGTTGTGGTGTCAAGTTTTCGTAGTTAGGAAACCACGAGTCGAAAGAAATGTCAGGTTGAGAGTGTAGGTATGTACTGATGATCTTTTTGGTATCGAAACTGATCTTCCTGAAGTCGGACCTCCCCATCACTTTTTTCGGGTTCGTGTAGGTGTGTCGGGTGCACTTCCCTGAACACGACATTAGGTCCTGGGGGTCTTCCACCCTACTCTCTTCCCTCGTCTTTGAGGGTAACCTCTTAAGATCTTCTAGGGCATCTTTTCCGTCGTGAGGGTCTTCTGTTCTCTACTCGTCCTTACGAGTCCTCCTGACCCCTTCTTCGAACAGTTCACTACCCTATACGTTCCGGGTGGGTAAGAGTCCCTCTCACCCCGTTACCTCTCGACCCTTGATCCCCTCGACGCTCTTAGTCCCTGTCTGGCATTTACAGTACGACGGTAAGGACCCCTCACCCTACCGACCCTTACAAAAATTCAGGCACTCTCTGGGACGACCTATGCTCGAACGGTACTTTTGAGCCACGTTTCTCCTGTTCTTTAAACCTCCTACTCTCACTTTCTCTCTGTTCGTCAGGGGTTCACACACGTACTCAGGTCTTGTCGCTCAGTCTCGACGAACTTCAGTCACTGTCACTCGGACCTCCACTCCTTCCCACCCGCTCCATAAAGTCAATTGACGAGGGGTGTCACTCAAGTGCAGTACCAGGCTCTCGTCGGAAGTGACTTGGTCTCTACCCCTTTGTCCAAACGAAACTCGACTCACTGTATACGACCACCGACGTAAGAGTGTCGTTTAGTTCCTCCGTTCCTCCGTCCTGTGACAGGAGAAGGTGAGTCCGGCCAGGAGTACCTATTTGGTTGGGGACGGACTCATCGAGGAGACTTTACTATCCGAGGGGGACGGGGAAGAAGGAATAGGGTAACATCCACAACGAACCTATCATTCCACCATGTGGCGGAAGAGAGAGTCACCCGTCCCAGTTTCGTGGACGTTACATCTCAGGTCGGACCCCGTAGTTGTGGAGGTCGGCACTTTTCCCCCTACGGTTCTTACGTCTCCAAAGACTCACCGTTCACGGAGAGTCTAAGGTAGTCTCCGACAATCCACCCAAGTGTCACTGCGACGACAAATCGACAAGATTAAAACGAGTATATCCCAGGAACAATTCTTATCCTATATCTTCTTTATCGTACCTAAATCCTTAGGACGTAAGGACCAAACGTTGAACTGTATGTAGTCGACAATAGAATCGAGTGAATGAACAGAACTCACTCGGAGTAAATGATTGTTCACCCCTAGTATTGGACTAGACGAAACAACGATATTCCCAACTTACAATACTTTTTAGGTCTTGACGACTGTATGACATTATCGAAGTAAGAACGAAGTATAAGGTAACTCTTTCCTTTGAGGAAAAGACTTGGAAGGTCCACCTTCGTGGTAACCCATAAAAACGATTCAACGAAGTCAAGACAGACTGAGAAACACCGGGGTACCTGACATTGGACGGTCCGAGGAGACAGGTACCCTAAGAGGTCCGTTCTTATGACCTCACCCAACGGTAAAGGAGGAGGTCCCCTAGAAGGGTTGGGTTCCCAACTTGAACTCAGAAAACCCAGAGGACGGAACCGTCCGACCAAGACATGGTGATCCCGGTGGACCCTTTGGGCTACCCATACATTACCTAGGGTGCCATTGAGTTGACGAAGGACACAGACATCAACGAATTGAAAAGGTGTTCGTGTAGGAGGAGAACTTAATGGAAATAACACTTCTGTCCGACAGGGTTCCACGCAGAAGAAAAGGTCACGAACTCCAACAGGATTAGGTGTGTCGTCACCAGGAGGTAGGAGTCTCTACTCTGGTACGACGTCGAACGAAAAGGTTTATAAACAATGGCTCTTCCAACGTCTTGTAATTTATTAAACTCTTTTGGACCTTATGTAACAACATCCGTGACCGACCAGTTCATATACCCTCCTTCTGTACCTTCCTTTACTGTAAACAACGTATATATATAACACTTAGTCTTACAAAAAGGTGTTTAAAATGGGGACCTGGGAGAATATTTTAGAGACTCCATCCATTTCGGAATCATAATACACGTTGTATTATCTCAGAAAGGGGTGTTTTATAGTCACCGACTTTGTTCTAATTTTAACTAAAGAGTGAGTACATTTTCTTAAGTCTTTCCGTCATTTATACTACCGAGACACCCGTAGGAAGCTAGAACTACGAGGTGCCAGGAATCTGATAAAAGGGGAACCAAGTTCCATCGACGAACTTACGACCGATAGTACACGTATAAGATTAGTCCTACTTACCTCTTTTTATTTTCGACACAGAAGAGAGAAAATTCTCAATAACAAGGAAAAATACCGACTCATTATAAGGTAACACACATACATGCTGTTGAAGAAATAGGTAAGTAGACAGCTACCTGTAGATCCAAGGAAGGTACAAGGTCGATAACATTTATCTCGAGGTTACTTGTTACCCTATGCACACAGAAAAAGTTGGGACCAAAGGAGTCCCATATACGGATACTCACCCTAACGACCCAGTATACCACCAAAATAGGGATCGAAAAATTCCTTGGAGATACGGCAGAAGGTATCACCGACATAGTTAAATGTAAAGGTGGTTGTCACGTTCTCGCAAGGGAAAAGAGGTGTGGAAGAGGTCGTAAATAACAAAGATCTGAAAGGATACTACCGGTAAGACTGGTCACACTCCACTATAGAGTAACACCAAAACTAAACGTAAAGAGATTATTACTCGTTACGACTCGTAGAAAAGTTCACAAACAATCGGTAATCATACAGAAGAAACCTCTTTTCAGACAAATCCAGAAAAGGGGTGAAAAACTAAGTTGAAAAACCAACATACTAAAAGATCGTAACTCAATATACTCGACGAACATATAAAACCTTTGCCTTGTAATGAGTCGTTATTTTTCCTTACGTAAACTCAGTCAAGATTACCCCACCTACTTGGATCTTGGATAATGTGTCTCACTTCACTCAGTCTTTCTCTTTCTATTTATAGTATAAGAATGTGTGTATATGCCTTAGATCTTTTTACCTTGACTTCTTAAATAAATGTCCTTTGTTACCTCTTTGTCTGTATCTCTTATCTTAATACCTGTACCCCTCTCCCCTCCTCTCCCACTCTACATACCTCTCTCGTTGTACCTTTGAATGTAATGGTGTACATGTTATCTCTCGGTTGCCCTTAAACGACATACCGAGTCCTTTGAGTTTGTCCCCGAGACATAGTCAGATCTCCCCACCCTACCCTTCCCTCTACCCTCCCTCCAAGTTTTCCCTCCCCTATATATATATGGATACCGACTAAGTACAACTCCAAACTGTCTTTTGTTGTTGTAAGACATTTCGTTAATAGGAGGTTATTTTTTATTTCTTTCTTCTCAATAACGAGTCGACGATACCAAAGGAGAATATAGAGAAAACGGTCTTGAATCAGAGTGTCAAAGGAGACCGACGTTACGTCAGACTTTTGACGACAGGAAAGTGATCCATTGGACATGAGTGTGTCCCTCTTTCACTCCACCCTCTCTCTACCCGAAGTCCAACCTTTACGTGTTAGTCGACCGGAGAAGAAACGTAAAGGGCTCCGTTCTCTATCCGCCCGAGGTCCAACCTTTAAGTGTTAGTCGGGACAAACAAGAGCCTTTACCTTCGTTGTTGTCTTTGTTCCCAAAGACAAGATCGGTCGCAAACAGAGAACATGTGTGGAGTCCCCTTATTAGAACCGTTCCTTTTTCTCCATTTTTGGGACAGACTTATTTCCCTCCCTCTGTCATGTGTTTGCCGAGGAACCTCAGTTTTCAGTCCCCTATTAAGGTCTGGTATTACTCAGAACGAGGAAGGTCTTCGGAAACGAAGCTCTAGGAAGAACAGATTCCACACCTACACGTCGAGTCCAAGACTCTGTCTAATTGGTCCCCTCCCCCGTGCCTCGTTCTACTAACCGGACTCCCTTCTGTCTCTGGGTCTTTGGACGGGGGAATCTTTCCTGAATTTGAACGGTTTCCACGCTGAGAGAACTCAAGCGACAGGGAAAAGAGGTACATGAAAAGAAGAACCATTTGAAAAATGACATGAGAAATGGAAGACGGAGGAGAGGACTTAAGTAAGAACTGCTCCGTCCGTTCTGATCCCTGGAATCGTGATTGACGACCGAAGACACCAGGTCACCAATCCTGAGGACCAGACCCTTTGATTCTGGGACGAAGGTCGATGACGAGCGACGACGAACGACGTTCGACGGTGAATGACGACACGTGCAGACTTTACTTTTTCTGTAATACTGGTCGATACTCACGGACGACGTCGTTCATCCGTGAACGGGGAGGGGGGTGGTGGTGAAAAGTCTCCGGACTACTCAGACTCCCAAGCCCAATAGTAAACCAATAGACAACGGTTAAAATAAGGCCAATAGATAATAAATTACTGGACTTTGTCAATTGTAAAAATAATACGAGTTTTAAAACATCAGTCCTTACACCCACCTCAAGTTGTTTCTACCGAGGAGAGACATGGTGCTGACTCCGAGTAGTCCTTACCGAACTTCTCTCTCTTTACCGACCTCCTGGTCTGACCGTCGCTTACAGACCCCTGAGTAAAGACCGTAATCAACTTAAGGAGTCAAGAGAACATACAACATAGGAGGACGTTACGTACTTTGCTACTGGCGTGTCTTCGTACCGGCTCTCCTCGATGGGTTACAGGCTCCAGTCCCACCGCCGGCTCTCCTCGATGGTGTACGGTCTCCAGTCCCCTCCGCCGCCTCTCCTCGTTGGGGTGCAGGTTCATCGTCGCCGACGCGCCCGTTTCCTTCCGTCTCTCCTCGATGAGATGATAGTTCCAGTCCTCCCCACCGGTTCTCCTCGATTGGGAGCGGGTTCCAGTCCCCGCCGGTGACTCTTACGGTGTGACGCAGCCGCGTCCTCGCCGGCTCTCCTCTATGGGTTGTAGGCTCCAGTCCCATCGCCACCTCTCCTCGATGGGGTGCGGTCTCCAGTCCCCACCACCGCCTCTCCTCGTTAGGGTGTAGGTTCATCGCCGTCGACGTGGCCGTTTCCTCCCGTCTCTCCTCGATGAGGTGCAAGTTCCAGTCCTCCCCGCCGACACTCCTCTATGGGGAGCAGGTTCCATTCTCTTTTGGTTCATTCTGCCATGCACAACACTCTCCCGTAGTCTCTCGTCTGTGTGACTTTGGTATTGGTGTCTTTTGATCGGTTAGACTAGTGTGTCTGGTGTCGGAACAGATTGAGTTACTTTGATTCGGTACGGTACACCCCGGTGGGTTCTGTCCGCCTAGTACCACTTCTCCAGACTGTCTTACACCAGGTGGCCTCTTCCCTTACCGTTTGGTGAAGTCAAAAGAACGGAACTCTTGTACTTGTCATACTTTTCCGTTTTACTATTCTATGACTTTCCCCTTGAGGGACCCAATCATCCACGGATTATCCGATGACCTCTAGTCACCTCTTTATTGAGGTCTTTCTTACTTTCCTACCTCGGTTTCGTTTTTGTTATGGGTCAGTACCTACACTGACCACTATCTTCGTTCTAGGTTACGACATTTCTCGTTATAACGTATCCTTGGACCTTACAGTCCAGGTACTTAGTTCCGTTTAACCTTCACCAGTTTGTTCTCTACCGTTCTCACTTACAGCTGTAAGATCCTTAGTCACTTGATTTTACCGTACCTTACCCACTTAAATTGGGTCTACTGGTAATATAGATGACGACACCCGTCCTTAGGGAACCTTCTTTACCTCATCGGTAGTACCAGTTGTTTTCTCAAGTTTTACGTCTTGAACCTACGTTAGAGTTTTTACTGTCTTACTAGAGACAAGTAAAGGTTCCGTTTGGAAAGTTATAGTGTCATTAGGTTCAGATACGGGGTTGGTCATTACGACTTCTTCGACTTCAACTTACTAAGATACATCTGGATGTTCTGGAAAATCTTGATTGTGGGTGTTTTCTAAAGGAAAAGTAATATCCCCTGACCTTATGTTTTTATCCTTCAGTTCTTTGTGGATCTCATTGTCCGTTTAAACCGGAACCTTACACCTTACTTCGTCCCGTTTCTGATTGTCTCAAAACGGTTCTCTTGCATGACCAGTATCGTTTGTGGGAGAAGGTTGTTGTGTTCTCTTCTGAGATGTGTACCTGTAGTGGTTTACCAGTTGTGACTTTAGTCTAACTAACATAAGAAACTTCGGTTTCTACCTCTTTGAGATATGTCAGTCGTTTTTGATGACCCTCGATTGACACCGAGTCTAGTACTTGAGGAATAACGGTTTAAGTCTGAATCTAACTTCTTTCATCCCTTTTGACGATCTGGTAAGTCCATACTGGATTTAGTTTAGGGAATACTAATATGTCACCTTCACTCTTTATCTAAATTCCCAGATCTAGACTATCTGACGGACTACTTGATACCTACCTCCAAGCACTGTAATATGTCCTCTGTCCCTAATTCTGGTAGGGGTACCTTATCTTTACGTTTTTTCGTTTTACCGACAGACCTCTCCGGAATGTTTATGAACACTTTTCTTCTCTTCTCTTTTCGTTTCCTCTTTTCCTTTCTATATTCGTAGACTTACGTCTCAAGGTTTCTTATCGTTCCTCTTTATTCTTTCGGAAGAAGTCGTTAGTCACGTTTCTTTATCTCCTTTTGTTGTCTTACCCTTTCTGATCTCTAGAGAAGTTCTTTTAATCTCTATGGTTCCCTTGTAAAGTACGTTTCTACCCGAACTATTTCCTGTCTTTACCATACCTGGATTGTCTTCGTCTTCTATAATTCTTCTGCACCGTTCTTATGTGTCTGTACATGTTTTTTCTAGAAGTGGCGGTTCTATTAGTGCTACCACACTAGTGAGTGGATCTCGGTCTGTAGGACCTTACACTTCAGTTCACCCGGAATCTTTCGTAGTGATGGTTATTTCGATCACCTCCACTACCTTAAGGTCAACTCGATAAAGTTTAGGACTTTCTACTACGACACTTTCACCTGAGTTATACGGTCGTTTAAACCTTTTGAGTCGTCACCGGTGTCCTGACCTTTTCCAGTCGAAAGTAAGGTTAGGGTTTCCTTCCGTTACGGTTTCTTACGAGTTTGATGGCGTGTTAACGTGAGTAGAGTGTACGACCATTTCATTACGAGTTTAAAGAGGTTCGGTCCGAAGTCGTTATGCACTTGGTACTTGAAGGTCTATAAGTTCGACCATAATCTTATCCGTCTCCTTGGTCTCTAGTTTAGCGGTTGTAAGCGACCTAGTACCTTTTTCCTTCTCTTAAGGTCTTTTTGTAGATAAAGACGAAAGAACTGATACGGTTTCGGAAACTGACACACCTAGTGGTATTTGAGACCTTTTAAGACTTTCTCTACCCTTAGGGTCTGGTGGACTGGACGCAGAACTCTTTGGATATACGTCCAGTCCTTCGTTGTCAATCTTGACCTGTACCTTGATGTCTGACCAAGGTTTATCCTTTTCCTCATACAGTTCGGACACATAACAGTGGGACGAATAAATTGAATATACGTCTCATGTAGTACTCTTTCCGACCCGACCTTCTTCGTGTTCGACCTTAGTTCTAATGACCCTCTTTATAGTTATTGGAGTTTATACGTCTACTGTGGTGGGAATACCGTCTTTCACTTCTCCTTGATTTTTCGGGGAACTACTTTCACTTTCTCCTCTCACTTTTTCAACTGAAGTTCGAGTTGTAAGTCTTTTGATTCTAGTACCGTAGACCAGGGTAGTGAAGTACCCTTTATCTACCCCTTTGTCACAGTCTGAAATAAAAAACCCCGAGGTTTTAGTGACGTCTACCACTGACGTCGGTACTTTAATTTTCTACGAATGAGGAACCTTCCTTTCAAAACTGGTTGGATCTATTATATAACTTTTCGTGTTATACGATTACGTATATATACCTTAAATCTTTCTACCATTGTTATTGGGACATACTCTCTGTCGTTTTCTCTGTGTCTACATATCTTGTCATAAAACCTGAGACATCCTCTCCCTCTCCCACCCTACTAAACCTTCTTACCGTAACTTTGTACATATTATAGTATATTCTTTGCTTAGTGGTCAGATCCAAGCTACGTCCTATCCCTACGAACCCCAACCACGTGACCCTACTGAGTCTCCCTACCATACCCCTCCCTCCACCCTCCTCCCAAGTCCTAACCCTTGTGCACATGGGGACACCGTCTAAGTACAACTATATACCGTTTTGGTTATATTATAACATTTTATTAATCGGAGGTTAATTTATTTAAAATTTTTTTCTTTTCGTCTCTATAATGAAACGGTTGTTTCCAGGGAGATCAGTTCCGATACCAGAAGGTCACCAGTACATACCTACACTCTCAACCTGACACTTCTTTCGACTCGCGGTTTCTTGACTACGAAAATTTGACACCACAATCTCTTCTGAGAACTCTCAGGGAACCTGACGTTCCTCTAGGTTGGGTAGGTAGGATTTCCTCTAGTCAGGACCCAAAAGTAACCTTCCTGACTACGATTTCGACTTTGAGGTTATGAAACCGGTGGAGTGTACTTCTCAACTGAGTAACCTTTTCTGATACTACGACCCTTCCTGACCCCCGTCCTCCTCTTCCCCTGCTGTCTCTTACTCTACCAACCTACCGTAGTGACTGAACTAGCTGTACTCAAACTTACTTGGGGTCCTCAACCACTATCTGTCCCTCCGGACCGCACGACGTTAAGTACCCCAGTGTTTCTCAGTCTGTACTGACTCGCTGACTTGACTTGACTTACGTACTTTTACTTTTTACTTTCACTTCAACGAGTCAGGACAGACAAAGAGTCGCTGGGGGACCGGACGTCGGATGGTCCAAGGAGACAGGTACCCTAAAAGGTCCGTTCTCATGACCTCATCCCACGGTAACGGAAGAGGTTACCGTATGGGATCTACCCTGACCGTGGAACCGACCCTACCAATCTATCCGCCCCCGACTTGACCACAGAGAGGGTATCTCGAAAGGGTGTCACGATCGAACCCGAAGGAGTGTTGGACCGTCAGAAACCCTCGACCTAAAGAGGGTCACCGTTGACCGAAGGAAGTCTTTCACCCAAGGTTCTTTGGTTTATCGGAACCTTCAGTGTAAAGAAGGTGTTAAGTGACTCCTTTTAGGTCTAAATTCCCCACCTCTTGACTTGAGGTGTAGAGTAGTCCTCTTCATCGTTTCCCAGCAGTCAGTAGACATTGGATGGCGTTTCACCAATGAACTTTTTTGTGTCGATCCTTCAGTTTGCCGGTCCGGTCCTTGTATCTGAAAAGAAATATGATACATTCGGGTTCGTCATCCAGAACCATTAAAATTTCTCACTTGATTTGTTCAACTAAAAATCAAAAAATTTCGTACCATCTAACATCGACCGACACCTCATTGTCCTCCACATTCTTAATTATCGTTGAATAGAAGTAACTCTCGTCTGAAGTCTTAAGTCACCCACCTATACGGAGTCTTGAAACATGAGTTCAGAAATCCAACTCCGGGGATGATTCACATCGACTATGAAAAAAAAAAATAGAACAAGGGGTTTGGGGAAGGGGTGCGGGGGAGGTCGAATTGTTACCCCGACGACGAGGTGACAGAGAAAGTATAAACACTTATGAGAGAGTCCAGACCCTTTAGTCTAACAGAGTAAATTTAAATTAAACTTAAAGACAAACTTCTTAGTTGGACTCTGTAGTTTCCCTTAGGTTTTTTACGTGATGTTTTATTTACTAGTTTACTGAAGACTTTTGTAACGTGAAAATATAGACCTTTATAACCTAGTTTTGAGGTTAAAGAAAATAATAATTTTAATTTCTTTCTGAATTTTCTTTGACGGTACATTCAGACTGTGGTGTAAATTGGTTGTCTGTTTAACAATTTTGGACCATCCCCATATTGGTAGTTATGTACGTAAGAGAGAGATTAAGTATTACTCAGTCTTAGAGGGTCAGTGATTCGAAGGTGACCCAAAGTTCAATGAAAAGTTCAGCATCTTTATAGTAAATCTCATGTCCAGTGTCTACGGATTAAATGTCAGATCCTTATTAATGTGACGGTTAAATAGACGTGTTGTGTCTGTCTCAAAACATAACTTTACATTGGAAACGTTTTGATTGAAAAGTTTGTTTTATAAATGGAATTAATGAAAACGTAAATTAAAAACTTCTAGACTTCAGGGAAAGAACATAAAATTATATCAGTCTCTACCTACAATCTTCAAGTCGTACCGTCACTTAATCGTAAAAGAGACTCAGAATGTCCATCAACTCTGTTGTGTACTCTCTTTTTTCATATACCAGACGGGAGTTCCTACGTTTACGTAAGACGGTCCTCTTTCACTCTTCCGGTGGACCATTTACTTACTCACTAGTATCGAGTAGGGTAGTTCTTACACCACCCACTAGTTGTTCAACTAATTCAGAACAAATTGAATAGTCCTCGATACTTGGGTTTGATTACCACGTCTCTCGTATCCAGGATCTCCGTACTTCAAAGTCCGTTCACAGTAACTGGTCTCCTTTCTGGTACGAAAGATCGACCTCACTTGTCCTTACTAAAAGAACGAAAGACAACCGGTCTATCCTGACCCAACCCTCTTAGTTATTCACTTCTTAATTTTAGTTATGAATAAAAAACTACTTCTTTTTGTGGTACCGTACAACACGTCCCCTCTCCCCTCGTTGGAAGGAGGTTCCGTGGAAAATACCGAGAAAATATAAATCCGTTTGGTCGACCACCTGGGAAACGGTCGAGGAGATTGGGTGAGGTCCGAAGGGGGCTCCGAGTCGACCAATTCTTAGGTGGACGGCTACGTTCTCTACGGTCAAACTAAGGACCAAACCATTCTAGGGGACCTCTTCCTTTACCGTTGGGTGAGGTCATAAGAACGGACCTCTTAGGGTACCTGACCCCTCGGACTACCCGATGTCAGGTACCCCGACGTTTCTCAGTCTGTCCTGACTCGTGTGTGTGCGTACGACTGGGTCAGGGAAGAGAGGACGATTTTCAACTGTCTCTTTCAAGATTGCTTCTGTCAACTTAAATAGTCGAATCATTTTAATATATTGATACACTTTAGACAGGGTACCACTGAGCCAAACCTAAAGTCTTACTGACCTCTCCCTATTCTTCTCCCTTTCTTAGGATTATCTCATAGGACAGGTATCGTCGCCGTCCTTCGTGAGGTTCTCTTTCTCATCGGCCTTTCAAGTCCCTCGAAACGTTCTGTCTCAGAAATTTAAGTACAACCAAAGACGGACAGAGGACGGGACTGGGAGTGATTCAGTGTGTCGATCGGAACATTACTACGAAAAACATTACTCACCCTCTCTCCTTCGTCTGAAAGACACGGACCCCCGTTCCTTTTCCCTCAGGAACTCCTCTCTAACGAACCCCTCTACGACCATTAATTGATCTGGTGTCACCGACTCGTATAACGTTACATTTGGTACATCTTTCTAGACTCGTCTTGTAGGCAAGGCGGGGACGGAGGCTTTGGGTTCCTCCGACCAGTGAGTTCACACACCTACAAACGACCATATAAACACTTTCTCGTAGTCCCTCCCCTCGGTCTTTAACGTAAACGTACCGATACTCGACCATCCCTAAGGTTGGGAGTCTAACGTACAAATATTAAATCTCTTCCGTCGGGACAGGTGCACCTACGGTCTTACCGATTATTGAAAAGAAGTGTTCCTTTAGAGAGGTGCAAGGAGAGACCACCGATGGTGTAGTGTAGTCTTTCCGGCACTACGGGAGGAGGAAATCACTACCGGACCAGGGACGTCCTACGGCGCTTCCTAAGCAGACAGGAGAAAAATTATTCAGGTCATTATCCTCAAAGATGGTAAAGAGAACCCCACAAAAAGAAAAAAAGGAAGATAAAGTCACAATACTTGAGTGACATACCTAAAATCTTCAACAATAAAATTAACTCGTCAGTTCGTTGTCTCTTAACAGACGGACGGGTCGGAATCATCTTAGACTCTAACAAGGTTTTAATCTTTTTATAGGTTGGGTCCTCCACTACTTCCTTCGTCTCTACCCCTCATCCTTCTAGTGTTTAGATACGGATCGACGTCAGAGTAAACTAGAGACTGTGACTAAGGGTGATCTAAAGTGTTTATCTCCCACTAGACTCATAAAAGAAGGATTTCTTATTCCTATTACCTCAGAAAAGGATTGACTTTCCGTCCTTAACTCCAAATAGTTTTATATAACTAAAACTACATAAGTCAGTTGCACCGAAAGTTGAGACTGGGGACGAAAGTAGGCCACCAAAGACTGAGTCTATTTTAGGAGTGGTAAGTCGAAGAGGTCGAAGACTAGGAGGTGTACGACGGTTTCGATAAAAAGATTTCATGTCTAGTAGGACAGTATGGCAAAGGAACGAGTTGTACGAGGTCACCAGTAGAGAGTAGGAGGTCTTAGACGCACGAGGACAGGTAATGAGGTTAACGGGAGGGTGGTAAAGTCGTCCAATTGTTGTATCTTTGGACGTTCTCACACTACCTTTACATTTGACCGCGTCGGAGACATCCTTTCACACCTCCAAGGAGTTTTTTGATTGTCATCTCAACGATATGCTAGATCGTTAGGGTGAGGACCCGTATATAGGCCCCTTTCTCTTTTTTTTGGTTGAGAGTAAGTTTTTCCATGTATGTGGGGTTACAAACATCGTCGTAATAAGTGTTGTCGATTCTGCACCTTTCTTCAATTTGCAGATAGGTGTCCACTTACTTACTTCTTCTATACTATGCACATCTGTTCCCTTGTGATGAGGTGGTAATTCTCTTACTTTAGTACGGTAAACGTCGTTGCGCCTACCTGGATCTCTACCAGTATGATTCACTTTATTCAGTCCTTTTTCGAGTATACTATAGTCATACCCATTTTAGATTTAATACTGTGTTTACTTGAATGGATACTTTATCTAAGTGTCTGTATCTTTTATCTGAACACCAACGGTTCTCGCTCTCCCCTACCCCTTGTTTGCCTAAGTCTCAAGCCCTAATCGTCTACGTTTGACAATAGGAATCTTACCTATTTGTTTCAGGCTGGCATATCGTGTCTCTTGATATAAATTATAGGACTCTAGTCAGTGTTACTCTTTCTTATACTTTTCTTACATACTATGCATTTGAACTTAATGAGACGACTTGTCGTCTTTAATTGTGTCGTAACATTCAGTTGCTATGATTTTTTTTCTTCTTTGGAAGTTGTCCCCTGACCAGGAGGAGATTGGCGTCGACCGAGAAAGTAACCCCACGAGAAACGTGGGGTAGGGGGTGGCACGGGACGAATGGTAGTGATAAACTTGAAGCTAAGGATTTTGTTTAGATAAGACAAGAAAATGGTTTTTTTGTTTTGAAAACGAGTTGTTACTAATTCCCTACAAAGGATAGAGGTACAAATCTATTATAGTGGCACTTTCACTTTCACAATCGGAGGGTCAGTACAGACGGAGAAACGTTGGGGGACCTGACATCGGGACGTCCGAGGACACAGGTACCCCTAAGAGGTCCGTTCTTATGACCGCACCCAACGGTAGGGAAAAGGTCCCCCAGAAGGACTGGGTTCCTAGTTTGGGTTCAGAGGACGTAACGTCTGTTAAAAAAATGACAAACTAGGTGGTCCCTTTGGGGTTATAGTGAAATATATTACCAATAATTTCCTTGTATATAAGAAACCCTATAGGAAATTATCGTAATTTATTCCCAACCGTTCTAGGGGACCTCTTCCCTTACCGATGGGTGAGGTCATAAGACCGGACCTCTTAAGGTTCCTGACATATCGAGTACCCCAGGGTTTCTCAGTCTGTCCTGACTTACTGAGTGAAAGTAAAAAGTGAAAATTCCCGAATAGAAGTTTTTAACCGTAACACTTTCTCTTTTACTTTATTTTAAAAATATACATAATATAGTTTTTAAAAATACGTATAACATAGTTTTGGGGTTTAAAAATATGTATAACATAGTAAAAATACTACAACTAAACTACTTTTGTTCGTTTGTGTCACGGGTCGGGAATCGTACGTTTTTTTTAATTTCCAATCTGGTTTTTCCACTTTCGAATAGTCAACTGAAGACTTAAGATCAGGTTGACTGATCTTTCCTTTACAAAGGGCCACTGAATTTATAATAATTGTTCCAGGTTTCCTGAATTACGTATAACTACTTTTAGGTCGAATTTGAGTTGTCCCAATTAGAAATATGATCAATCTTACAAACTAAGAGAAAGGGGAAAAGAGGAGAATGACGGAACGAAAACGTCAGAAGAGAAAGGTTGAAGAACGACAGCGAGACATTGTCGCCGTCTTTACGTAGGTAGGGGTGGAACGGAAACGGGGGAGTGACGGAACGAGGAGAGACCAGAGTGTGCAAGAGTAACATGGGGAACGTAAGATTATGAGAAAGACCGAATGCACAAGAGGTACTAATTGAACGAATAAGAACTATAATCGAGTAATGATATTACGAATCACCGAGTTTTTAAAGTAATAGATCGAAGAAGTGACTTTACTATAGGGTAATGAATCTGATACAAAAAGATGTTTTAAGTTGTAAAATTATTAAATGTTTTATAAAATATTATGTAAAGTTATAATTGATCGATACACCGTACATTTCTAGTATCTTAAAGTTACGTAGTTGAACTAGGTGAGACCAATAAAACGTGATTTCTAATTAAAATTTATTAAGATATTATATTTCGTTTATTATATTAATTCAAT